>CM028360.1:49020831-49373894 GCA_016618105.1 Dendrobium huoshanense | reverse complement strand
AATTCTTGTTGGGTGCCATTTGAAAGTTTGGAAAAACTTGTGAGAAGCAAAAAATGTGCAGAGTGCTTTGAGGAATTGTTTCCATGCCAAAAAAATGTTTTATGTCAAAACGGTACACATAAGAGAACGTGTTCGAATAAGTAATATAGTGATGAACACAAACATCATCCCTTAGATATTGCAATCACTAATTGTTAAAATTGAATGAACTCCAATTTTATTTGAATGATCAGAATTAATTTTATTACAACGTATAATAACTACACTACAAAATCTAAAGGTGTGTACTTACTAGAAAAAAAATGCATTAATGGTTAAGTTCAATAGATTTTAGGATCTAGGTATACTTTCAGTTGGTTTTCTTGTAACATAAATCAATTGGTAGTAGCAATTTTGTTGTTATCAGACACCAAGGTGTTTCCTACCATTCGCTAAAAAAAATAGTGCAACCAATTCATCAACACAACCTACCATCATCTCTTAGGTAAATTTCATGTTGAAAAATCTCTATGAGCGCAACAAATAAATTAAGCAAAAAAATTAATTGATTAGTAGCATTAAATAAACCAGCATAAAGGATCTGATTATTTCTAATCTCTAGTAAATGAGATTTAGGTCATTGTAGAAAGAAGAAAAATAACAAGTACATAGAAATAAAAAGATGAATAAAAGAGGATAGAGAAAACTTGGATTCCAAAAGCTCTTGCTCTAATCTATGCTAGCCATTTTTCTCCATTGTAAAAAAAGTCCTAACTTCCACAATTTGCCCTAATCAAGTTAACTTATATAAATGAACCCCCCTCCCCCCCGCCTTTCCCTCGCGAAAAAAAAGAGATAGAAGCAATTTTTTCTCAGAAATAAAATTCATTGTTAAGACACATGATTACTGACATTTGGGATTCTAGCTCATCTTTGGTGCATAGGCGTTGCGATCAGTGCCTAAGTGTTGGGTTATGTCGCTTTGGCGCTCATTATTCTGTCAAAACTAAAAAAAAAAAATAAAAAAAAAAGTCCTTGATGATCAAGCTTGGGTGCTAGTAGGCAACACTTGGGCATTACTGGTCGGCACCCGGATGCTAGTTTTTGTTAGAGAGTTCACCAATCCATGGCTCCTACTAGCTTGGCACAATGATCGATGCCTAGGTGTTTAGACTGACACCTTGGCGCCATAACACCAGTTGCACCGTATGTTTTGTTTATTAATTGACATGCTTTGTTTATTACTAAATATGCTCTTGATTCACTCCTTAGATGGGTAATGTCTAGAGAATTCATGAAATATATGTTATGCGTCAAATTTCTCTAAGTTTATGTACTAAAATATATTTTCAAATTAGTTTAGTGAATTTCTGAAAATTGACAAGACTAACACAAAGGATACAAAGACTTCAGAAATAACTACTAAAATCTCACCCAATAGTAAATTATTGCATTGGACCATAAAAACTTTATATAGCCATAAGTGCATAAATGCTGATGATATGATGATTTTTGATAAAAAATAAACTTGCATAATCATTTTAATATATTCGTTCAACAATTTTAGAGGGGTAAGATGATACTTTATCAGTTTTAACCTGTAGTCGAGCCTTATAGCAAAATGCAATAAGCATATTCATGCAAGTTAATGCAATATGATTATTATGACACTGAAAGAGGATTTGTTCTTAATGCTTGTTTGATGCAGGATCACTCAAGGTTAGGCGGTTTATTTATACAACTAATATGGTACATATTATGCTTTCAGGCAAAGGAAAATTGATGATTCAGAAATCACAAGCTATCAATTAATCCAATAACACATTCTTTGAATGAAAACAGATAATAATAACCTGTAACCCCTATTGATAATGAAATAGTCATAACTATCAAAAAATTTAAGCAGGAATTTGAAAATATATAAAATAAAAATGTAAATAAATTAATTATCGCAAATAAGATTTTTGACTAATCACTTTTTGACTAAAATTAAGAGCATTAAGCTAGTTGATAACAAAATATATTAAACAAATGCACAAAGAATGAAATTACCGAGGTATCACTATCAATTATAAGTTTGCAATGCAACCTCATATTGAAATAGGTTTGAAAAATTGAACTTCTCTTTAAAAATCAAATTTGACCATAGGAGTAGTTATATTGTAACACATGACATTCAAATAATTATCCAAAAAAATATCCTCAAAATCACTAAGTTCATGATCAAATTGATGACCATCGTTAGGATCATCAATTTCATTTTCTTCATCCTCACATCCTCATTTATATGTTTCTACTTGGATATTCATTAGCATAATGATCAATTTGATGATACTTAAAAATATGCCTTTTTTGAAGTGTTAGACCTAGATGTAGTTAAGTTCCCCACAATGTCAAAACTGATTGTAGTGCTACTACTTGCCGATGTAGTAGAGTAACAAGCTAAAGTTGATTACTTTAACGAAAAGATGCATTGCTTGAATATATTGTAAACCTCACATAGGAAATTTCAACATTTCTTTTAAGTATAATGCAAGTTGAAAATTATGCTCAAGTGATGGAATGTGGTGAGGTTTCATGTTTCTATTGATATCAAATCTCAAACCAGACCTAAATCTAGAGAATATGATCTTTTAAATTCTTAAAAATTTCATCACTTTTATGATCTTTTAAATTGTTATGATAATGAACTTCGATCATTTCTAAGTGACCGGTTGTGTCTGTTTGGGACAATTGTAGCTTTTTGTAAAGATAAAAAGTTGTTGTAGTGAAATTAATTTTTTAAAGTTGTTGCAGAAAACAACTTTCACGAAATTTTTTTTTTGAAAGCTACAAAAGGGAAGTGGCCAAATATAAACTTGCGGGCTGAAAAGCAAAGCAGTAAAAAAGTTATTTCAAACGAAGCTTAAGTGTCATTGTGACCCAACCTATTTGATATCAATTTGATGCTAGATGACTCAAGATAATGGTTTTCTAATACAACTATTATGATGAATATTTTACTTTTATGCAAAAGAAAATTGAGTATTCATAAGTCAGAAGTTGTCACTTGTCAGTAAACTAATAATTCACTTTCTTTAAATGAAATTAAGTACTAATAATCTTTTGGTCTTGTCGATGAAATGATTGTCAATTTTTGATGATTTTAACAGGAATTTAAAATAAATAAAAATAACGGGTAAACAAATTTATTTTCATGACATCATATTTTTCATATTTTTGACCAAAATTAAAAGAGCTAAACTATCCAATAACAAATAATGTAGAAGAAATAAAGAATAAACAACATTACTAAAATAAAGAAAAAAAAAATTCTCATGACGGCATAAATAGATGATTTCTCTCCTAAATTAGATAATTGTTCTTGTTCCACACTAAAGGAATCACTCGTCCAACTTGCAATCAGTACTGCAATTGGAAGAGAAATTTTATTCAAGCTAAAATTTCTTCATTAATTTCCTTGGTCCATTATATTTAGACTCTTTATAGCCCAAGTTAATCTATAAAGTTGGCACACGTGCAAGCTCAATCTAAATTTAAGCTAATCATAATTTAATTTTAAAATCCACTCAAAACAATCTGCTCTGATCAAATCAATTTAAAGAACTTTATGCAATTCGTTGTTACCACATATCTGCATCAATCATGCCCTAGAAATTCATAGGAATCGAACAACAAGCTAGAATTAGCACATTTTGCGCCATGTAGTCTTGTATTCATGAATCAACAAACAATAAAACCGCTCAAACACCAAAATGGGACTCCAAAATATCTCCTCACAAAGTATGCCCTTATCTACAAGCCAATACCTACTCCTTGAATGATGACGCAATGCATATATATTGCTCAAAAGTGATTTTCACCCAGAAATATACTTCTTTTTGATCCATTTCATAATCGTCACCCAAATAGAAGCAGTTTCTCATTGGTGTTCAAGTAGGCCGTAATATTTCTTAGTTGCGATTTCACATGTCAAAGTTAATTGGCTTACATTTGTGGGCTCCGAAAATTCGGCCCCGGCCTCCCCGCCGCGCTTTTTTCTTTTTATTTGAGCGAGGGAGTTTTAACGGAATTAAGTTCCGAGGTAAATTTTGGAAGGCAGATGGATTTGTAGATAAGACACTACCCAGAGATTTCGCCCTCATTTTGCGAGGACTTTATGATCTGAGTTCTGGTTTCCTATAGGCGCAAGCCCCTATAGTTAATTACCCCTCCCGATCACGAGAGAGAACTTTCGATTAAGGCTAGTCGTTAATCAGATACGTAAAGATACGTGGTATCTGACATATAGTAGCAGCAATGTATATGGATTTTGAAATATTTGGAAGTTTGGATGTTTGAGAATTTGAAGGGTTTGATATTTAAAACTTGAAATTGCATCATCTCACACTTAAAGTGGATGGTGGGGGAATGGATGAAGGACCCGATCAAGATCCCATGGTTCCGTCGTCCCGGGCCATCGTGGTCCCTGGTTTACCTAGTCAGAGGAGGTAGTCGACCCAACCTGACAGAAGGATCCTTGTCGGCAGCCATGGGTTGCTTCGTCCAAGGGGACCTTATAGATCGGGGTTGGATGTTTGTCAAAGGGGACAAATTTGAATCCACCTTAGCTAACAGAGGGCTTTGTGCCCTATCGATCATATCCTATTGATTCATATCTCAAGGATTTGATGCCAATAAGGAACGTAACGGCGCTGGCCATAACCGGTATTTCGTGGTGCCATTTGGCGGCAAAACCACTCAGTTCAGAGGGCCCCGGGTCATAACCGTTTATCCTGCGGTGCCATTTGGCGGCAAAACCGCCGGTTAGAGGACACGTACCACGTCTTTACTGGCAGGAGATTGTTTTGAGAATGAATCCTAGTGATATTTTCGACTAGGCATTTGGCTCTTTTGCGAGCTGAAGTAATATTTGAATTTGTCCACCTCGACAAACTTTTTGCGGAGGGTGGATGGATTTTTCTTTAAGTGTTTTGATGATTGTTTCAAATTTAAATATCTTAGAGCTTGATGATTTTTGGATTTTTTTGTGGAATTTGGATTTTGTAGAGATTTTATGACATTTTGAAATATCTGAGAGATTAACCCCTCCGGTTGAGATTCACATTCAACACGGCCATCATCGGGGTGTGGGGTCATTTTCATTTGTAGTTTGAACCTTGTCAACTCTGTCTGGATGTCGACAGAGGATCGGGTTTCGTAGGCTTTATACCTCTGTGAGTGAATTCTATTGATTATAAGTCTTGAAGGCCTAATATGAATGTATTATAATAAATACACCGATCTCCACAACTGTGTATTTATTTGATGGTCCGAACCCTGTCGACTTCTATTGATCCGTATAGAAGGATTGGATTCAGACTTGAATTCACTTGTTGACCCGCGCAGCATCCCTAGGCGTCACATGTGTACCAATAACACGCTCGTCGGGGCCCATGCGGGTCAAGATCGTATTTTCCCCTTTAGTGTACCTATGTGTATATAAACTACGGTGCAGGCGCTGGGGATTTTAAAATATGTTTGTTGTGCATGTAATTGCAATTTGAATGCACACAATATTTCATTTGAGAGATTATGTACGCCTTCTGTCTGCTTGTATGAGTGTTGCAGATCCGGTGGCGGGGCATTGCAACTTGTAGATGCCTTCTGTCTGCTTGTATTTGTGTTGCAGATCCGGTGACTGGTTGTAGCAGCTTATGGATTGAATTGTTTGCTGCTTTGTACAGGTAGACTGTCGTGCACTACTTACATGATTTATGCAAGAAGATTGTAGTGCATTAACTAATCTCCTGCCTTTACCTGTAGATGCTAACATCTACTGTGCTTCTTTGGTATTCACTCATGATAGCATGTTGTATGCACAACAAGCTTCCTATAACAACTCGTAGAAGTTTGCTTTTGCTATAATCTTTTTGACATTCTACTCGTAGATGATGTATAGTGTATACGAGGGGTCTTCTGCAAGGGCCCATAGGAATTTGCTTTTGTTGTCGTCATTTGGCACCCTATTTGTAGAGAACATCTTGTATGTATAATGAGTCTCTTGTATTTGTAGAATATTTGTTATATTTACAATGCATCTACCTCCACTTGCTTGTAAATGGGACCACTGTATGCATTGCAAGGCTCTTGTCATCACCTCTCTAACTTGTAGGTCAACTGTTGTATATGTGATGAACTTTTGCATGCCATGAATTTTCTACTTTCTTGTCGGAATTGTTGGTTTAAAGATCTAGAACCTTGTTCTTTAGAATCTTACACTTTTGACCTTGTTGTGCAATCATCAACTTAAGGGTCTAAAAGTCCTCATATCATGGCTTTAAGATCAAGCCTTACCTTTCATAATCTTCCGGTTTCTTGTAAACGAGTCATACTTGGAAGTTCTTTATTTTAAAAGATAATTTGCAATTTGTATAATGATATTGATATCAAATTCCTCCATCTTTTCAATCAAGATGATCACTACAAGTTGCATGTTGTTGCTCAAATAAATTCCATTTCAAATCTTGAAATGAATTTGTGTATGAGTCATTTCTTGCTTGGATGAGATATGGATGGATTGCCCTCCTTAATTAACGTTCGCATTCTCATTAGAATGATAATTCCATATGAACATTGATTATCCTCCAAATCACATTCTTCAAAGCTCCTCCTTTGATGTTTATTTGAGTCCTTCAACTTGTGTTTATGAGTGATTTAGATCTCTTTGGCTAGCATTTTGCATTCAACTTGAGATGACAATTCCTTAACATTCCATTAAGATTTTGATATCATTTTCAAGTCAAGCTCTTTATAATTGTCCCAAGTCACAATCTTGAATCATTGCTCTTTTGCATTTGTTCTAGCTCAAAATGTTGGAGCCTTGCTTCAATATTCAAATTTGATCTAAATTGTTACAAATTCGATTAGGCTCAAGTTCATGTCATGTTCTGATTGAGTTCGAGCTCAAATGAAGCCCTCCATATTATCCAATTTGCTTGAGTTCAAATGTACAAGATCATGTTCAAGTTCTTTAGAATTTATGTTCATTCAAGTTTGAGTCAAATATTTGCAGGTTCAATTAATGTCCATATTGAGCTCAAGTTAAGTTCTCATTTAGGTTCAAATTTTAGTTATTCATTTGAATGCGTCTCCACGAACCAGCTTGTATACGCTTGTAGGTGGATTTTAATTTCTTTAAAATTTTCTAAGTCATAGGTTTAGTTGAAATTTTTGGCAGCACTCCGGCGTCGTCCCCGTGTAGGGGGCTACCTCGGAGTGTGTAAGGCCTTCCCGCCTGCCAAGAAAGGCAGTCACGGTAGGTGTCGGGTGACACCGCGGCCGCAGTTCCAATCCCCGTTCGCTAAAAAAAGCGGTCACGGGGTCTTTGAGCACAGGTTTAAAATATGACATTTTCCCCGCCTAAAAGCAATGACGGGTACTTAATTAAATAATTTTGCTACAAATAACAAATTTCCCCGCCTGCTAAGAAAAGCAGTCACGGGTACTTATGTTTTCATGCATACGAATTTCCCCGCTCGCTCAGTGCGTCACGGGTAGTTAAGTTTTTTCCTCGCCCGCTAAGAAAAGCGGTCACGAGTACTTATTTCATGCATAGAAATGTAAATACTAATTTTTACCTTGGGTATGCAACAATCGAGGCGGCGACGGCGAATGACGGCGGCGTAGGAACCTGCGATGCATAATAAAAAAAAATTTACTTGTGCAATTTAATTAATCATATTTTTATTTGAAAAAGAAGCTAGAGAGAGAAAGAAAAGGAAGAGAGCTCTTTTTCTAGAGAGAGAAAGAAAGGGAAAGAGAGGGAAAGAGGATTTTTGGTGGAAGGGGTTTATGGTGTGTAGGAAATTGAGGGAGTGAGGTTAGAGAGAGAAAATCTCTCTTTCTCTAATTTTTGGAGAGAGAAAGAGAGAAGGAAACTCTCTTTCTAGAGAGAGAAAGAGAGGGGAAAGATGAAATTTGAAGGGAATTTGCGTAGATAGGGTTTAGGAGGTGAAGGAAGTGAGAGGAGAGATTTAGAGAGAGAAACTCCCTCTCTTCTCAATTTTGGAGAGAGAAAGAGAGTGTGTAATTTTTTTCTCTTACTAGGGAAGGAATTTGGAGGTATGGTGGAGAGAGAAGATGCTTGGGGTGGAGATTGAGCCATTTATGAAGAGATTTCACTCTCATTCTAGAGAGAGAAATTTTTCTCTCTCTAGGTTAGAGAGAGAAAGTGATGGATGAAATTTTTTTTATTGGAATGGTGTAGGAGGTGTGGGGAAGTGTTTTTTGTGAAGGGATGTGGGTGATTTGGTGAGTGGATGTGGAGATAAAAAAGAAAATAGAATTAGGGTTTTTGTAGGTTTTGAGAAAAAGGGTTGGAGGAGGAAGAAGAAGATGAAGGAGAGGAAGGAGAAGAGAGGGAAGGAAGAAAATTGAAGGAAATGGTGGGAAACTTGGAGGGAAGATGAAAAATGGAGAAGAAAAAGAAGAGGAAAGGAAGAAGAAGAAGAAGAAGAGTGAATAATGGAGGAAGAAGAAGAAAAGAGGAAGAAAAATGGAGAAGAAGAGGAGGAAGAGGGAGAGAAATTACCTTGGAGAGCTTGGAGGAAGAGAGGCCGGCGGCTCCTTGGTGTGAAAGTGTCGTGAGATGAGAGGGGGGATCGTGGATTTGGCGGGTTAGAGAGTGAGGAGGGTTATGAGGTTAAGTGGGGGGTAGTTTAGGGTATTTTTGGATTTTTTTATTAAAAAAAAAATCCTTTTTTATTTAAAAAGGCTCTCTTTCTCCCTCTTTTTTTTCAAAAATTTTTAATTAGATTGCACAAAAATAAAAATAAATTTTTAATCTTGCATCGAGTTGGTCGTTGCGTCGTCACTCGCACAAGTCGTCGTCTCGATTCGCGCTCCCAAAATTTAATTTTTCGCCGACCGACGACCCCCACCAATATGGGTGTCGATCTTAGCTATTTTCGTTGGTCCGGACGCATCGGCGCTGTCCGTTTCACGAACGGAGGTTATCTTGGCGATTTTGGGTTTTCGGTCGACACGCGTCGGATGAGTTTTTGTGCGATTTCGAGCTCTTTCGCCTTTGAAACCCTCCTTGCGCGGTCAACATGATCCGACACTAGTATTAGGGTCAACAACATTATTCATTTGGGATTGAAAAAAATGAGCTTTTTTATTAATGTTTTAAAAATGCCTATAATTATTAATCTTTGCATTGAAGCTACCTTTGGAGTTATTAATTCCTTTCACAAAGAATACAGTGAAAAACCATAATTATTTAGAAATCTCATGGATCATATAGTTTGTTGCCCTTGTTAAGCCTACTAGGCATACAGGGGCACAACTTTGCATGCCCCTACAAGTGGATATGCATAGTTCAAAGTTCATGAGCAGAAAGTTGGATGACTATAGAGAGGTGGTCTACTAAGCTAGAGAGAGAATGTTTGGGAGAAAATAAAATACTTAATATTTCATGAAAAAATATGTATAATTTATCTTATTAGAAAAAATTATAATAATTATCAAAATCATCCTTAAAATAAGGTGAATGAATTTATAATAATTAAAAAAAAATCAAGCATTGTGTTAGGTAAACTTGAATTATGGAGGTCAACCTTAGAGTCTAAAGGTTTTCGCTTGAGTAGATCTAAAACAGAATATATGGAGTGTAATTTTAGTAGTAATAGACCTAGTGAGGGGATTGTGACTTTGGACGATCAAGTCATTAATAAGAGTACACATTTTTGATATCTTGGATCTATTGTTCAGAGTAATGGTGAAATAGATGGGGGATATTATCAGCAGAATTCAAATTGGATGGTTGAAGTGGAGGAATGCATCGGGCTTGTTATGTGATAGAAATGTATCCCTCAAACTTAAGGGAAATTCTATAAGATGGTAGTGAGGCCTGCAATGCTTTATGGTGCCGAATGTTGGCCATTAAAAGAGAAGCATAATACTAAGTTAAGTGTGGCAGAGATGAGGATGCTCAGGTGGATGAGTGACTTTACCCTTAGAGATAGGATACGAAATGAGCATATACGTGAAAAGGTTGGAGCAGCTCCAGTAGAAGATAAGATTAGAGAGAGTCGCCTTAGATGGTTTGGTCACATAAAAAGGCGGCCTTCCTATGACCCGGTTAGGAGAGTAGAGGTATTAGATTTGACTTGTGCTAAAAAAGATAGGGGTAAACCTAAAAAGACTTGGTTAGAAAATATTAGGAATGACCTTTCTTTATTAGATTTAAACGAGAATTTAACTTTTAATAGGACACAATGGAGAAAAAGGATTCATGTAGCCGACCCCACATAATGGGATAAAGGCTTGATGTTGTTGTTATTGTTGTAAAAAAAAAAAAAATCAAGCAAGCTTTCCTTGAATTAAGCTCTCCTTGATAGATTGAGTCATTGAGCTTCTCTGATTGTCTCCTCTTGGTAGGTCCCTTTAAGGAGGGATTCTTAGGCTTTTTTTTTTTTAATTTTATTTTTGCATCTTTTTCTCTCGTTTATAGTTTGTGCCGTGATGCTTAGATTTCTTTTGGCTTCATGTGCAACCTTACAGACAAGCTTTCTATGCATGAAATTATGTAACTTTTATTGTACTTGGAGCCTCCTGGATCATTCTTACCCGTTTTCTGTAATTAACTCGTTGGAAATGTAAAAACTCCTTTGAGACTCCCTTTTCCTGCTACAAACTGGTTCGCTTCCCTTTTTAGCAACTTTTAAAGCTCCTTTGACTTTTGTTTTTGAGGTTTTATATTCTTTTCTATGGTATAGTCTTCATAAAGTGATTTTTCATACTTCAAATTTAAACCTTCTACATTAGGTGAAACTTTTCTTTTCTGTTTCTCTTTATCGAGTAAATAACTAAAGATATAATATACAAGACTTATTAATTCTAATTATGCTTTAGAAAAAATATTCATGCATGTTTATAACTAAAGATATTTATTGCATAGTGTAGGTTAGCTTCACATGTATGAAATTAAACTATTCTATGGACCACCTTTTAAAGCATTGAAGTGGTTAGAATTACATAAATATTTTTACACTGATCAAATTCTTTCCCTCAATGAAGTATTTATATAGACTTAGGATGTGATGATGAGTATAGTTAAGGGTTGCTATGCTTGATCTATTCTCTTCTTATTTATAAAAAAACTTGAATTTATTTTTTATATTTGATATAGAACTTAATGGAGATTGAAAATAAAAAGGATACCAAACATTATCTATAGAAGATAAAATAATTATAAATATGTAAACACATGTATGACACATACCCATCTTAATAGCAGGCATAGAAAATTTAAATCCTATTCTCATGAAGCATGCCATGAATTGTGTGATATATCAATAATTAAGTTATATAACAATTGATCATAAAGAAGGAGAGATGCCAATTAATAAAGTTCATAGTTGCTTATATGATACTACATGTAAGATACCTAATGCAATGCATCTATCAAATCATCAAATCAAATTTAATAATAGTATATCAATTTTAGAATATTTATCATAAATTCAAATCTTAACTTCTAATTTGTAATTTTAAGTTTGATAATCATTTGAAATAGTATGTTATTGATACTTAATTTAAATTTAAGAATCAAAATTTTATTGGGTGGAAGTACCTAAATTTGCATGAGTCAATGTGGTTGATACTACATTCGAGTTTCTAATTGTGTGGGATATCTTTTTCTTAAAAATTACACTAGTCACTAATTTAAAGAATGTTGATCAAATTATGAATTTAACTCAATTTTCTTGGTTGAGCCAAGCATACAAATGATCATAAAATATATAAAATAGTGATGGATTTTAAAATAATTCTACTAAGCTAGTGATTATATAGCATGTCACGAGTAATTGTGATTATGATATCAATTATAATTATAATCACAAGTTATTAAAGAGGTCTCAAAGAGGTCAAACCAAGTTGTAAATACATGATTATATAAATTATTTGAATTACTTTGTCCTCAACTTTAAGAACTAATCTTTGTTATGATAGGTGGATATACACAAGGTGTATTAATGAATTTGAATAACCCTAAATGCATGGAATTTGAAATATTTATGGCTTGAATATAAATCATGGTTTATTTTAGCACATAATTATAAAGTTTGTAAGTTATAGTTGATGTTGATGCTAAGAAAAATTTTATTTATCTAAACACGAGTTTATATATTTTATAAGCTTAAATGCCTAATCATGCTTTATAATAAGTCATTCAATTAGATAGAACATTGTGCTTATATAGATTATTTAGAAATGAATGAAACTTAACCAAACTAAGGACCTAAAAACATACAAGGAAGATGCTAAATAAGATATCAAATGTGTTACTTCATATCATGCCTTACATGCATTGATTTGAATGCATACCTTTAGATGATTCAATGCTGCATTTATATACACCAAATCGTCACCAACTTTTCTTCATTAGTTCTCCATGAAGACAAACTTATAACATAAACTCGTTTCCTAGATTTTGGCATCGAAGCTAGATTAGATCTATCAACATTAGGATTTTGGTATCCATGCAAGATTATATCTATTAACATTAGTAGCATTGAAAACTTGTGCATGTGTAGCTGGTGAACTATATAAACTAGTGCCCTTAGGGATCTTGATGTGTGTAGATGAAGCATTTAATTGTATGTATCTCCTATACGAGCAAACATATGAAAGATGACCTTGCCTTCCACAGTATATACAAGTACCATTAGGAAAAATTGTTACTCTTTCCAGACCGAGAAGCCTTTACATCAAATACCTCTTCAGGACATCCTCCCGTTCTCCTTCTTAACGTATCTCCTCCAGAGCACAACAAATAATTGCACTAATGACTTCTTCCGAAGTAGATGAATACTTTGGTGGTGACTAAGGCTATCAACTATTATAAGCCCTATACAAAGTCAGTACATAATTGATTGTATAACATTCAATGAAAGATGCAATATAATAAAACTATAGATTGAGAGAAGTAATGTTACTTTAAACTTAATCTTCATGCTGGATGTTTATTTATTCTCATATTGAATATGCAAAAACTTTCCCCACATTTTAGGTTTTGAAAACATGGCCTTTTGACGTTTCTCACAAGAATTCCATTGTACATTAAGTTTAGGGAATAATAAAATACATATATTTAAACCCTTGGAACTCAAAATAATTATTAGAAATAGTTAAATATTGATTTCCCATATTTTTCCATGTTGGCATTGTTCAAAAAAACTTAAATTTTGGATTTGATTAGGTTGCAAATGACTGGATAGGTTAAAAATTTGTTACCAAATGGTCTTTTTGGAGGCTCGCAAACCTTTATAAAGACTCACAGTAATTATGTTCTAGAATTCATAACCTCTGTATTTTTATAGAGTTCCACAAATCTTTGCGGAGACTTTCAAGGACTTTGCGATGATTTGCAAACATTAGCGGAGGCCCATTAAGTTTGAATTATTTATTACTTATTTTGGTTAAGCATATTTAGGCTCTTTTGTATACATTTATAATTTATTGAGAGGTTTGATGAGAAGCATAGAGAGAATAAGGAATATCTACATATGATACTTATTAATTTAGAGAAAGTATATGATAAAGTTTCAAGAGAAGAGCTCTGACGAGTTATAGAAAAGAAAAGAATTAATAATGATTATATTCAAGTCATTAAGGATATATATGTAGGAGTTATTACTTGTGTTCATACACAAGGCTGTTTGATAAAGTATTTTCTTGGTTCAGTTGGATTATATTAAGGATCAACTTTTAGCCCGTATCTCTTTGCTTTAGTCTTGGATGTTCTTACTAGGCATTTGCAAGAGAATGTACCTTGGTGTATGCTTTTTGCTGATGATATTCTTCTTGTTGATAAAACTAGAGTAAGAGTTGAAGGAAAACTAGAATTATGGAGATCAACTTTAGAGTCTAAAGTTTTTCGTTTGAGTTGATCTAAAACCGAATATATGGAGTGTAACTTTAATATTAATAGATCTAGTATGGGGATTGTGACTTTGGACAATCAAGTTATTAACAAGAGTACACGTTTTAGATATATTGGGTTTATTGTTTAAAATGATGGTGAGATAGATATGGATATTATTAGTAGAATTCAAGTTGGATGATTAAAGTGGAGGAATGCATCAGGTGTGTTTTGTGATAGAACAATACCCATCAAACTTAAGGAAAAATATGTAAGATGGTAAGACCTGCAATGCTCTATGGTGCAAAATGTTGGCCTTTAAAAGAGAAACATAAAATTAAGTCAAGTGTTACAGAGATGAGGATGCTTAGGTGGATGAGTGGCTTCACTCTTAGAGTTAGAATACAAAACGAGTATATAGAAGATCCAATGGCAGATAAGATTAGAGGGAGTGGCCTTAGATGATTTGGACATATAAAACATCGGCCTTCTTATGACCCGATTAGGAGAGTAGATGTATTAGATTTGGCCTATGTTAAGAAAGGTATAGGCAGACCTAAAAAAACCTGGTTATAAAATATTAGAAATGATATTTTTTATTAGATTTAAATGAAAATTTGAATCTTAATAAGGCATAATGGAGAAGCAGGATTCATGTAGCCGACCACACGTACTTAGATAAAGGCCTGATGTTGTTGTTGTTGCATTGATAGGGTCTTAATTATTATCTAAAAAATAATTTTAATTAATTTTAATCATGTCTTTATAATCCTTGAGATGCTTTAGGATAAACTATTCACGCAATCTAATAGAGAAATATCATTCGCACACACACTGAGTTGATTACTTGATTCATTGGATTTTTCACTTTGCCTTATTGAATTATCTTGATATACCATTTATTATTCATCTTCAAGCTAGAAAAGTTTTAAAGTGCCTAGTAAAGCAAGTCATCATCTTCATACTGAGTTGATATCAACTTCACCCATAGAAACACATAGCAAATCATTAGATAACACAATATAAATTTGTTATCATCAAATCACTAATGAGCCACATATGATTCAAATGGCTCATGGGGTCAATAGGGCTTATTGTCAACACTATACGGTCACACATGATCCTTTGCTATATGCCCTCATATGGTCCTTTGCTGTTGTGGTTGATCTGTTTCTTTACCTTGGCTTGAGACCTTGTTTTTCATATGCTCCCCATTCTGAAATAGCCTCGGCTCATATTTGCATCTTGTAACCCTCCCGCATATTTCAGTTAAAAAAAAATCTTCTAAGGAACTCTCAAGGGGACTTTCCTCCAGAACTCTATGGAAAATTTCTGCATAGTTTGCTCTCTTTTCCTTGTCTCTAGTGAACCATTAAAACTAGTTGAAATCCATGATCATGCCCTAATTATCCTCCTCCTTCCCTCCTTTATAATAAAAAAGATAAGAGTGCACTTTCTTTGGCTTTCAATAATTCTTTGATGCCTCCATTAGTTCCTTTCAAATTTTTCACATTTTGTATGTGTGGTTGTGTAACAAGAGCTGCATAGACGAATAGACTAAGCATTGGGCTACACTACTGATGCTTTATTGTTGTGAACCAACCTTGATGTAAGTATGTATAATGTTTGAGTCATTTAGTTATGTCATTCTCAACTTCACTCTTCCCATTTCATTCCCCTCATGTTATTACGTGGCATGTGTTTCAAACTAGTGCCAACAACTAAAGGATAAGGGGAAAGATAGGTTATAAAACTGTTAGGAAATACTTAAAGATCTCAAGTAAACCCTAACAATAGAGACAAAACAGAGAGAAACTTCACAAAAACTGATGGAAAACACAACAAAAACAGTAGTTTTATTGCAAGGGAAGAACTAACAAAACAAGGAAAGCAAGACACAATTGATCCTCAATTTGAAAGGAGGATCATTCTCTCCCAATCCCTAGACGAAGCTAGGGCCCAAGACAATAAGACCCAAACTCCAAATCAGCCACAATAATCAAGCATAACCCTAACCCTAATCCCTCATTCCTACTTAAAGCATACAATTAGACATCTAGCCTAAATTACTCCTTTGCCCTTGCCGCCCCCTCCTTTGCCTCCAAATTGTTTGAATTTGAATCATGAGTGGGTCCCACCCACTCAAAGGGTGGCAACCACAAGAGAGCGGTCCGCCTCTTGTAAACATGAGGCGGCCCGGCCAAGGGCATGCTGGACCGGTCCAACAAGGACCGGTCTAACAAAAACCAACTCACTCACCTCTTACTTGCTTTTAAAAAATTACCATAATGGATTTCCATACATTCATCTTCATGTCACAACGATTGATAAAGAGCACCATCATGCCCTTTTCTGCCACATAACCTTTAGTCAACCAACAGGCAGAAATATCAATGTCAATTAGTACTCTTTTTAGAGGGCTTAGCTTGATAACTATCTACCGGTATTTTCAAGGAAAACATGGAGCTATTTATTATATAGACTAATGTGCAACACTGACCAAAGAAATAATGGGTGCGACCATATCAGCACCAATGCATCGGATCCCATCAAAACTCCGCAGTTAAGCGTGCTTGGGTGAGAGTAGTACTAGGATGGATGACCTCTTGGGAAGTCCTCATGTTGCACCCCTTTTTTAACCAGCCTTCTCTTTTTCTTTTCAAAAAAATAAAAAAATAAAAAAAAGACCAAAGAAATAATGACAGGGAACTTTCCTAGGAGCAAACCTCACATTGAAAGTTCAGATTACGAATATTGATGTGCTTCTAATGGTGTCGTTTCACTTCAGTAGGGCACCAATTTCTAATACTCTTTACTGATCTCCAAAAATATGTTTAATCAGGAAGCCTTGTGCTTTTGATGCGCTAGCTCCACCTTTGTTAATCATCTATCAATCGGAAGAAGTCCCAGCATATGTTAATCTAAGTGGAGATTGAGGTTTCGTTTGGAACAGCTTTCTTGCTGCTTCTTAAAGCACTTTTTTATTATAAAAGTTTTATTTGTTGTACTAAAAAATTGTTTTAAGAAGTAGTAAGAAAGCCGTCCCAAACGAAGCCTGAGAGCATATGTAAAGATCCTCTTAGAAAGCATTTTTGAAACTTGGATCTGCAACATGCTTGGACTACGAAATTAGTAAGGATGGCGGTCTATATACTCTCTGAGCTATTAATCTTCTACTCTGAAGTGAAGGTTGCTGATTTTAGTTCATATTGATGCACTGGCCTTTCTTTTTGAACTAAGCTTGTTCCCACTCGTATACCAGCAAAAATTAGGTAAAGAGGTTTCTTTGGCTTCTGCACTTCAAAGTCCCTTCTTTCTCTTAGGGGAAGCCCAAACTCATGTGGAGTTATGCATGAATATCTTCACATCCTTTGATGTGCTATTTTTTTTTTTTTTTTGTGATGTGCTACTTGGATGAATGATTGAACGATGATCGATCGATCACAAGTTCTACTCATCATTGGTCTCTCTTCATCCTATTAGTATTCAAAATCATCGAGTTGTTACCTCTTTTCATCGTATTCTTATTCAAAATCATTGTGATGAACTTCAAATTTGTGTTGATTAATTGTTTAAAAACAACATTACATGTGCTTATCCTTTCTCTTCTCTGAATTTGAAGGGGTTAAATGTCTATTCTTCTCCTCCTCAGCCAGAGAGCTGCTTCTCTGTGCATTAAGTGGGAATTGGGGCTAGAATTGAAAATTTGGCTTCAAAAACTATGCATAAACAGACAGACTCCTCAACAATTGTGACAAAATAAGATTAATCAGAGAAAACTCTTATAGTGATTTGAACACTAGTTGCTCATTTGAACCTTTTAAGGTTTAGTTTGGGATGACTTTCTTACTGTTTTCAAAAGCAGCTTTCCAGCACAAAAATTCAATGAAAACAACCAAAAAGTAATAACCAAAAGCTGTTCCAAACGAAGCCTAAATATCATGAAGATTATACCTTCTTTTATGTGGGTCACTATGAAGCACAAATTTTGTTCCTTATGGATCATTTGATTATTATTATTATTTTTTATTTTTCTTTCAAAGTATTATGAACTTTTCTTCACATTTAACTGACACTAAGCTGGATTTCCTGCAGGGGCATGACGAACTTAGCGCTTCAAGGCGTGGTCAACCGGTAATTGTCTCCTACTCCTCACAGATTTCCTTTAGTAGCTTCTGAAGCTGCCCAATAAATAATTTTACACATGAATTTTATTTATTTTATGCTTAAAATTATGACTTTTTCGTTTGGAATGGCTTTCTCACAGCTTCTTAAAACAATTTTGTACTAACAAATTGCTTTCAGAAATAATAAGAAAACCGTCCCAAACAAAACCCGCTTAAACAAATGGAATATTAGATTGTTTTCTAGGCATTGCAAGCTTTGGAGAGGAATTCTTGTGAGAGTACCCTTAAAAGCTTAACTATTCATCATTTTCAATAACATTAGCATTTAAGTATTCATTTGATCATTTTTGGGATCATTTTATGTTTTTATTTTTTTTATTTTTGAAAAGAAAATTAAGTTACTTTTGAAACTATTAAAAATAAATTTTAGATATTTTTATTTATTTTTGAAATATTTAGACCAATTAACACATTCATATACATATTACTTACGTAACCTTCGATTTCACATCAAGTGAGCTATGTAGATATGAAGAAATTATTATGTGCGGTTGTCGAACTCCGAAGGTCAATTAGAATGTATCACATTATTCAATACACAGCTGTGTGTCAATACAAAATTATATATTAATAATATGACGTGTTCTGATTGACCTTCAAATATTATTCGATGATTGCACTTAATAATTTCTTGTAGATATTTTTATTTAAAAAACTGATCTCAGAATACTCTGTCCAGCACTGTCTTATGCAATAACTTTTCATCAGTGAAAATAACAGTACCTTTTTAGAATGATGAGTAAAATTTTGGCCAATTTTAAGCTATATGAAATTGGGATCAATTCAGAAAATGGTGATGGTGTACTTTCAATTATTAACTCTGACATGACCTTTTTGGATAAGTCTGACATGACCTTAGGATATTTTATATATGTCTTAAAATCGAGAGATTATTAGGTGCGGAGTGCAGACGGGGAGAACCGTCCGCACACTAGTATAAAATTCAGTTAGGTATCGCTAGGTACCACTAGGTACCGTTTGGTACCTTGTGTGTGTGCAGACAGTGTTCTTCCCGTCTGCACTCCGCGCCTAATAATTTTTCCTTAAAATCAAACGGTGAAAAAAAAAAGAAGAAAAAAAAAAGTAGAGGAAAAGTAATCCAAGTTTTAACATGAAAAAACTAGAAATCAGATAAACACCTCGGAGCACCAAGAAATTCACTAAAAAAATTAAGAGAAATTATACAAAACTCTCTTCTCATAGTCTTTTTGTCCCTCTTCACTTCACATATCATTCTCTACTCAAATTAGATAAGAGACGCACATAAAAACATCCAAAAGACTCAATAATTCATGTGAAATAAGAGTTAGAGGGAAGAAAAATTGCTCTGTCTGACTCACAATGTCACGACGCTAGGTTTAGAGTACCGCATCACTCCTCTCTATCTCTAAGCCTCAAAAACTAGGGTTGGGCATTCCATCTCCAGCCCTAGCCTAAATAGCTATAGTGCTTCTACATACAACGTCGCAACACTATAGGGCTGTGCAAACAAAAAAATTTGAAACAAACCCCTCGACTTTCAAGCAGGCAGTGCGCTGCCCCCAACAACCTCCCATTTGGCTCCTCGTCAAGTATGATTGACGGAATTGAGGTCCAAGTAAACAATACAATTTAATTATTAATCAACATAATCAAATTCCATATAGAATAACAAACGAATGAACACATGATATTAGCAATTATATATTATTTTCTTTATATATACTTGTTCATTTCTACCTCTCTTTTTGTACATTATTTTTTATTATAATTTAAAGTTAGACTTTATTTGGGACAATTTTAGATCATTGCTTCTTTCTTATTTTCAATAGATTTTTTACTAAAAAATAGTTTTACAAAGCAGTAAGAAAGCCTTAACAAATGAAGGCTCAGACTTTGTTTGGGATGGCTTTTTTACTGCTTCTTAAAGTAGGTTTTTTAATATAAAATTTAAAAAAAATTATACTAAAAAGTTATTTTAAGAAGCAGTAAGAAAGTCTTTCCAAACGAAGTCTTAGTCTATAATAACGAAACCGAAAAAGAAATAAATAAATACTCAAACTCAACATTTGAACAATGAATTTTAACCAACTAAACACATAATTGAGATTTCTTCATCAAATGTGGGTTGATTTACCTTACATGAAAGCTAAAAATGGTTGTGAAATACAAAAAGAGTGCACTAATGGGAAAAAAAAAGACAAAAATATAGAAAGGAAGTGGGCCCAAAAGAAGAAAAGGATAAGGGTGGAGCCTATGTTAGAGAATTATTGGTCAAGAAGTACACCTATGATGGCACACAAAAGGCTTTTATAAAAATATTACATTTTTTTTAGGAGACAAAAAATATTGGTAAAAAATATATTGATTTAAATTTAATTATGATAAATTATTTATTTATTTAAATTATTTTAATATGAGTGTAATATGTGCCCTTGAGCTCTCCCAAATTAAAAAAAGGGAAATTTACATACATACCACTTTATAATATTCTATTTACATATCTAACACCCAAAACTTTAATATTACATAAATACCACCATATATTATTTTAATATCAAATATACCACCCATATTTCCTTCCTACCACTCATATATTTCATTTCTACCACTCATATTTCATATAAAAATGAACTACGAGTGACATGTATGTAATATTAAAGTTTTAGGTGTTAAATATGTAAATAGAATGTTATAAAATGGTATGTATGTAAATCTCCCTTAAAAATATATATAATTTTGTATAATTAATAATTTTAAGATTAAAATTTTTCACTCACTCTAACTTAAAAATCCTAATTTGCCATTTAATATAATTTATTAATTAAACTTTGCTTTACACTAATTTTAAAGTAAATTAAAAGAGTATAAATTAATCTATCAATTTTTCTACACAATTTATTAATGAAAGTATTAGAGAAAATGATAGAAATTTAAATCAAAATAATTACATATATATCAAAATAAGGACCTATATTTAATTTCCTTCTAAAAAATAAATACTATTCACCTAAAAAAGCTCTTAGTGTAAAATAAAAATTTCCATGACAAGCATTTAACCAAGCTTTCAAATTTGGAAATTACAAGAGAGAGAGAGAGAGAGAGAGAGAGAGAGAGAGAGAGAGAGAGAGAGAGAGAGAGAGAGAGAGAGAGAGAAAGAGAAAGAGAGAGAGAGAGAGAGAGAGAGAGAGAGAGAGGAAGAACAATTATTTCATTCAGAGGTAACAACTGGGAATAATTGTAAGATTCCTTCTGCAAAAGTTCAAACATTTTAAGATCAGAAGCAGAATAATATTAGTGCTGTTGTTTTTAAACAATTTTGCTAATTATTTAATCTTAAAAGAAGTGAAATAATTTAAAAAACAGCGTATTATTAATGCTATACTCTTATATAAAAATAAGTCTACAGTATGTTTAATTTAAATAAGTACTAAAATAAAATATTTCTTATGGCTGTCTGTGTCGTTCCAACCCACGCACACTTCTTAATTAAGTTTTCCTACTAACTTAAACTTCGTATATAAAAGCTCATTTAAAAGATTAATTATTTTGTACATACGCCGAATGCTGTTCGGAGGGCAACCAAAACATGTCACGTCACCCCTTCGCTCGTATCGTAGCTCGGTACCATAGCTTGGTACCGTTGGCGTGACGCATTCTGGTTGATCTCCAGACAACATTTAGCGTCTGGTCTCCACACAGAATAATTTTTCCATTTGAAGGGTATAGACAATTCTTTTGGAGAGAGATTATTACATGCGGAGTCTGGACGGGAGAACCGTCCAGATTCTGTGATGGAACACAACAAATACACCGTGTACCCTCACAAAAGCTAGATGGTTCTCCCTTCCACACTCTGCTCGTAACAATTTCTCTCTTTTGGAAGGTTGTTCAACATCTAATAAAAAAAATTGTAGTGTTAAATGGATTATTTTGTTCATGCCACTAAATTTGTAGTGTTAAATGGATTACTTTGTTCATGCCACTATCAAGGTTGCAATCCTTGAGTACTTTAGAAGGCCCACATCAATGAAGAAAGATAACATTTATTCCATTATAAGGCTTACAAGTATCATAACAACCATTGGCATAGTATTGAGGGTTGTGAGATCTTCTGGTCCTTTGATATGACGCTCATGAGGAAGGAACATAAGAAAGGGTTTATTGCTGATCACAATTCTTCCATCGAGGAGAATTAGAGGGACATTATTGCCGAGAAGAAGAATACCATTAAAATCATCAAAATAGTGCATATAAACAATAGGAAATTGGAGTTGAGGCCACTTGCCAATATTACAATTTTTTTTTTCTCAATGAAGAAATATTTGGTCTATGACACTATCATGATGAAGAAGGCAAATGAGAGCTAGAGGATGTGTGTACTTAAAAAAAGGTCAATATTGCATGCCTTAAATATTCTTATCTACAACTAAAAAATATGCATTAATTGTTTGATGTAGGGTATCATCATCATCATTGTTGTTGTCTTAAATTTTAGTATTTGTGTACCACATATGGTAATATTTAGACCTTTATATTTTTGGGTATTTTTACTATGATGCTATTTTTTGAGCTTATATGTATTAGGTGTTATTTTGCTTTTGTGTCATGATGTTATATTGGACATTTTCTTATGTTATTGCCCATGAAAGATTTTTATATTGTTATGATTGGGGGTAGATATGGTGATGTCAGTGCAGATTGTAATTGTGGCATGTATGATTATGGCAATATGTATAGTAATGGTGTTAGGCTTGATTGTGATGATATGTATAAAAATAAAGATGGTAGCTTTGAATTAGATGGTAAATTTTTGTCTTTAGGTCTCTTTTATTTTTATAGAAAGTGAGCCTTTTGTAATGCTTGGTATAAAAATTCATTCTTATATTTTCTACTCTTTGTGTGCTTCTATTCAGAAGTGAAGGACTACTGGAGTAATATGAGTTCATAGACTTTAAAGAAAGACTTTTAAAGAAAGAATGAGATCATAACAACAATAGATTATTTGTAGAGGTTGACTTTTAGTTATCCTTACTTCTCCACCAGTTACCTCAAAACCATCATAGATTAGATTGCTTATAGCTTTTTATATTTTTTTAGGGATGAAACATTTAATATGATCAACACAGTGATAGCTTGAATCATCATTCCCCATAATTATGGTGATGTCATAATATTTGAACTCAATATCAACATTTTAAGAACAATCAACATAATACTCTAATTAGATAATATCATATTAAATTGTATTTGCCCTATATCATATTTCATACTAAAATAAGTATGTTATTATTTTTTTTGTAGGAGCATCTTATTATGTATGGAGTTATATTTTATGAAGTAAATTCTTTTATTATGTTCATTATAATTATCTTATCACTCCATTATATAAATTACTTGAAAAAAATTCTAAATATCCACTTTATTATGTTATTTACTCTTATATATATATATATATATATATATATATATATATATATATATATATATATAGTTATGTCAACTCATAGTAGGCATATGTACTAATATCAAACTTTAAATAAAGGCATAATGATTCTTATACATTCTTACTTAGAGAAAATAGAAAAGCTCACCCTTATGCCCAACAAACCTATCATGAATTTCAAAGAATGTTTGAGGATCTAGAAAAAAAATGGTTGGTAGGTTAGCATTAGCCCCACTAGAATCTAATCCAATTTTTGAATGCTAGCCATAGGAAGGGGATGTTCATCCCGTTGATCCCATTCCCTCACCCTTTACACATTCCCTTGTTAGACCCCTTTATCATTCTTTTGGTCCAAATCTTTTGAATTGTTTTATTAATTACTATAAGTAGATGATAATACTTCCTTGCCCACCTCATTGAGTGAATGCCAACCAGAAAGAGATGATGGGTATGGTTCACAAGCTCTTCATGAAGATTATCCTCGACACTAAGAGGAGCCATTATTTGGTATGGATACCACAACATATATATCAATAATCTTATGATAATAGCATTTGGAGAGTCAAATTTGATCCACCTACTTTATATGGTCAACTTCCAAAAGTCATCCTTGATAGGTTGGTAGACATAGGTTAGTATTTTGATTGGATGCATAAGTCAAAAGAGTGATTGGTTTATTTTGCTTGTATGAAACTAATTAGTGATACCAAAATATAGTGGATTAATCTTACATGAAAAATCTAACACATAGGATAACCACCCATTGATTTGTGGGATGAAGTGAAAGATGATTTAAGTAAAAATACGTTCACTTAAGTTTTCATTACCAATTAATGGAAAAGATGACCACACTTTGATAAGGATTTATGACCATTATTGAGTATTTGACATTCTTTGGTGAGCTAATAACCAATTACAATGTGAGAGAGGATAAATCGACCATGATCTTTAGTTTTCAATCTAGTTTATAAATCATTATTGTACATGAAATGTCAACTTGAGAGGTTTTCTCCTTTGATGATGCAATTCAGGTTGCTGGTTAGATTGAGTAATATATTATATCCCAAACTATAACCAATTTATAACTTCCTCTAGAAGTAATTTCCTAAACATATCTCATAACTTCCATATTCCTTAGCTCACAAAGGATCTAGTGATCCCAAAGGAAAGAATCCTACTGAAATTGTTCTAAATTATCAAGTTTTACTTGCTTCAAGAGTGCCAGGATTGGTCGCTATGCAATTACTTGCTCCTTATGGGATCTAAACATAAATTTTGAAGATTTAGAACCTGATAAATGAAAATATAGATGATCATGTTATGGCGAACCCTCTCGTGAGGAGGCTGGTGATATTGGAAAAGTATTGGATATGTATAATCTTACTATTACATATTGTATTTTGGCTGCCCCACAAACTGATAATGACTAGAGGCATAAAAAAATCTTTCACAATTATTTTAAGAGCGGTGAAAAAACATATAAATTTACTAATAATAATGGAAACTTTATAAATTTATTACTATGTTTTCTTTGGTTATGATTAAACCCTCCACAAAGCCTCGACTACAACCTTACAAGCTTGTTTGGGTAGATTAGGCATCATATGTATCCCAATATTATTTGTACACATTCAACAATAACAATATACTGATATATTTAATTTGCTATTCTTTGTATGGATTTTTCCTGCATACTCATTGGTAGAACTTGGATTTTTGACATTAACGCTATAAACTATGGATATTCAAACACATGTCTTTAAATTTCAAGAAAATAATATTTATGCTATCTCTTGCTAAGCCTAAAGAGGTAGCACCACAACTAACTCAAGAGTCCTCTAACCCTATAAGGAAGAAGCCCTTTGTATTATTAGTAATTATCAATTTCAACAAGAGGTTATTAGGAAGTTCTTTTTTTTTTCCCTAGTTGTATTAATTTCCACAACCAACCAATCAATGAACCCCTCTCATTTGAGGTTATAATATTTCTATCTGAGTTCCAATATATTTATCCTAAAGAAATCTCATATGAGTATCCTCACAAAGGAATATCTAACATGCCATAAATTTAATTCCAAGTTCATTACTTCCTAATTTGCCTCATTGTCGTAACAAAGATGAGCATGCAAAGCTTAAATGACATGTCAATGATTTATCATCTAGAGGTTTTATTTGGAGAGTTCATCTCCATGCATAGTTCTTACACTCTTTACCCTAAAGAAGAATGGTATATGGTATATTGATGGTCGCACTGCTAATAAAATCACTATAAAGTGTAAGTCAATTCCCTATACATTCACTTGATGGTTTGTTAGATATGATGGTTGATACAGTAATTTTCTCCAAGATTTATCTTAGAAGAGGATATCATTAAATTGATCAAATGTGAGAAGTAGATGAGTAGAAGAAAACTATAAGATAAAAGATGGCTTATATGAATGATCGTTTATGTCATTTGGCTTAACCAATATCGTAAGTACTTTCATGCAAGTGATGAATCATATTTTGCACCCATGTATTAGAAATTTTCTAGCCATGTCCTTTATTGGTATTATAATTTTTAGTCGAATGAGGAGAGATTATGAGCATCACTCGATAAGTTTTTTAGGTGTTTTATCAATAAAATATATATATTCATTTAAAAACTGTATGTATAACTACTCTACAAGATCTTCTTTATTTTTTGTTGTGCTAGCATCTCTACCAACCCTGAGAAAATTATGGTCATTCACAATGCCCGACTCCAACCATAATGCATGATGCTTATGTTAATATTGGTGGAGTACTTAAGGATGGTCATCCCATTTCTTTCTTTATGAGAAATTCAATTATGCATGTTAGTATTACTCTAAATATGATCATAAGTTTTATGTGTCATATTGACTCTATATGTTTGTGAAGTTATCTCCTATCTTGAGAGTTTATACACTATCTTGATCACGAAACTCTTAAATATCTAAATACTCAAAGGAAGCTTAACTTTTGTCATGAAAAATGGGTTCAATTTCTTTAAGAGTACACATTTATTCATAAGCATAAGTTTTGTGCTAAGAATGCAACTGTTGAAGCCTTAATTATTAAAGAAAATGAGTGTAAAGGTCATTGAATTTGATAAGGTAAATAGTGATTATTCTAATGGCAAAGACTTCCATCAAATTATTGAGTCCTTAAATTTTGATAAAACTTATAATTATTCTATTGAGTACGTACACATTTATTCTATTGAGTACACATTTATTCACAAGCATAAGTTTTGGGCTAAGAATACAATTGTTGAAGCCTTGAGTAGGATATACAAATTATTAAAGAAAATGAGTGTAAAGGTCATTGAATTTGATAAAGTAAATAGTGATTATTCTAATTGCAAAGACTTCCATCAAATTATTGAGTCCTTAAATTTTTATACAACTGCTATTAGTTCTTACTATCAAATACAAGATGGATATCTCTTTTAAAGGAACAAAAATCTATTTTCTCACTTTATTATGAGATTTTCACATAAAAAAGCTTCTTTTAATTGCAATGTCATTGTCAACATCGAGTACGTTGAGTTCAAATGCATTGGGCATCCATTATTAACTTTCTTGTAGCTAATTGTAATTATTGAACAAAATTAGCAGATCTTAATAATCTTACTTCAGAAGCATTTATAAAGTTGTTCGCGTCTTTTATAATGCCAACAACATGCTCAATGTTAGTTATCGCAACTTTCTCCATTAAATTTAATATATGGGCACAAGCAATGAATATGAAAGCCTTCCTCCAAAAAATAACTTCTTCTTAACTGTAAAGTAATCTTTTAAAATCTTAATAGCCCTGTTGTTGTTCACTGTATTGTCTACTGGGATAGTAAAAACTTTATTTTCAACACCCCAATCACATAGAGCTCTTTAAACAATGTCAACTATCTCAAATGCCTATGAGTGCCCTTTCTATCTAGCTACATGTCACTCATGTCAATCTAGTTATTAATCAATCACATGTGTCATTAGTCTTATCAACTATCAGTCTTATATATCCTCAATCACCAGTCACATTTATCATCAGGCTTATCCATCTTTTTATTCATTTGTCATATATATTATTTATATATCCATCATATCATGTATGCAATTATGTATTATTTTTATATCCATCATATATGTATGCATATCAATATGAAATTTAGCTAGACATGATATCCAACTTTAATGTGTTGCTTTTTACATCTTTAACCTGAATTATTCCTCAGTTGGTCATTAGCTTTTAATTTAACCCCAATTGCCAACTAATTGATGATCACTCTTTATCTTAATATCATTATTCATAAATCTTAAATCAATTCACATGTATTTTCAATAAATCAATGTTGAGTCATCACTATCTATTTGTCATCATAATTCGGTCAATCGATTATAGGCTAACATCCAAGATTATACTATAAACCTTTTATTTTAAAGAAAGTTCATTAGTAGATCCTTTTGTATAGGGTATTAACATTTTAAGAGCTAACCCGTATTAATTATAGTATTGATAGCCAGCCTCCCTTACTTACATGCAAACGTCACTTTTTTAGATCAATTAAATCATTTAATTTATATAATATAATATATTTCTTATTCAGATGCAGGTACTATTGCCTAAAATGCTTATTATGCCTAATGAACAATAATCATATGCATGTCATGTATAATGTATCTCATATCCTAATTCAATATAGTAATACCTGATCATTTTACGATAAATATTTTCCTTTCTTATTTCATATAAAATGTCATATAAGCTAAATAACCAAGTGAAACTTAATATAAACTATTTAAAATGCTCATATATAATAATAATATTTATCACATATCAAAAATTAAATGATGAAATTTCACTAAAATAGAAGATATTACATTTTCATTAGATTTAGGAGGGACAAATATACTAAACTCAAAATTATTGAAAATACAAGTAAAGCGGATCAAGATCACTTACAATGATCATAACATTTTTCGTAATAGAAGGAACGAACAAAAAAGCCTTGAAAACCTTTTTCTCTCTCTCCTCTTCTCTCTCCCTTCTCTTCTCCTCAATTTTCTTCCCTAGCAAGCCAAATAAATTGGGAGGAGGGGGGGGGGGGGGGGGGGGGGGGGGTGAGAGATTTTTATATTAAATATGTTAATCATCGCAGTGCTTAGCGCCACAAGCCCAACATCCCAACACTGCTGTGTTACATGTTGGCTCCAAAATTACTTTAGAACAGAGCTTCCAATGCTACAACAACACTTTCCAATGCCACTGTGCTCAAAAGCAAAAGCCAAGTTTAGTATGGAACTCCTCTAGGGCGGCGCTTACTTGTAAATTTCCTTTTGGCTTGATTCTTTTTACTATTTATAATAATATATTTTATCATAGCTAATGCCAAAAAATATGAATATTGGAAACTTACTTTATTAAAAATACTATTTACATAAAATGCATTTAATTGCTTAGATAAGAGACAAAGAGAAACTATTACATTGTAATTATTCTATCTAACATTGAGGAGAAACAATATATAGGAAATTACGGTACGAATTAATAATGATTCACTTCAAAGGTATAAATTCAATTTCAGAGCAACTAAGAAAATCAATGCACTTATTTTTATCAAGTATAATGAATAGGTTATTGACTATTATTGACCTTTGTGAGAGTTTTGGGAAAAGTGAAAATAATACATGGATGAAATAAATAGGGAGAAGTTACATTTGATACAAAAGTACATAATAATGTGGTTAAATCAAATGAAAAATTTATTAAAAGATAGATTAATGACGACACTAGAGTATTTTGAATAATGTAGAAGATTCAATGGAGAATACTAATAAGCTATGAATGTGATCATCAAACTAAAAAAAACTCCTTGAAAGCTTTTATTGAGGCGAAAAATGAAACCTTGGCTAAGTCTGTGGAAGTTATAGTAGAATAATTTCTCTTACATAAATGCTTGAATAACTATATAGGATTAACAACATTTAAATTATGATAATTATGAAGTATTTATAGCATCTTTGAATGTTACAATTGGTAGCTTTGTGATGATGAAGTTTTGGTAGAGCTAGAATGGATGTGGCATGTAGATAGTGATGCCTTAATGATGAAGCAATGGGATCAGTGTTGAATCTAAAGTTTCATTTATATTGTATGTTGTAACAACATGATAGAACATATGAGAAATTAATAGTATGAACATTCTAGAGCATAATAAAAAACATAAACAATAAATAAACATGAACTTTCTGACATATTAATTGAGGCTCTTTAATTGTAGTAAACATAGTGGCAATGATGTTACATCCTTCCTTCACCAATTAATATGCAATTTGCAATCTTTGGCATGTCCAGATAACGATATTCCACAACAAATGCATGTGCTCCTTGCATGGCATAGTGTGCTTGATTCAACGGGATCCTCAACAAATATAATGAGAACTATTCTTAATGTATACTTGAGAAGCTTCATTACTTAGAAGGTTTGATGATCGATGTAGGAAATGCCGAAAGACATCCAGGAAGTCTTTCCAAAAGACATTTCTGTGAAGTATTCATGAGAGGTTCTGGAAATAATCCTTTAAGAATTAGATTTATAGTATGTTTCAAGTTACAAATGATAATCCATATCAGATATTAGACATCTATAGATTATAAAATAATGATATGTGTATATCACCATCCATTATAGTAGGTAATATAAATATGAAAATATAGTAGGATGATTTTATCCTAGGTGGTATTATGATCATAAAAGTAACCTCTTTAGATGATAATGTTAGTATGACTATGACTAATATATTTTTGTACTATTAATAATGTAAATAATTTTGGATGTTTAAGTAACTCCGTAAAAGGATGCATATCAATTCTTCTAAATTTGAGATTCTACATCATGTAAATGAAATATTTTACAATTCATATAAGTTGCTTATACCTTTATTAGATTAAAGCTATGCCTTTTATCAAGTAAAAATAGATAATATTAATTCATATATTGGATCCAAATTTGTTCGTTGATGACATTCGACCATATTAGCAGGCAAACTTTGAGAGTGATTACCTGGAACCTATGTGAGAATATAGAGAAAGTAATTTACTAGAGAAAATAAGTAAAAATTGCTTAAGAGGTTTAAAATCTCTATGCATTAAAAAATTATGAATATTTTTTTTACCATTTATTTATAAGGATTCAAGGGCTACAAAAAATGCTATATCATAAAAGAATAAAAAATACATTAACTTGAATAAATCTTAGTACATTTGATCTATACATTTGTTGCTGCTTGACTATGTTATATGGCTATATGATCAATCTCATGATGAGTTCAAACATTCAGTAGTGCCAAATAGGTTTATGCGAGTGTGCATTAGTGAGTGCATTGGCAAGTATTGTTGGAGGTGAGTGAGTTGTTGTGGGGAGGAAGAGTTCTAAGGTTGGAAAGATGCGACAAGACGAGCTGAGAGCCTTGTGGGTAGGCACTTTCTTGTAATTGAGATTTACGAACATGAATGAGGGTACCCACCTTGGATGGGAGCGAGTGGCCTTGATGGTTGAGTTCTTATGTGGCGAGTTGATTTGTGACGAATCTTGATCGACTCCTATGAGGGATGACATCCTTCTGTAGGCCAGAATAAATAATGCATGGTGATCATTGGGCGAGTTCACATGGGACCTATCGAGTGCAAGTTTCTCCATTAAAACTCACTGAACACCCGGTAGACATCTGTGATGACATATACGAGTATATGTTTCATATATATTAGATAGCCATGAGAGATTCGCTTTAACGTGATTTGAATATATAATGGTCATAAAAAAAGTTATTTTCCATTGACACTCTAATACCAATGTTCTCCACTATAATACACGACTCACATTGCATTGTGTGGCTATTTCAAATAAATTATGAACAATTAATAAAATAGTATACTAATATGATTAAATCAAAATGAGCCTAAGAACCCTTAAATTTATATTGAGATAATTACTTATATATTATATTATAAAATATATTAATTTTAACATAAATTCCAAGATATTTAAATAAATTCTCTCATGACATAAATCACATCAAGATATACTTACACAATTTATTTTATATATAAAAAAAAGGCCAAATTTTCGAAAGGAGCACATTTTAAACAACATTATGTAGAAGGAGCATGATTAAAAAAAAATTAAAAAAGAGCAAATATGTTGAATAATTTGGCGCATTTAGAATGCGCCAAATATTTAAACGTTTTCTAAATACGCCAAACTATTTGGGGTAATAGCCTTGAGAGAGAAAAATAGAGGGAGTGGAGATGACGGGGAGAGAAAGAGAGAGAGAGAGTGGGTAGGAAGAGAGAGAAAAAGCTGATTTGTGAGAGAGAAACATTATAGTAGAGAGGGAGAGGATGTGGGTGCATGAAGATAGTAAATATTTAGAGAGTTAAACTAATAGGAGAGAGAGTTAAATATTAATTAAAATAACATTTAAATTAATATTTAACTAATATTAATTAAAAATAAAATATTTAAGTAATATTTATAATACTAATAAATATTTAATTATTATTTAAGTAATATTTATAAATTATAATACTAAATAATATTTAAATATTAGCATATATATTTAAATATTAATTACTTAAGTAATATTTATAATACATTATGAGCTTTAAACATTTAATTGTCTTGAATTTGATTAAAAATATTTAAAATAATAGCAAATATTTAAGAATAAAGAAATTCTTTCAAATTTGAAATTTGTATAAATTTGATAATTTAAAGAATGCAATAGTAAAAAAAAAAATATTATCAATAAAACTAAAACATCTCTCTCATTTTATTACAAAAATAAAATTAATATATTTTTAAATAAAAATAGTTAATATCATTTTATCATTAAAATAATTATTTAAATATTAAATATAAATCAGTTAACTATTATTTAAATTATTTAAATATTAGTTTAATTACTTAAAAACATATATATAATATATCAGTTAATTGCACTTATTATTTAAAATATTTAAGTATTAATTTAATATTATTTTAATTAATATACTCTCTCTCTACCGTGAGCTTTTAACTCTCCTTTTAACTCTCTCTCCCGTCAATTTTTTTCTCCAGTTAGCTTTATCTCTCTTCCTGCCACTATTTCTCTTTTCTCTCTCCCTTTCCTCTCTCCTCACTCTCTCTTTTATCTCTCTTACAAATACGCCAATCCTTTTGGCGCATTTAGAATGCGTCCAAATATTTGACGCATTCTAAATGCGCCAAACTATTCCGCGAATCTGCTCCTTTCTAAATTTTTTACTCTTTATGCTCTTTTTACATAATACTATTTTAAACCTGCTGTTTTTTAAAATTAGGCCTAAAAAAAATATTTCAATGACACTGAATACCCCATGTGAAAATAAATATTTATTCTTGAAGGCCTTTTGTCAAACTCCTTTGCACAATTGCACATACACATTATTTAATTCTAAAAAAAAGATTTCGTAAGACTCAAATGATAAGTTTTAATCTCATAATTTAAATAACAATTCTTTAATTAGTTAATTAATTAAAAAACCTCCAAATTATAAATATTAAAAAGTTATTTACCAATAAAAATTGTAATTAAGCTGCTAATTAATATTAACTAAGCTTATATCAACCTAAATGACATCTTATATATCTGAACTTACGTACCGACTCATACATAAGGGTGTCAATTCGAGTCAACGGGTCGGGTTCGGTTTGAATCAAGAACTGACCCGACATTATTCGGGGACAACCCGAACCCGACCCGTTTTTAAAAACGGGTCAGGTTTCTTGACCCGAACCCGACTCGATTCGGGTTCGGATCAACACGACCCGACCCGAATGACACGAAATTGACCTAAAATTGTTAGTTTTTGGGTAGAAAATCGGGTAAATCTTCGATTTTCGGGTAAAAAACGGGCCAATCTCGGGTTTCCGCGTCAAGTAGGAGTTTTAGTGTCAATTTCGGGTCATTATCGGGTCAATTTTGGGTTGATATGTCAATCCGAACCCGTCCCGTTTCGGATCTGGGTTGACCCTAACCCGAATTTTTACTGATCGAATTCAGAATTCAGGTTGTGTCAAAAACTGACACCCCTACCCATACAGGTTCAGTCCTTGTCAACTAATTAATTATCTATTAGCTAATTAATTAATTAATTACGTTTAGTCGCGGGAAAGCCAGGGATTAGCTCTAATGCCCTGCGCACGGGCAGGCGCAACAGACCTGTATTAATTAGCACAAGTGATAGAGATTAGATTAAGATTAAAACAGATAAGACATACTTAGTCTTAAAAGTCATAATTAGCCGTAACAAAAACTCTCCCTCTTCGCTTACGTCACCCATAAAGGCATTTAAGCCGCGGCGGACTGCTTCAGAGTTCAGAGCTTCTGTCTCTTTCTCTCTCTATCTCCAACTTGTTTTTTTTTTTATATGTTCAGCTTTCTCCGAAATCTAGCAGAAAAACCCTCCTCACTCGTTAAGTGGCAGCTCTGTCTCTCTCCCTCTCGCGCGCGGTCGATCGAGTTGGGATTCTTCTCTGCTAGTGCAGAAACCCTAGCTCTCTTCTTCTTTCGTTTGGTGGAGGAATCGGAAGAGAGGAGGGAGGTGCGTCATTTCCCGCTTTTGTTGAGAGGGGATCTGTGGTATCAGGTCGTGTGAGTGAATGCGCTTCTAAGAATGGCGACGCGCGACCGACCGCCAAGGCGGGCCAGGCCTGGGCCGTGGCCGCCGGCAGGGGGGGCCGCCGCAGGACCCACGGAGGGCGTGCCGCCGCCGCTTTCGTGGGCGAAGAGGACGGGATTTAAGGGTAGGGTGTCCGGGGAGTCCAATGCGAGTAGTTCTGGTCAGATTGCGCTCCCCAAACCGAAGGAGGCGGAATCTAACGTGGATCTCGAGTCTGGGAAAAGCCACGTGCTTCCTACTCCACCGGTGCTTCCGAGTCTGCCGGTCGGCGCTCCGGCTGTGACGAATGGGCAGCAAGTGCCGGTGCCGGTGGATCCGATGGCGAGGAAGAGGAGGGATTCCGATGGCGGTGGGGCTGGTCAGGGGCAGAAGGTCGTTGGCGCCGGGCAGAACGGACAGCATCGGTCGGAACCACCGGTTCTGCCGAAGCAAAGGAGGGAGGAAGAGGCGAATGCATTGCCTCCGGTTCGTGAGGATGACAATGGGGTTGCTTCGCGGCAGTCGCACATAAAGTATGAGCTTAGAGAGACACCTGGCCTTGGTGAGGACTGCTGTTGTTAAAGATGGTAATGATTTATGTTTCTTTCTTTCATTGCTGATGTCTTTGCCTCTCCTTCGGATATTCAGTTCCGATCGTGCTTTATGGTATTCAGCACTACCTCTCTATTCTGGGTTCGTTGGTTTTGATACCTTTAGTTATTGTTCCAGCAATGGGTGGAACCTCTGTGAGTGCTCAATTCTTACCCCTTTTTCGGTAATGATAATGTTGATTACTTCGTTTGTTTAGAAAATGGTATTGTCACAGGAAGATACGGCAGCTGTTGTTTCCACTGTGCTATTCATTTCAGGAGTGACTACATTGCTTCACACATTCTTTGGTACGAGGTTGCCGCTTATACAAGGCCCGTCTTTCGTATATCTGGCTCCGGCACTGGCGATCATTAACTCTCCTGAGTTTCAGGGTTTGAATGGGAATGTAAGCCCTTCACATTTGTCCTCTTAATTGTGTTTTGTCTTTATGTGTTTCAATTGTAGAATTATCTTTTTCCAGTGGGAACATTAATCGGAGCAATTCAGATTCATCGAAGCTATGTTAATCTTTGTGGCATAATCATGTCCATGATATTTCCTTCTATGTTGAACGTCTTGCAATTTATAGTAGCTGCAGTGCGAATCGGCATATATAAAAGTATTATCTTTTCTGACGAGATGCTTGATGCGAATCTATTTTGTTTTACCTGCTACAGAACTTTAAGCACATAATGAAGGAGCTGCAGGGAGCTTTTATCATGTCCTCAGCTTTTCAAGCCATATTGGGATACAGCGGTTTGATGTCATTGTTTTTAAGGTGCGCTAATAATTGGCTATGTGTTCTGCGATAATGTTTTTTATTTTTCATGATTTTTTCTGCTTTCCATTTTCCAAGTTCATGCTCTCATTTGAATGAATTACAGTTTTTGCACTAAAATATGCTGCCATACCAATTCTATTCTTAATTTTGGTGCTGATCAAAGGTGCATGTTTTATGTTTTCTTAATAGCTATCACGTATCAAAACATTTTTCATACTTCACGCTTCATTATATTAACAGGGTGATTAGTTTGTGATGACTTTTGGTTTTATGCAATACTTTATTGATTCTTAGTTATTAATGATTCCATTTGTAACACTTAATAGGGACAAATAGAGAGGGGGATGCGTAATGTCGACCCCATGTAGTTGGGATAAATCTAATGATGAAGATGGCTATGTGATTTCATTGATGCAATATTCTCCTATTTGCGCTAGTTGCATCTTTGACATTGTTAAGGTTGGACTGAGATAGTTTGCCGAAAGTTTATCTTTTTAATAAGTTTACTTAGTAAAAGATATCTCTCCATGGTAATCATTTTCAAGATAAGATGAAATAGAATCATTTTTTAGGGGCAACCATGCAGTTTTTTTTTTTGGATTAGGAGATTCAGGAAGTTTGCAAGACGTTGTACCTTGGTGCATGCTTTTTGCCCTGCCTCTCCTGCGCCCGAGCTAGCCTGCCTCACCCGTGCTTGAGCTCGTCTGCCAAGCTCGCGCCTACGCTTGCCTGCCTGGCTCCCTAGCCCTGCCCATGCTTGCTTGCCTCACTCTAGGTCCAAGCTCGTCTGCCTAGCCCGTGCCGTTGCTCGCCTGCCTAGCTGCCTCGCCCCCGTCTGCAGGTAGCCTGCCTCGCTCGCGGCCTGCCTGCCTTGTCCGCAGAGCTGCACTCGCACTCTGCCCGGGCTCGCTGGCACTCACGCTCGCACCCTACCTACACTTAAGCTCACTTGCATCCGAGTCCGCCATGGGTCGGGTTGACCTAGGATTTTGGCGGGTCAAGTCCGGGTTGAGATTTTTGACCCATTTGCAAAAACGGATCGGGTTTGTGTCATGCCAAATAACCGCGGGTCAATATCAGGTTCGACCCGCACTTGACCCGCAACCCATTTTTGACACCCCTAATTATTAGTAGAATTCAAGTTGGATGGTTGAAGTGAAGGAATGCATCAGGCTTGTTGTGTGATATAAAAGTCACTTTCAAACTTAGGGGAAAATTCTATAAGATGGTGGTGAGACCTGCAATGCTTTATGATGCAGAATGTTGGCTATTAAAAGAGAAGCATAATATAAAGTTAAGTGTTACAGAGGATGCTTAGGTGGATGAGTGGCTTTACTCTTAGAGACGGGATACAAAACGAGCATATATGTGAAACAGTTGAGTAGCTCAATTGAAAGATAAGATTAGAGGGAGTTGCCTTAGATGGTTTGGTCACATAAAATGGCTGCCTTTTGATGACCTGGTTAGGAAAGTAGATGTATTAGATTTGACTTATGTTAAGAAAGGTAGAGGTGGGCCTAAAAAGTCTTTGTTAGAAAATATTAGAAATGCCCTTTTTTTATTAGGTTTAAATGAGAATTTAACTCTTAACAGGACACAATGGAGAAAAAAAGATTCATGTAGCCGACCCCACATAGTTGGATAAAGGCTTGATGTTATTGCAGTTGTTGTTGAGATTCAGGAAGTTTAAACATATTTCATATGGTAATTCAGGCAATAAATGAACTATTTTTTATCTCTAATTCATAATTTTTAAGATGATACATAGGTACTAAGCTTGCATAATACAAAGAAGGTGGCATTTCTAGGGTAATCCTGCTCTAATATGATTAGAGATTTGGTTAGTTGCATATTTTAGCATATCACATTGTAAACCATTTGACTTTGGTATATCAGGATACGCCTAGGGTGAAATGTTGTTATTTCCTCTATCTTTGTTTGTCTAAGCTCTACCTCACAATTTTCTTTTTGGAATAGGAGATTCATGAAGTATAAACATATTTTATAGGGTAATAAAGACAATAAAATGAACTATTTTTTATCTCTAATTCATTATTTCTACGAAGATACATAGGTACTAAGCATGCACAATATGAAGGTGGCTTTTCTAGGGTAATCCTGCCCTAATCTGATTAGAGATTTGGTTAGTTGCATATTTTAGCATATCACATTGTAAACCAGATGACTTCTAGTATATCAGGGTATACCTAGGGTGAAATGCTGTTATTTCTTCTCTTTTTTTGTTCTAAGTTCTACTTCTCTACATGTTAATCACGAATCATATATGATATTATGTTTTGTATGCTATGTAGAATCTATAGTTTTGGTAGGAATGTTATTATATACTGACTTGGATGGTCAAATACCTAAGTATTGCTAATTTTTAAGTGCATATGTGTGCGTGCATGTTTGGGCATGTTCACATGAGTGCTTGTGGATTGATGCAGTCGAGCCCCTCGGTTTCCTGATGGCCCTTCAATTTTCCCTCCTAGCTCATTGTTTTCCCGCTGAATTTTGTGTTTCCTTGCTGTTGGCCCTTCGATTTCCCTGCTGGTTCTCATATTCCCTATTGGCTCAGATTCCCTGCTGTCTCGGTTTCCTTGCTATTGACTTCTCGTCTTTTGCTAATTGCTAATTCCTATAAATGATGTTTTGATTTCCCTTCATGGTGGTTGTTTTGGGTGTAATTTATTGGCTGGTTGGGTGACTCATTTAAGAGAGCATTTAATGTCTTTTCCCCCTTCCTCTCCCATATAAAGTGACTGATTTCCTTTGTGAAATAGAGAATTTTTTTTTTTTGGAATTTGATCATTCAAAACCCGTGGGTTTTTTCTAGATTGTGAGCTATCTTCTTTTCCCTATCCTTCTTATATTTCACCTTAGACCCTATCTATTTTTCTCTCCACGGTTCTTCTCGAAACTTTGATTAGTCATAAGTTGTGCCGTGTCCAGGTTTTTATTATAAGTTGTAAGTATTGTTGTGTCTTGTTCTATTATAAGTTGTAAGTGGTGTTAGTACTGTTTTATTGTTGTGTTTGTTTATGTTATTTAAGGTTTATGTGAATGAGAAAGGAAGTGTGTTTTAATTTGCATTCCTAGAGCAAAGTTTATTTTTAGGTTGCATCAATTTGGTATCAGAGCAATAGATTGTCATGTGAGTATTCCTTTCTCTTTAAAATTTTTAAAAAAATCAAAACAGTCAACAAACCAAAGTTCCAATTCAAGAAAAAGATATGTTATAAAAAAGAATGAATTCAGAACATCGAGAAAGCACATCCATTTAATCTGACAAACCAAACCAGTGTGTTACTGAGGCATTCTCATCAGGAGATGAGATTCTTCCACCTGGGGAGAATTGATGCATTCAAGCTCCTCGGTTTACTGATGGCCATTCAGATTTCTCTCTTGCCTCACTATTTTCTTGCTGGATTTCAGGTTTCCCTGCTGCTGGCCCTTATGTTTCCCTGTTGGTTCTCGAATTCCTTGTTGTCTCAGATTCCCTACTGTCTCGGTTTCCTTGCTGCTGGCTGCTCGTCTTTTGCTACTTTTTGATTCCTATAAATGATGTGTGACTTCCCTTCATGGTGGCTATTTTGGGTGTAATTTATTGGTTGGTTGGGTGTCTCATTGAAGAGAGCATTTAATGTTGTTTTTCCCTTCCTCTCTAATATATAGTGGCTGATTTCTTTTGTGAAAAAGAGACTTTAAAGAATTTTTGGAATGTGATCATTCAAAACCCGCGGGTTTTTTCTAGCTTGCGAGCTATCTTCTTCTCACTAGCCTTATATTTCGTCTCAGACTTCTATTTATTCTTCTCTCCACGGTTCTCATTCCACCTGTATCTTTCTTCTTTAAAACTATTGTAATTTTTTAATTTGTGGCATGTCTTGTTCTATTATAAATTGTAAATAGTGTGGTGTTGTGTTTTGTTCCTTGTTGTGTTTGTTTAAGCTATTGTGGGATGTAATAGTATTATTTGTTCTATCTATGTTTGTTTATTTTTATGGAAAGGAAGCCTTTTGTTTGCAATCTTAGTTATTTTTAGATTGCATCATGGATTCTAGCATAAATTGACTCATACATTGCTTATCATCCATGCAAACATGTTCATTTATGCCATCATGACTGCTGCCTCATGCATGCATTGGTATAAATAAATACATTTGTATGTGTATGAAAACATATATGTATATGCTACATATATTTTGGTTGTGTAGTTTAATTTGTTTCAAAAATGACCTTTTTTTTAACCGATCCAGAGTGAACCAAGCCACTAAACCGAAAAATTAAATAAAATTTATCAGTGCAACCAAATAGATGTTTTGTTTAAGAGTATGTTGGTTTGAGAACTTAAGCATAGTTTGGGATGGTTCAGTTTCAATTTTTGATTATCAAATTTATATGATTTTTTTAACTGTATTTTTTTTCTTTGCTTTGTTGATAGTGATTTCAAATAACTTCTCTTAATCAATTATACAATATAAAATACAGGGTTCATGTCACCTTGAAAAATACTTGTGTATGATGCAATTTGGAGAAAAAGGATTAAAATGGTCCCTTGATTCTTTATGAAGGACCAATATAGTTCTCAACTATAACAAAGGACCATTTTGGTCCTTTAATATATAGTTGGGGGCTATTTTGATCTTTCATAATGAGTCAATGGATCATTTTGGTTCTTTTCTTTGCAAATTTATGTGTAGGTGCCAACACAATTCAGCTTCATTCTATGTTGACCACTATTTGAAACCAAACCATAGTGAGCTAAACTATTTGATTGCAATTCAAATTTAAATTAGCTACAGATTAAGCCAAATTGATGGTTTGGTCTAATTTTATCAATTTCCATTCGATGGCATAACCTTTATTTATTATGTATTGGAGTTGTTTAGTTTTGTTTAATTTGATTTGCATGTTTTTGTTAAATTCCATTTCAACCATCCAATATAAATATTCTCATGAACTTGATAGGCCGGTTTAGTCTGAACCGGCCCAGCCAGCCCAAAGAGGGCCGGCTCTTGTATACATGAGGGTGGTTTGTCCGCCCCCTTATTGCCGCAAATCCTAGTGGGGTCTACTAGGAAGCAAATTAAGGAAGAAGAGGGGGTGGCTAGAGTTGGATGGAATTTTTGAATGTTTTGAATTCATGTATTAAATAGGAAGAGATGTTTAGGGTTAGGGTTATGCTTAATTATTGTGTTATCTTGGAGTTTTTTCTTGGTGTCTTGATCTCTAGGTTCATCTAGAGATTGGGAGAAAACGATCATCCTCTCGAATTGAGGATCATTTGTATCTTTGCTTTGTTTCCAACTATTGATTTGATTCCTACAATAAAATATATTGTTTTTTATTGTTTTCATTGGAATTGTTGAGTTTTTTTTTCGCTGTTTTTATCGATCTTGTTAGGGTTTACTTGAAATATTCAAGTATTTCCTATCAGATTGGTATCAGAGCATATTTTGGGATCATCAAGGGCTACTTTTTTGAAAATTTAGCGGCGGTTTTTGTGATCGGATGACAGTTTCTTGTTGAATTTTGAATCAATATCCATATTTTTTTATGGTGGCAAAAAAGGTAGATGCTTTGGAGGAACACTTTGAAGGGGATATGAGTCAAATAAAAGCCACGATGGCATATTGAATCTCCTTCGTAGAAGACAAGGTTTTGTCCGTGGAAGACAAGGTTTTGTTCATGGAAGACAATTTCCGATCTTCATGCGATGGTGAAGAAATTAAAAATCAAATTCAAATGGCGGCATCGAAGGAAAAAGGATCCATGGAAAGAACTACGAATTCTGATTTTCGTAGGAGGGATGATGAGGTGGAAATCATGGAGGAAAGAGGTGGAAGGTATGGAGGGATGCATGGGTATGAGGGGCATGAATCATGGAGTGCTGGTTAGGAAAGAAAAGAAGGGGAAATATGGAAGAAAGGGTGTTGATTTTGAAGAAAAGTGATGTGAAACGTAATGCATGGAAACAAGAACTGCTTGGGGATTTTAATATAAGAATGTTAAAGGTTTGCTAGTTATAGAATTAATACTTACCCAAGTTAGGTTTTCGGAATTATCAAGTCGAAATTAAGTAAGACATGTGGTTACAACTAGATTAACGGGACAATATCAAATTGACAACATAGAATTAGATAGTAATGTTATTGAGAGAAACAATAATCCACAATTAACAAATAGAACTTTTCACCTTGGGTCTCTCACTCACTCTCTTGTTGGTGGCACTTTTAATGGAGGAAAGTTGGCCGGCGGGCATGAGGAAAGTGGGCCGGCGGGCTGAGGCTGGCCGGCGGCTTGGGCTTCGGACCGGCGATCTGGGCAACCCAGCTGGGGGCGGCAGCAGAGAGCAGGTGAAGGGCACGGGTAGAGAAAATTTTAAGGATCCGAGGAATGAAATCCAAACTTCCACAAATACTTCAACCCAAATTTCCGAGCCGATGAAGGGATCAAAAAAAAGAACTAAAAGGAAAATAATAGAACAAGGAAACCTAGAACTCACAAAGAGATCTAATTTTTCCTACGAACTCACTAAGAGATTAAGAAATGTAAACTTTCATTCATCAATCATCCCCTTACAATAAGAAAATGATCATATATATAGGCTTCACAATGACAAAGAATACAAAAGACTAAAATGCCCATTGGGCTACAATAGCGACCAAATACCAATAAGGGCAAAAGCGGAAAAACTGAAAAATAAAATAAACTACTAAATAAAATGACTCAAAATAAAACTCATGATCGTGGCCGTCGATCTACGGCGTCTCTTGATGGTACATGTGTCGAAATTGCTGACGATGTCCTCATCAAAAAGAGGGGAGAAAACGAAGAGGGGTTTGTGTATGAATGTAGGAGGGAAGATCGGGAGACTTGGGGAGGGCCAAACACTTGGGAAAGGGGAAATTATGGAGGAATAAGGGGAAATAGGGGAGATCAAAAGGTGAGGAAGCTGAAAATGTCCATTTTCAAAGAGAGAGGACGCACATGGGTGGATCTACAAAGTGGAGATGTATTTCTTTCTCAATGGTCTGATGGATGAAGAGAAATTGATAGCAGCAAGGCTATGTTTAGAGGGGAAGACACTGTTTTGATATCAGTGGAGGGACCAGAGGATGCCCATATGGGACTTAAGAGAGTTCAAGGAGTGTTTACTAGAACATTTTTGAACCAGTAGGGGAGGTGACTTCTATTAGCAGTTCTTTGCATTAATACAGGACGGATCAGTAGCTAACTACCGTGAGAGGTTTGGGCATTTGACCAGCGGGTGGAGAGACTATCAAAGACGGTGTTGGAGGGAAACTTCATGAAGTGGCTTAAATCCGATATCAGAGTTGCGGTGAGGGTCATGCAGTCTCGTGACTTGGGAGAGGCCATGTAATTGACACAGTTGGTAGAAGATCATAGGTATCTAGGGAGGGGAGCCAAGAGCAGCTGTTTAGGTGGCTCTTATAGGATAACCACCACTCTTTTAGCACCCAGGGTCCTGTAGCATGTGGTTTTCAGGAGACTATCCGGGGAAGTTAGTATTAGGAGGGAGTGGGGGAAATTTTAAGAGACTGACGGAGAAGGAAATGCAGGAGAAGAGGGTGAAGGGATTATGCTTCAGGTGTGATGAGAAGTTTACTCCAGAGCATATTGTAGGGATCGAACACTTCAGATTCTCACCGTCTGTGATGATGAGGAAACTGAGGGAGGTGAGGGAGAGGTAAAGGGAGAGATGGAGGAGAAGATGCACCTAGATCTGATAGAGGTTTCCCTGAACTCTGTGGTAGCATTCAACCATTCACTACGAATCATACCATGAAAGTAAAGGAGGAGATAGAGGACATGGAGGTGGTGGTAAAAGAGTCAGTAAGTGTCAAAATAACAACAACTGCATGCTAGTGAGTGTCAAATTAGTAAACAAGACTGTAAACCCTTATACCTACGGTACCAATTTATAGACAATCTACTTGGGCCACTTCTAAGTGAAGCAGTAAAGTTCCATACATTAGGAAAACAATCCTAAAACCCATTCACACCAAATATTAGGTAGCTTAGCCTATAGGGTTGGGTTGTAAGACCCGCTTACCGACAACTTCTAATAGAAGCTGTAAATTCGACTTCTAGAGGAAATATCTAGGTAGCAACCTAACCCTAGACCCCTCAGGCAAACTCTAATAGAGGCTGTAAGACCTGCTCCTTGGGCAAACTCTAATAGAGGCTGTAAGACCCACTTTCCGGGCTACTTTCAATGAAGGCCGTAAGTCCTGACTCAAATTCAAACACCTGGACTACTTCTAGGAGAAACCGTAATACCTACTTCAATTCAAACTTCTGGGTAACTTCTAAATGAAGTTATAAAGCCCAAACCAAACTAGCTATTGGGTATTCTAATAGATGTAAACCGCAAAACTCTAATAAATTTAAAACTCACATCTAATCATCTCAGTTTACTCGAGATCACTGAGAGGAGGTAAACCATGGTTGTTAATCAGATTCATTGGACACTATGGTTAATGATTGTTAGTGTCGGTAGACTAAAACCTACGGTGTACCAGGAACGACGGAATCATGGGATCTTGATCGGGTGTACCTTTATCATTCCGTAAATAAAATTAAAACACTGTTGCACATTTCTACACTTTTTGCACAGCTAAATATATGTTTTATCCTTCATCGAGAGTACTCTTCTATGTGTTAGAAGGGATAATTAATTATGAGGGCTTGCGCTCATAGGAAGTAAGCACCCAGATCTAAATAAACCTTGAAATTACCCTCAGGGGAAATCTAGTTAAATTCAAAATTCAATCTGTAACACCCCACAGTATCACTTAATAGTACTGTTAGGTATCACTAGCATAATCTTCATTTTCACATCATTATACATTAATGTACATTTCCTTCATTATAGAATTTATAAAAGTCTAATAACAGATCATTCACTGAATACATGGAAGCATCTAGAATTCAATTTACTCCAAATATAATCTTACAGAGCCACTACAACAAACCACTAATACAAGACTGAAATGTTTTAGTACCTCCAAAAGTAGACTTAATAACAAATATAATTTTAACATGAAATGAAGAAACACTTTAACATGAAATGAAAAAAAAAAAAATTAACATGAAATGAAGAAACACTTGCATATATTAACTTGCATCAATCTTCTCCTTCTATTTTCCTGTAACAACAACTAGTATAAAAATACTGGTGAACTGTGAGGCTCAAAAAGCTATGCAATTCAATAACAATTAAAATATAATAACATAATAAATTACAACATTGAGCTACTAATTAGATCAACTTATCAACTTATCAAAATTTGTAAAGCATTAAAAACATCATATTGAACTTCATCCTTTATGTCAGTTGAGATAGATACTGAATATTTAATCTTTTAAAAGATTTGACTATACTTTAACATATTCAATGGAGTCCAGATAAACCTGACATTATCACCATTGAATTTTATAAGGGTCCCTTTTTCCCCACCTGCTATGCAGGTATCCATTTCCTTGGTGTCTCTTTTGCCCCATCTACAGTTCAGGTTTCATATTGAGTTCTTTTTTCCCGCCTGATACTGTAGAGATCATAACATAACATTAGCCAATCTTTCTTAAATAAATATTCAATAATTCTCATATTCATAATTTATAATTCATATCTGTTACCACTTATATAGCCGAACAAGTGTTGTAAGAAGAGTTTGACATGCATTATCTAACAAATGCAAACTTATTTCTTTAACATATTATCGAAAAGATTAAAATAACATATTTGATCAAATATCAATTTCACTTTCCACAAAATACATTTATTTATACTCGAACATCTGAATGAAATCTCTTAGTTATATGCCAAATGCTCATGATTACTATGCAAGTATTCATAATGTATTGAATTACTCAAATCCTTGAAAAGACATAATAAATATACTAAAAATCAGTAATTAACTTTACATAACTTACCTCCTTGACAAATTGTTTCCTCCAATTCCTTAATACGAACTCTTCTATACTTGTAAGTCACATCGAAACTTTCTCTTTGCATAAATGTATCTGAAGAATCCTAACTTTACGATTGATATACACTTTTTTAGAACTTGAATGAATTTATATGATATAAAAGATAATGATAATCTTCACAATTCTTACCTTTCTTCCAATATTATTATCTTCTACTATTTCTCTAAACTTTTCCTTTTGATTCTTACTCTTCCAAATCCTTCCAAAGTTTACTGTTTATTGTTTTCAAATCAGTTACAGACATGCCAACTATAATTCAACATATAAATCTAATTCAAACATAGAAATATTTGTTACATTCTTCAAATAACTTCCATTTTACATATTGTTGTTATTGTTTTACTTTCCTTCACCACAACAAGAAAATTTCTTCAACACTATGCCAAAATCTACACTATTCCCACTGTGCTACAGTACCGAGGTTACTGTAGCGAAATTGCTACAGTATTTTCCTCTTGCGCTGTGCCGAAAATTTCTGTGAATTCCAGCCAGAATTATCAAACCGAGAGGTCCACACATCTCATATAACTGCTTTTCCTTCTCATCCAATGAACACATCTATTCCCTCAAATCAGATGGCTTGTGTGAAACAGGATAAGGAAGAATTATGAGAGAGGGTCCACTTACAAAATTGCTTTTATTCTTATCCAAATGAAACCTTTATTTCCAATCAGTTTCCATTAACGTGAAAGAGCCAACCGGTGCATGCCTTTTTGGATGTCTGAGTGGAAATATTATTGTTATTTAATTTATATATTAGTTTAAGATATTAGACTAATGAATAATTAACAGTAGTTAACTGTTAATATTAATTTAATAGTAGTTTACTATTGAATTTAAAATAAGTGTTACAATACATTTAATTACTGTAACATACGTGATTGGGTCTTATACAATCTGCCTCAAGGGAGAGTGGAATCCTATGGTTGTGAAGCGGGATTCATTCATGCCTACAGTGCATTGATCTTTTCCTGAGCGAAACAACAACAAACTTACCTAAGAAGTCTCGAAAGATCTGATTCATCAAACATGTAAAAATATTGGGTGTATTAGAGAGATCTAAAGGCATGACGGTCCTTTCACATAGATTTTGGTGGGTCTTAAATGTAGTTTTCTATTCATCTCTAGGGTGCATTTGTATTTGATGGTATCCTTTCCTTGGATCAATCTTTAAAAAATAGGTGACTCTGTGCAACTGATCAAAGAGTTCATCTAGCCGTGGAATGGGGAAGAGGTACCTAATAGTGATTTTGTTAATGAGTTAGCTGTTGATAAAGATCTGCAAAGACCCATTTTGAGGTTAGCCATTTTGTTAAACTATGAACCTCTGCCTTCAAGGGGTGCCCTAGTACTCAATCACAAGGATGCATTACTTTTTAATTTTATGGCTACCAATTTAAAGATACGGTCAAGAGGTACCTCTTTGTACGAAATATCAATCTTGAGGTCTTTGAAGTTCTCGCCTATAATAACGAAGGGTGGTTCCTTCTCTTCACTAGAAGCTTCTTCATGAAAATGTATTTTTTCCTCCTTTTGATGTTCATCATCATTCCAGTGTTCAGTTGGATGATGTAGTTTCATCACCGCAAGCCGTTCTTGAAGTTGGCGAATCTCCCATTGTAATTCTTCCATTGAAGGTTCTTGAATTGGTCTTGGAATGTCTCTTCTTGATGGCATTCTTGCGGAGTTTTGCTGGGCTTTGATACTACTAGATGATACCGGAAATTACTCGTGGAAGGTTGAGGTGGTTGGACAGAAAGAGGAGGCGGGCAGACACTAGGCAGCTAGAGAAAACAGTGGTAGATGGCTGGACTGAAGCTATTGGAGTTGGTGCAGACATTGGACAGCAGCTGTAGAGGGCTGGAAGAGGTGGACAGCAGGGGAGAAACCTGGAAAGAAGTGTGGGGAAAAGGAATGGACAGAGCGAAAAGGGCCACCACTTGGCTCTGGCAGGATACAATGAGAAAAGAAAACCAGGAACAACTTTCTAATTTATGATTTTTACAAAAACTGAACACAAGCCACCTCTAGTGACCCTTTTGGAGGGAAATCAATTTTTTTAAACAATTAAGGGAAAAAAACTAAAAAAAAAAAAGATGAAAGGACAGAGGGTGAGATTCGGTTGGCTGAATTGGACCGAACCCAACCTCACGTCATTACTTGTAAAAGATTTGATTATAGGTTAATATGCATACGCGTATTATCATCTCTTTTGTTCATATGATACTTACTACTTTCATGGCTTCCCACATTGTCACATACTTCGAGTGTGTTGTAAATGACTAAATGTAATCTTTACCACATCCAATCTTAATTGCTTGTATCTTTGTTAAAGATAGTTATTGGGACTATTAAGTCATCTTCATTTATTTTAGTAATTTGAATAGGCTTAATTAAGTGCTTTCTTGTGGTGTTTAGGGATCATCTAATCCTATATGTTTAATTTCATATTTTGGGAAAGATGGCTGTCGCGACTTTTGTGTTGCTTTCATATGAAAAATAGGATTAGAGCACATTGCTTCTAGGTTCCATTATAAAGAAATATGAAAAGTATGCAGACATTGCTTCTAGGAACACACAACATAACCCATCTAATTAATTTCATATTTTGGGAAAGATGGCTATTAGAACTATTGTGTTGTATTCATGTAAAAACATGCAGATATTGCTTCACTTAGTTAGAATTTACGTACTGGCAATTGCAAGAGATGTCTTTGAACGTAATTTTGTTGTTTCTTTGAGATTTTGCATTTGTCTAATATAATATACGTTTTAACAGGTTGATTAATCCAGTTGTCGTGTCTCCTACGGTTGCTGCAGTTGGCCTTTCATTTTTCAGTTACGGTTTTACTCAAGTTGGAAACTGCCTAGAGATTGGAATTATGCAGATATTGCTGGTCGTCATATTTGCACTGGCGAGTACAGTCTGCCTTTATTTACTTTATACGCAGAATATGAAATTAGGATAATCTTTGTTTGGCCATTGTGTTTAATCATGTAATATCTGTAGTTTGCAGTTCTTTTCCCTCTTCTCTTTTTGAGTTTGTTATTTGTATTGTTAGCTAAGGCTGAACAACATAGTTGCTTCATGTTCCTGTTGCAGTATCTGCGCAAGATAAGGATATTTGGTCATCGCATCTTTTTAATCTATGCAGTAAGTTGGTATTGTGATCTAAATTTTTTGTTACTAGAAGTTCTTAGTCTCTTGTGAAATTGATCTCTGGCTGTGTACAGGTTCCTCTTAGTCTGGGAGTCACTTGGGCCATTGCTTTTTCCCTGACAGAGGCTGGACTCTATAGCTATAAAAGCTGTGACATAAACGTACCCACCTCAAATACTCTATCAACTTATTGCAGGAAGCATGTACCTAGGATGAAGCATTGCCGTGTCGACACTTCCAATGCTTTAAGTGCGTCGCCATGGTTTAGGTTTCCATACCCCTTACAATGGGGCACACCGGTTATCAACTGGAAAATGGTCATCGTCATGTGTGCAGTATCAATAATTGCATCAGTTGATTCAGTAAGTTTATTCTCAACTTGTACTTACCACATTTTAATACTATTCCTACTGTTATTTATACATATTTTTTCATCCCCTTCATCTGTGGACTTAAAATGGCTATGTCCTGAATCAGCATTTCCCTGAGGAAACTAAACTAATAAAAAAGAGTAAAGTGGGGGGTGCCATGTAGCCATGTAATGAATCAAAACTAAAAAAAAATTCTCTTCTTTCTAGTAAGCAGTCTATATTTAGCTTTCAAAATGCTACAAATTTATACTGATACAATTGATAAACTTAGGGCATCTCCAACCGAAAATCTCATTTTTCATTCCAAAATGCCGTGAAACTAAAAAATGTCGTGATTCATCTCCAATCGAACTCTATTTTGCCCCCTTTTGTGAAGGTAACGGTCGTTCTCTTCTTTCACACATTTCTTTGACAAGTTCGGTAGAGATAGAAAAATGATGAAGATGAACAGTGCAACGCCAATATTGGCGTCCCACTGTTCACCCGCAACCAAATAGCAGAAGTTTTACCGTTTGGCTGGAGCTCGCGAACGACACCATTCAAGCGTTTGGAGTTGGGTTGGAGATGCCCTTATGATGTGATGAGGCAGCTAAGTTTAACACTTGCAATCAACCAAATAGCCAACCTTAAGAGATGCTTTCTGCATTGTTTATGATGTTGGTAAATATGACTGGTTGCAAGAATAGACTATAAATACACGACGATCTTTTCCATGTTATCTTAGGCTTCTTTTGTTCTTCTTATTTATTGCTTAACATTTTGGAAAAACAGTTTTGATTTATGTGACAATATGCTTAGAAATTCATGATGATTTTGTACTTGCATTTTCTCTATATGAATTTATGTGCATATGGATTGTGTTTTCTTTGTCAAGGTTGGTTCATACCATGCATCTTCCTTGTTGGTGGCATCTAGGCCACCTACAGCTGGCATACTCAGCAGAGGGATTGGCTTAGAAGGTGTTTCTAGCATCTTGGCTGGTCTATGGGGAACAGGAGTTGGCTCTACAACTCTTACTGAGAATGTTCACACTATTGCTGTGACAAAAATGGGTAGCCGAAGAGCTGTTGAGTTGGGCGCTGTTATTCTAATTCTTATTTCTTTTATTGGTAAGTGTTCTTGTAACCCTGACATGGATATTGTCACTTTTTAGTCCACTAAATGAACACTAAGGCTTCATTTGAGACGGCTTTTTTCATGTTTCTTAAAGCGGCTTTCTAGTACAAAAATTAAAATTTTTGTTTTAAGAAGTCACTTTAAGAAGCAGGAAGAAAGCCGTCCCAAACGAATGAAAATATTAGTGATGTTGGATGAAAAGCTTGCTTTCGTCCTTTGTCAAATATAATTGACTTTTTTGAATGTAGTAAACTATCTCTTTGTTCATAGGTAAAATCAGCGGCTTTATTGCTTCAATTCCAATGGTCATGGTTGCTGCTCTTCTTTGCTTTATGTGGGCCATGCTTGCTGCTCTGGGCTTGTCAAACCTACGCTACAGTGAGGCTGGGAGTTCAAGGAACAGTATCATTGTTGGGCTTTCTTTATTCTTTTCTTTGTCAATTCCTGCTTATTTCCAGCAATTTGGACTCGTTCCTAATGCCAACTCAGCCGTACCAAGCTACTTTCAGCCTTATATTGTTTCATCTCATGGACCTTTCCACACTTCCTATGGTGGCGTAAGTTCTTAGCTTCTATATAACATGAGCTCCATGATTCAATATGGTTTTGTTTTTTCATGTTGATTTTTATTCTTAGGAAGTGCCATTGAAAAATAGTTATTTTCATTTTTGAGGATAAATAAAGCATGCGTTGATGAGAATTGTGTAGCAAAACCTTTAACTATTTTTATAACACAAAATAGTCATCCCGTCATGGACTTAAGATTGTTCACGTTTTTTTGACGATAGCTTTATTGAGGCAGATAGCTTTCAAGAATATTTTCTTTTAGGTCTTTTCTCTTATGAAGTGTATTAACCAGTTATCTTCAGACTTTGTTAGGATTGTTGACACTATCATAAATATGATTATAATAGGACTTTGTTAGGATTATTCTTATAATTTCTTTTTGTTGGGGAAGTGCACATTGACTCACGGATGGAGATATTAGTTTGCTCCTCATTCGTTTTGAATATATTCCAATCATAAATTAAGTTCATTGGTCAACTCATCCTTGGCCCAAATTTCAAGAGTTGTCAATAGGATTTAGAGGCATTACCAGATGTCTTCACCAGTCATTAAATTTTAAGTGGCTTTCATAGTGATTGGATTTGACGAGAAAGATTTAGAATTTCCCCATAGTTTGATTGAAGTTGTTCTCAAGGGCTTCTAAAAATGCACCAGAAACCATCCTATTGTGTTTTATGTTTTCTACACCTTGGCTCAATTGCTCCACAAATAATGACATTTTTGCATATTCAACCTTAAATGCATCAAGTTCCATGGTGACTAAAAGGTAACTATGCTATGAAAATGGTTAAAAAAAAGTGATTAATGCAACTAATTAGAAAGGTATAAAATGATGATGGAGATGCAAATTGAGCTCATTTCAAAGATAAAATTTCTAAAACATGATTATAAACTAGTGCTTAGCTCATAAAAATATTTTGAGATACGCTGAAGATTGAGTAATGTTAATTGCATAGTGGTGGACACCAGGCGTTGCAGGTTCTTATTTCTACTCAAAATTTGTTCGATAGAAGACATAATGTAAGCCCAACTATTGAGTTCTGTGAATTTAGGTTCTTGACCATTGAAGTTTCTGTAAATCCTAAACATTTGCCATGATGTCTTTTGTCTTCCAAAAGGCCTTAGCAGATCCTCCAGTCTGTTATGAGCATCAATGGGTTATTAGCCAGCTTTGAACTTTCACTACAAGAGGGAGTGGAAGTTTCTGTGATATGTGGCGGGTGAAGCAAAGTTATGGAGGTAATGTCATCGTTAGAATGGTGTTGGCGGCATAGATGTAGGTTTTGTTTGGGAAGGCTTTCTTACTGCTTTTTAAAACAGTTTTTTAACACAAAAAAATTAATTTTTATACTAGAAAGCTGCTTTAAGAAGCAGTCAAAAAGCCATCCCAAATGATGCCGTAATCACATGAATGATGGGTAGGTTGTGGATGAAGTAGGTTTTGTGGCTTTAGCAGAGCAGCCTCTAGGCAAGATCTACAAACAGAAGCAGCTTGGGAGCAACGCTCAACAAGCTGCGATGTGATGTTTATATGTGCAAAGATTATTACGTGCGGAGTCCGAACACAAAAAACTGTTCGGTTTTGTGATTGTGAACCGTAACTGTGCTTTTACTGTTCACAATTACAAAACCGAATAGTTTTCTGTGCTCGGATTCCACACGTAATAATCTCTCTTATATGTGTATGGAAAAGGATTAATAGATTCTCCTCGGCATTACAAGATTTTAGCTATATTATGTCAATACTATAAATCTGATTTCTCACCTATCTGTATTGTTTTTTTACAGGTAAATTATGTTCTGAATACACTTATGTCATTAAACATGATCGTCGCCTTTCTCATAGCTGTAATTCTGGACAACACTGTTCCTGGTAGCAGTCATGAACGTGGAGTCTATGTTTGGTCTGACACCGAAGCTGCAAGAAGTGAAGCTTCTTTTCAAAGAGATTACGAACTTCCTTTTAAAGCTGGGAGGATTTTCAGATGGGTAAAGTGGGTTGGTCTCTGATATACAGCTTTCCTATATTCTTCATTCTCTAATCTATAAAGAGATCAAGAAGCAGTCTCATCATTCTTCCCCTTCAGATTCAGAAATATGTTCATCTTTCTGCAGAGCTGTAAGTTCATGGAAATGTCCTTTTTCCAGGTGAGAATGTCTTTCTTCTGTAAGTGGAAATCCTGTTCTTCTTTTCCTTCTGCAATAACAGTTTTGTTTACTTGTATTTGCTTTTTTTTTTTTAACCTTTTTTTACTTTTTTTGATCCTTTTTTAATGTATTGCTTATCTAGGAGGGTTCAGATTCTTTGAGATTTTGTTTTTCTGTACAGTGTGGTGTGCTTTGGATTCTGGGAGGTGATATTTAGTTGTAATTTCTGCTGTAAATGTGCTCTAAATCTTTATGATTTTTGCATAGGAGAAATTATTCTATGCGGATGCCGGACGCAGATCTACGTTCGGATGCCATGGTACCGAGCTGCGGTAGCGAGCGGTACCGCAGCTCGGTACTGGCTGCGGTATGGTAAAAGGGTGACATAGCGTATTCTGGACGATGTTCAGCGTCCGCACAGAATAATTTCTCCTATTGAGGTGACGCTGTGATTTAGATGTGAAGCATGTGGCATAATGCATTATTATTGTGAGATTTTTTTCTCCCCCTCTATTTGAAGGATAGCAATTTTTCCTTTATTTTTATGTTCTAGCTGTGGCTTACAACTGCGCGTGGCTTATCTTGTTGAGATTTTTGTGGATTGTATTCGTTTGTTTTTTTTCGCTTCTGTCATGCAAAGCTAAGATCAAAATTTTTCAAATGATCCCCAATTATGTGTTTTGATTAGTGTTTATATATAATTTTTTTTCTCTATTTATGATTTGACAGATTAAGGCTTTGTTTGGGACGGCTTTTTTATTGCTTTCTACCCGTTTTAGTACAAAAATAAAAAATTTTGTTCCAAAACACCGTTTTAGAAAGCAGTAAAAAAGCCGTCCCAAACGAAGCCTAAGTTAATAAAAAAGTAGTAAATGAATTTTTTATGTGATTCTCAAGTCTATGTATATTTTTTCACATATAAATGAACAATTCAATTAATATAGAATAAGATATAATTATTAGACCCCAATGAAATAAGAATCACTTAAATAAGATAATATTATGATTGAAAAGAATTGAGGATTAAAAATAACTATTAAAATCTTGTGCATATGGTAGGATTAGTAGTAGTAAGGGTTGTGATTTGTGATGAGTTAGTAAGGATTAATATAATTTTTGTTTTAATTTGAAAATTTTTATTAAAAAATTGCTTTAGAAAGTGATAAGAAAGTTGTTCTGAATAAAATCTTTATTTGAGAAATAATTATATAATAGGTGAGCAGTATACGAGCTTCTATCAAGCATTTAGGTTTCGATTGGGACGGCTTTTTTATTGCTTTCTAAAACGTAGTTTTAGTACAAAATTAAAAAAATTTGTACTAAAACTCTGTTTTAGAAAGCAATAAAAAAGCTGTCCCAAACGAAACCTTAATAGATTAAAAAAAATTAGAATTAAAAAATTTTATACTATGAAGTGGTTTTAAAAATAGTAAGAAAGCAGCTCCAAACAAAGTGAAAATGTCAATTTGCATTTATGAATTAGCAAAAGAAAGGTTCAATATTTTGAGACTCCATCATGGAGGAGATATTAATGTGTAGAGTTGTATTCGGACTCTAATGAAATGTTCACGGATGGTAAAATTATAATTTTTAATATTATTGCATATTTGTTGAATATTTATTATGTATTTAAATATGTAGTAAATATTTAGAAAAAATACTCAATAAATATTTAATAAATACTCAGTAAATACGCAGAGTTCGGGCGTTACTCTACGTTCGGACTCTGCACGTAATAATTTCTCATCATGGCGAATAGCTTTACTTTAAAAGAAAATAAATATATGTAATATTGAAAAATGAAATGTATTTATGCTAATTCTATTTGTGGGTAACATTAGAATTTTATTACTATGCATAAATTAAGCTTAAGAAACAAGAAAGAAAAGAGGGAAATTTGGAGAAAATTTTGATTTCTAATAAATATTGAGAATCCAATTTCTTTCTAATTTTAATATATGTTATTAATATTTAAATTTTTTACTTTGAAATTTGATATAATTCAAATTGAAAAGGCAAATGTTGATTTCAATATTAAATTTTTGAATAGTTCCCAAATGTATAACGAAGATTTGATATTTAGATACCATATCGAGCCTTAAAATATGATGATTTGTTGGTATAACAAAAAAATGGTAGCCTCTTATATGAACTTCTTGAATTTTTTGTAGGAAAAGTTTCCTGAGTTTTTTTTTTTTTTAAGCAAATATATTGAGTTTCTTGTCGAATGAGTTCCTTGAGGTTTTTGTGATGAGTACCTTTGAGTATATATTTAATGTTTCAATTAGGAGTGTAGGTGAACCAAGTTGGCTTGAGAGCTGGCTCGAACTCAACTTGATAATGAGCTCGCGAGTTGAGCTTATTTAGCTTCGTGCCTTCAAGCTTGAGCTTGAGCTCAAAGTCGATTTCATATATTAAACGAGCCCAAGTCGACGAGCGTTGTATGAGAAATATAAAGTTTTAACGTCTTAGCATTGTATGAAATTTTAACACACAATCAGATAAAAGAAAGATTCTAGCATTCATAATAAACCAATTTTTCCGTGGAAACCCTTGAAAAGGGGAGAAAACTATGTGGTCTACCCTAGTTTGAATGAATCCACTAGTGTTTGCGGGGGGAGGCCTTGGTTTAATTTTCCAAATATACATCATATAAAGTGCATTACATGGTGGGAATAGGAAGAATCAGTATTTGCATGTTTGTTTGGTCGGCAGAGCCATAGTCAACAAGCAATGGAGGTTAGAAAGGTCAAGTTCGGGTGACAATGGTTGGAAGAACCGTAGTCAGTGGGAAACAGAGATTAGAAGGATCGTAGCCGATGGGCGACAGTGGTAAAAAAGATCATTATCTGGTGACAGAGGTCGGAAGGATCGTAATCTAACGACGGAGGTCGGAAGGAACATAATTGGCCGGTGAAAGTAGTTAGAAAGACTGTTGTTGGGAAACAGAGGTTAAAAAGGATCGTAGTCGATGTGCAACAGTGGTCAGAAAGATTGTACTCCGGCGACGATGATCAGAAGGATTGACGACAATGGTTAGAAAAATCATTGTCATGGATACGAAGGTTAGAAGGACTGCTGTCTAGGGAACGAGGTTGGAAGGATCGTAGTTTGACGATGGAGGTGGGAAGGACCGTCGACAGTCGGTGGGAGGCAAAGGTTAGAAATACCGTTGTCAAGCGACAGAGGTCAGGAGGACCGACGAAAGTTGGTGGCTGGGTGTAAATCCGGTGTCAATTGGTGGCCGGGCGAGAGTATGGCGACAGTTGGTGGCTGGGTGGTGGTTGAGGACCAGCTTGATGGCAAGAAAAATCTCATAGTTATCTTCCTCTCCTCTCTTCTTTATCTTCCTTCTTTTCTCCCATATTTACTCCTATGGTCCTACCCCCTTTTAATGAAGAATGAAGGGTTTAATTATAATTTTTTTTTTAGTGGCATGACCAATAAATATGAGAGAGATCAAGGGTACATTGAGAGTGGTTTGAATGGGCGGCTTATATTGATCCCCTTGATCGTGGCCCGTTTACTGGGTATTTGAATTTTTTAATGATATCAGAATTCAGTGATCTTGGGGTCGTTGGATTTGTCTCATCGAGCTGCTTGATTTGACTTTAAGCATGTTACATTTGAAAATCATTTACTAATCAAATTTATTGTTTAAACCTTTTAACGATGCTTGAGTCTTCAATTTGTAACTATTTTTGACTTGGATTGAGTCGAATTTGATATCATTTGATTTGTCTTTTAGAGATGTTCAGTTTTACTATAAGTTTGCTGAGAACAGAGTTAAGATGGTTTCAGATTTAATTTCAGAAGTTTCCTACTTGATTTTGCCACGAGATTCGTGCCCGATCATGATTAGTTTTTTGAGGATATATCAAGCATCAATCAGATGATTAGTTAGGCTCAATTACAGCTCAATCTCAATAAAAAAACAAACTAATAAAAAAACTTGAGCACGACCATGAACAGAGTAATGCTCAAATTTAGCTCGTACTCGGTAAGAAAATTAATAAATGAAGTTCCTAAGGAAATTCTCCACTATTCTTGGTTCATTTTAGATGTTTAGAAAAGAAAGAGAGTAAATTCTTATCACCCTTCTATGATAGAATTTGTGTTTTTCATAAACTATACTTAGGGGTGTCAATATTTGACACGACCCGAAAACCCGACCCGAACCCGACCCGAAAATTTCGGGTTAGGGTCAACCCGAACCCGAAACGGGTCGGGTTCGGGTTAGACATTTCAACCCGTTTCAAAAATCGGGTCGGGTTCGGGTTAACCCTTTGACCCGAAATTGACCCGAAAGTGACCCGATTTTGACCCGAATACCCGATTTTGACCCGACAACCCGAGATTGACCCGTTTTTTACTCGAAAAGAGGAGTTTGACCCATTTTTGACCCGAAAATTAGCCATTTTCTTGTTGGAAACGGGTCATTCAGGTCGGGTCGGGTTGACCCGGACCCGAAGCGGGTCGGGTTCGGGTCAGGAAAATTTAACCTTTTTTAAAAACGGGTTGGGTTCTGGTTGACCCGAATAGTGCCGGGTCAGTTTCGGGTTCGACCCGAACCCGACCCGTGACCCGAAATTGACACCCCTAACTATACTAACCACCAAAATATATGAATAATTGAAGGATTATTTTAAAATTTAATCCGATTTTTAATATCTTCATGATGCTAATATTTAAAATTTTATATTAAAATATTAATATATTACTAATACTTGATTTTCAACTTGAATTTTGAAGTAAAAAAATAAATAAACAAAAGATATTTCTAAAAACAATCGAAATTATTAACTCTTAAAATTACATATAAACTTTTTTTTTTTTTTCATAAATTATACTAACCACCAAAATATATAAAACAATTGCTAAAATATCTTAATATTTTTTTTTCCTAAATTATAATAACCACCAAAATATATATAACAAATGATAAAATATCTTAATATTATAAATGATTAAAATTTTAAGCCCGTGATTTTTAACGGCCAATAGGCGCCTAAAGATTCCCTCGAATATTCGTTATCGTCCCCGGATTTCTTTATATACCCTAGCCGTCCATTTTATGAGGCCTCGCTTCTTAGCTAATCCATTTTGCACGAGAGATCCTTCAACCAAATCAATCGAAGATGACTGCCTATATCGGAAAGTACAAAGGTATATCGACGGATCTGTTCTATAATTTCTTTTTAAATCTTCTTCTGTTGCGTTTTTAGGTTTGTTCTTGATCGGTTGTAGTTTTATGGATCTCGAAGTTTACATCTTAATGCTTTTTTCGTTTAATCTGCGTTTATGATGTGTGATTTTAATTTGAATAAAGCACGGAAGTTTTCGGTGTCAAAATTTGGCGTGGATCTTATGATATTTGTTGGAGGCGAGTGTAGTTGAAAAAAAGGTGGATTGTTGATATTCAATTGGGTTTCGAGTTTGTGCGGTTAAGATTTATCTAGATCTAGATCTCGTACGCAATCGGATTTATGGAATTATTGTTTGATTGGTGGATGACAGTGCTAAATTAACAAGCGGGGAATTTGCTAATTTCGTTGTGGACGTTCTTTGGTTATTCTATTTGGAATTGGTTTGATTAGATTAATTGTGGCTATGGATATGTTGTGCGACGCTTTATCTTTTTTCAGTCTGTTAGGATTCATTTTGACCTAAGTTTTTGCTTGTGAATTCCTTGTAGTTTTGTTAACTTGGAGGTTTTAAGATTTTTACCCTTTTTGTCTCCATGATAACATGATGTAAATTAGAAATTGGTGCACTTAAGTTTTTCAAAATTTACATGCAGAAGATTCTATTATTTAATCTTAATATGCCTTAGACATGTTGTTCAGTTTATAGCATGCGTTATTTCTGTTTATTTGTTTTTCGCATATGCTTTATTAGTCTTGAGATAGTCTGGAAAATATTTTCTTTATGGTCGTGTATGGGCAATATCAGTGGACAGCTTCAGTTTTATCTTTGCTAAAATCTTTTAATTCTCATATTTGTCTGAAGTTATATTGGGTTGTTACTTCTACTTTGTCTTCTTCATGAATTTTTTTGCGTCCTGAAATATTCACGGCGGTAGAGAAATATGAATTTTAGCGTCCTAACTTTGTAAGAAGATCAATCACTCAAATAGATGAAAGGTAGAGATGTAGTGTTCATAAGAGATACCAGAGTTTTTATGTGAAAATCCCTAAAAAGGAAGAAAAACCATGGGGCCTTGTCTAGTTTAAATGTAACTACTGTTGTATGCAGTTGATTACAAATGAGACCCTTCCTTGGGGGGAAGGCCTTAGATCGATGTAGCAAATATACATCATATAGAGTGTATTACATGGTGGGACTAGCATCAATGTTGACATGTCTGTTTGGTCGGCAAGACAATCGGCGAGCGACGATGGTCAGAAAGATCTTTGCCTGATAGAAGAGGTTGGAAAGACTGTAGTGGGCGGACGACAGAGGTTAGAAAGGCTGTAGTTGGGTGATGGTCGATTGCCAGGCGGGAGTCCGAAGACAATTAGTAGCCGGGCGGGAGTCAGACGACAATCAGTAGCCGGGCGTATGTTCGACGATAGTTAGTGGCCGAGCGGAAGTCCAATGACGGTCGTTGGCCTGGGGGTAAATCCGACATCAGTTGGTGGCCCGATGAAAGTCCGACGACAACCAGTGGTCGGACGTAAGTCTGAGGACGGTTGGTGGCCGGGGGATGGTCGAGGAGGAGCTTGATGGCAAGAGAGATCAGATTTCTCTTTCTCTCATTTCTTTTTTCCCTTCCTTTCCTTCCCGCCTCCCTAATAAAAAATGAGGGATTTATTTATAGTTTTCTATGAGTGGCATTAACAGTAAATAGGGAGAAGATCAATGCCATGTTTGGAGTGTTTTGAATGAACGGCTGATATCGACTCCCTTGATTATGGACCATTTATCGAGTATTCAGGTATCTTAATGATATCAAAATTGAGCAATCTTGGGCTCATTGGATTCGTCTCGCCGAGCCGTTCGATTCAACTATAAGAATGTCATATTTGAAAATCATTTGTTGTCCAATTTATGGTTGAACCTTTCAAATGCGCTTTGGGTCCTTGATTTGAAGCAATTGGGCTCGAATTTGAAACCATCTGGGCTTAGATTGGAATGAATTTGGTGTCGTTGGTTTCATCTTTTCGAGACTTTTAGTTTGACTATAAGTCTGCTGAAATCGAAGTTCAGATAGTCCCGAATTTAATTTTAGAAGTTCTTGATGCGAATTGGCCTTGAGATTCGTGCCCGGTCAGGAATTTTTTTTGATGATATATCAGCTAATGTATATTTGTATGCTATAATTGAAACTATGCACAAGTATTAATGTTTAAACAGTGGCATCTTATCTAATCTGGATTGTTGGCTTTCTACAAATTATTTGTAGCAATATATTATGTTTTTATTTGTTTTTTTGCTCCATCCGCATTCAACTGCTAGCCTTTTTTAACATATAAAGAACCTTTTGTGTCATCCACCAGCGTTTGCTTTATGCCTTCTTTAATGATTGATTTTAATTTGCTGAGCTTGTAATAATTCTATGTTGGTGCCTCCGACGAGCACTTTTTATTAAATTTTTGCCGAGATCATTGATCATAGAAACTCTATTTCGGTGACTCGGATGAGCATTTTTTTTTCATTGTTTTTATTTTTTAGGTTTGCTTTTCCTCGTATTTATCTTTTTCTTTGGCATGTTATTTGGAGGAAGCTAAATCATCAATATTACTACCCTAAGCTTTTAATCTCTATTTTTTTCTAAGTTTATTTTTCCACATTTTTCTCTTTTCCTCTGACATGTTTCGAGAAAGTTAATTCATCAACATTGCTCCACTATTCTCAGTTAGCTTTATCTTCCGTTTCTATTTTTTTCTTGTTTTCTTGGAAGTTTGGTGATTAGCAAGAAAATTCTTCTTTAATCATAATGGGAAAAATCTTTCACTCACATTTTCTTCCATCTTTTGTTTTTCTTTCCTTTCTTTAATATTCTTCTTCAAATACTATAATCCCTAATGTAAGTAATATTACAATACATATGAAATTTTTGTTGCTATGCTTTGCACTTTGGTGATCCATAGCGAGCATGCTGCTTGTCATGTTGTTTTTGCAATGCATTTCCATCATATATTATTCTCATTCTAATGTTTGTATACTAGGAGTGGAGTGGTACCTTTTAATTATTTGAAACTATATTTTGTGAATGCTAATCTCTAAGTAGATGATTTTGTTAAATTTATGTTTCAGATTTGTTTTTTGACATTTCATGTTGAATTTATTTGGATGAAAATATGTTTAGTTATTGAAGGGATCCCTATTTTCAAATTTTATTATAGCATTTTTATGAATTTTGGTGTGTTATGTAAAAAGATGTGTTCGAAGGCTCTCAACTTTTGTCTTGGGCCTTTTTTGTGTGATGTTTTAGACTGATTTACAAACAAAAGAAAAGTCCTCTTATTTTAAAAAGCCCGCCTTGCCTTGAAAGTTTAGCCTTGCACTATTTTGGGCATTGGTGCTTCAATAATTTCTTTTTCTACTTGATATTATTTTGCATTTTACTGTGGTTGCTTTTACTTTTTGATCAAATTTTCACACTATTATTTAGCGATTGATATACTAATTAGGAATTATCTGATTTTTTTGGGGTCACTGTCATTCAAAATGGCCCTGTTTTTTATGCATGCTATTAATAAATGAAAGAGAACCAATACTAACCCATGTTTTCAACACCATGTCAACATGTACCTAATAAGAAAATACATTACTTTCCTAAATTTTCCTCAAGGCATATCTGATAGGAAAATGGATAAGTGCATAGTGCTTTGGAATGCATCAATTTTTCTATAAGTAATGCTACCTGAAAAATTTCTACATAAAAATCATTCGGGCCACACTTTTATTGGTGAACAAATTAAGTCTGAGAAAATTACCAAATTTTTTCACTTCATGAAGTGTGTATATGGCGTTAACTTTTGTGTGTGTTTTCTAAGGTGTATAGTATCTCTATTTTTCTATTAGTTATGTAAATGATCTATTGTTGAAAATTTGGTTGATAAGAGGATTATTTTAAATGAAAATACTGTTGACTAGTTTAGTTGTCAGTGATGTGAGTGAAAAATATTTTAAAAGGGACATGAAGCAAATGACATATTAGGCATTTTAGAGTTTGTTTATGTGGGCTCTGAAAACTCATAACTCTTCCTCTCATTGAGTTAGTTTATGGATGTTCTTGGTCAAAGTTTTAGAAAGCAGATTAGTTTTATTATGATAAAACACTATTAATATATTTCATTCTCATATTGCGAGAAATTTGTGATTTGATTTCAAGTTTCTCATAAGCACAAACCTTTATGATTACTTATACCTCATGATAATAAGAAAGAACTTTTGATTAAAGCTATTTGTTAAAGAGACACTAAGTACTTAGTGTCTGATATGAATAAGTTAATTTTAGATTGAAAATTTATCTTAATGAATTTAAAGCGGATGGTAGGAGAAATGATATGAACCGAATCAAGATCTTATATTTCAATCATAATGAGTTGTAAGAATCCCTAGTCTTTTTAGTCAGAGGTGGTAATCAACCCAACTTAACCAAAGGATTATTGTCGATAGTCATGAGCTACTTCATGTAAGGTAACCTTATAGACTTAGGGTAGATGTTTGTCTAAGAGGACAAATTCAAGTCGATCATAATTAACAAAGGGCTTTATGACTTATCAAGTATTCCATATGATTCATTACTTTGGGGTTTTTAAGCCATGGGGAGCATAAAAACTCTAACTATAATCATAATTTAATGTTGCAATTTCATGCCAAAACTACTTGGCAAAAGGCCCCGCATAGTTGTTTTAATTGCGACACCATTCATCATCAAAATTACTGGTTAAATGACAGGTCACGTCCTTACGGGCGAGAGATAATTTGAGAATGAAATATAATAATGTGCTTCATAAAACATTTTGCTCTTTATGAGCTTACCTTATACTCAAATTATTGTCCTCAACAAATAGTTGTAAATGATGAATAAATTTTGCTTTAAGTTATGAGGAATATATTGCATTTGAATATTTTGAATTTTATGAATTTTTTGATATTCTCATTTTTTGCTTAAATTAAGTTCAAAAGGATTTGCACAAGGATCTAAGGATATTTTGAAAATAGTCCTCTCTGTAAGATTTACTTTCAATAGGTCCATCTTGTTGTTTGAGTGTTTTATTTTATTTTATTTCATTTAAACTTAATAAACTCTATCCACGTACTAATAGAGGATTGGGTTCCAATGATAACTTTGCGAGCTATTATGTGAGCATTGAATATGAGTGTGTTTGTCTAAGTTTAAAAAGGATTCATGTAGCTGACCCCAAGTAGTGAGATAAAAGTTTGATGTTCTTGTTATTTTTGTTGTGTGCTTTTTAGTTGCCTGCGTAATACAATTCTGTGCTTTTTGAATGGTAGTGTACTTCTTGGAGTAGCTTTACGCATCTTGAGGCAATAGTGTATTTCTTGAGGCAGTGACTCATTTTTCATACTAAAATTCGCACATACATTATTTTCAATTTGTGTAGCATTCTTGGATGTTAAATTTGGGTGTTTAACACATTCGTTGGAGCATATGTGAGCATTTTATTTTCAAAAGAGATTTGAAATTTAAAATTGTTATGCATACTTCTCGGAGCTAAAAATATAGAATGCATTTATTATTCAATATGTGCAGCATTCTCATTCGTTAAATTTGAGCATTTGTCATATTTGTTGGAGTTGAGGTTTAAGAAGGAGAAATCAAGAATTAAGGTTTTTTCCTTAGCGAGGTATAAGTCTTAAGGTAGATCTACGTAAAAGCCTCAAAATATAAAAATAAAACCTCATAAAAAATATAAATAATTCATGATGAAAAAAATATAATAAATCATAAATATATTTACTTTATTTATCATCATGATGAGATTTATTAAATGTTATCATAATATGAAAGTTTGAAAAAAAGATTTGACTTAAGCACCTAGAGCTTAAATATGCCACAAGGATCAGTAACCATGATGACCTCATCGTTACTTTCATATTCTATAAAAAAATACTCCTATAAAAAAATACTTTCATCTTCAATTACAATATTTTTTCTTCATTGATATAAGTTAGCATTGTAATAAATATAATCTAAACTAAAGTAAATATAATAAATTAATAACACAACTACGTAAATCATTACACTTAAATTATCTTTTGATTTTTTGAATCTCCAACCCCACTCATTTAAGATGGCTGTGAGTACAAGCTGCTATTAATTCAGTAGCCTTTTCATTGCTAGCATTGATATCTTTGTTCTTCTGATCATTGAAGGCACTCCTTCATCATCAACTTCAAATCTTTTACTATTTTATGATGTATCCATTCATTATCAGATGGTATATCATCAACAATCAAATGATTCATTTCTTTATCATCAGTTCTTTGCCTTTAAAATCTGAAATGTCTATTTTTCAAATTTTTTTATTAAGCATAACGTGAATCAACTTATTCATTCATCCTACAATTAATCGATTCCTTCTTATATAAACTTGGTTGAATGTGTTCCAATTATGCTCATATGTAGAAGTTGGACAAGAAAGACTAAGAACTTTGTTATGCCGGTCCACCTTGGACCGGCTCAACCTGGACCGGCCCAGCCGGTCCAGATTTATCGGAGACGGGCACAGTGCCGGGCGGAAGAGAGAGGGGGCCAAGGAGTGGGGTCCACTTGCAATTCAAACTTGGGTTAAGTGCTTTTGGAGGGAAAAGGAAGGGTAGAGTAGTCCTTTTACTTTTATTTTGAATTTGATTGTATTAATAGGGAGTTATGAGGGGATTAGGTTTTTTATCTTGCATTTTGAAATTACTTTGGGTTCTAGGTTTTCTTGCTTGGGCTCTCGGCGTTGCCGGAGATTGTAGGAGAGTTATTCTTCCTCTCGAATTGAAGAACATTGTATCGGGCTTTGGTTTTGATTGCTTACTAGTGGAATACAATCGTCGCTAGTGTTTTCCTACAAGTTCTTCCCTATTTCCGCTGTTTTTGCGCTATTTGTGTGCCGATTTGGGTTAGGTTTGCTTGCGAACTCAAGTATTACCTTAGGGTTACTTGCGAACTCAAGTATTTCCTATCAAATTGGTATCAGAGCAAGATCCGGGCGGTGGAGGGTGGTTTTTATCCATTATTCGCTGCAGATTTTGCTGATTTTGGGGAGGATCCGGAGGCATCTCGTCATTTTCCATGGCATCTAAGCGAGTAGAAGTCTTGGAGACCGAGATGGGGCAACTTAAAGCGGATCTGGAGGAGAAGATGGCCACATTGAGCGAGAATGTGGAAGGGAAATTCGTGGCGTTGGAAGAGATGATGAAGAAGTTGTTGGAAGGGCAAGCAAGGGCTGTGCCGGGGGAGGAAAGAAGAGAAGGGAGTGGGAGCAGGGGGAAGGAGAAGGTGAATCCAGACGAGGAAGAGGAGGTGGGACTGTTTAACAGCAGCGGGAGGATGCCTTCTCGGGAGTCCATCAGACGAGAAGAGCATGAAAGAAGGAGAGACTTCAGGGAAGAAAGAGAGGATGATTGGCGTCGCAGGCGGCCTGATCCAGTGGACCGGCCATGGGGAATCCAGAATCACCATGGCGGAGCGCGAGGGGAAGATGGCTATCGGCGGCCGAGGAGGGATGATGAGCCCCGATATGGAGAGAGGGGAACTTGGGAAGACCCCATTGCATGGGACAGAGGAGGCCATGGGGGGAATAGGGCATACGGGGTGGACACGAGAGCCAGAAAGTTGAAAATGCCCGTGTTCGAAGAGGGAAATGTGGATGAATGGATCCACAAGGTAGAGAGGTATTTTGCAGTAAATGGCCTGATAGAGGAGGAGAGATTGTTGGCGGCTAGCATGTGCTTGGAAGGGGCGGCTTTTTCATGGTTCAAATACATGGATAAGTGGGATCCGGTGAGGACTTGGAGGGACTTCAAGGAGGCGATCAGGGAGAGATTCAGGGGGGGGGGCAGCCCATGGGAGATATCAGAACAGTTCTACGCCCTCACTCAAGAGGGAACAGTGGAAGAGTACCGGAAGAAATTTGAGAGTCTGGTGGGTGACATGGAGGGATTATCGAACAGCACTCTGGGGGGAAACTTTATGAAGGGCCTTAAGCCAGAAATTAGAGATGCGGTGAAGGTAATGAGACCGAGGGACTTGAGGGAGGCCATGGAGTTGGCTCAACTGGTGGAGAACCAGAAGACCAACGCTCGAAGTTGGCGGAACAACCACTCAGGGGGTCCTACCAGGACAACTACCACTTACTTGGCTCCAAAAGGGCCAACCCCTAGTGTCCTTAGAGAAAGTGGGAAGGAGAAGAGCGGGGTGACCAGATCAGCTGGGAGTTTCAAGAGATTGACCGAGGAGGAGATGCAGGAGAAGAGGGCCAAGGGCCTTTGTTTCAGATGTGAGGAGAAGTTTGTTCCAGGGCACAGGTGCAAGGATCGCGCTCTTCGGGCTCTCACCGTCTATATAAACGAGGCGCCTGAGGAGGGTGATGCTTCTGATGAGGAGCAGATTGATCCCCAGTTGGAGGTAGCCGAGGTATCCCTAAATTCTGTGATGAGATTCACTCCTAGCCATACGATGAAGGTAAAAGGGAAAATCCTTGGGAGGGAGGTAGTAGTGTTGATCGACAGTGGAGCCACCCACAATTTCATATCCGCTCAGGTGGCGGAGGAGCTGGGAATGGAGCCTACTGAGACAGGCAATTATGGGGTGATGATGGGGACAGGGAAGATTGAGTCCAGCACTGGGATCTGCAAGGGGGTGGAGATGAGACTACAGGAGATAAGGGTGGTGGAGGACTTCCTACCCCTGAGGTTGGGTAGCACAGACGTCATTCTGGGCATGAAGTGGCTACAGACCTTGGGTGAAACCAAGGTAAACTGGGGGACCATGGTGATGGAACTGATGGTAGAGGAAAAGAGGGTGAAGCTGAAAGGGGAACCAGGATTGTCCAGAGCTGGAGTGTCTCTCAGATCGATGGTGAAGATGATCCATGAGGAAGGTGGAGGGTTTCTTGTGGAGTTGCAGAGCTTGGAAGATCATCAGGAGGAAGACAAACACATTCCTGTGTTAGTTCAGCCCTTTCTGAAGGAATTTGAGGATGTGTTCCAATCTCCGGTGGGACTACCACCTGACAGAGAACGGGAGCACCAGATTATCCTGAAAGAGGGGGTATCCCCTATCAGTGTGAGACCTTACAGATATCCTCAGATGCAGAAAGATGAGATTGAGAAGTTGGTGAGAGAAATGCTAGAAGGAGGGATCATTCAGCCCAGTGTGAGTCCTTTCTCTAGCCCAGTTCTGCTGGTAAAAAAGAAGGATGGGAGTTGGAGGTTCTGTGTTGATTACAGAGCCCTCAATAAGGATACAATGCCTGACAAGTTTCCCATCCCTGTGATTGACGAGTTGATGGATGAGCTACATGGAGCCGTTTTATTCACCAAGATTGATCTAAAGTCAGGCTATCATCAGATCAGGATGAGGAAGGAAGATGTGCAGAAGACAGCCTTCAGGACTCATGAGGGCCACTACGAGTTCCTGGTGATGCCTTTTGGTCTCACCAATGCACCAGCCACATTCCAGGCATTGATGAACCGAATCTTCAAGCCACACCTTCGCAGGTTTGTGTTGGTGTTTTTTGATAACATTCTCATCTATAGCAGGACTGAGAAGGAACACCTAGAGCACCTGAGAGTGGTGTTGGGGGTGCTGAGGGAGCATCAGTTGAAGGCCAATTTTAAGAAGTGTGACTTCGCTCAGGCACAAGTGGAGTACTTGGGGCATGTGATATCTCAGGAGGGAGTGGCTGCGGATCAGTCCAAAATAGAGGCAATGTTAGCCTGGCCTCAACCCAAGACATTGAAGGGGCTCAGAGGATTTTTGGGACTGACTGGCTACTACAGGAGGTTCGTGAGAGGATACAGCACCATAGCAGGACCACTGACAGAGCTGCTGAAGAAGGATAATTTTTTATGGGGGGAAGCCGCTTCTGAGGCTTTTGAGAAGCTGAAGAAGGCCATGACGACGGTGCCCGTACTTGCTCTGCCAGATTTCAATCAGGTGTTTGTGTTGGAGACAGATGTCTCAGGCTATGGGTTGGGAGCAGTGTTGATGCAGAACCATAGAGCCATAGCTTACTTCAGTCAGATACTGTCGTCCCGAGCTAGGCTGAAGTCGGTCTATGAGAGAGAGCTGATGGCGATTGTACTGGCCATCCAAAAGTGGAGACCTTATTTATTGGGCAGACATTTTATTGTCAGGACTGATCAGAGGAGCCTGAAATACTTGCTAGAGCAGAGGATGGTCACAGAGGAGCATCAGAGGTGGTTGTCCAAGCTGCTCGGATATGTCCAGGGGATTGCTGTATCAGTACCGGTTCTGATTGATTGGGGAGCCATCAAAGAGGAGAGCATCCAGAATGAGGAGCTAAGGAGAATCAAAGAAGAGGTGCTGTTAGATGAAAACAGCCACCCAGGCTACTCAGTGGTGGGAGAAAGACTGTACTATCAGGGAAGGAGTGTGATCCCTAGATCTTCCATTCATATTCCCCAACTGCTACAGGAATTTCATGGGAGTGCCATAGGAGGGCATTCAGGAGTGCAGAAAACCTATAGCCGGTTAGCTGTTGAATTGTACTGGAAGGGGATGAGGAAAGACATAGAAGAAATGGTGGCTAAGTGTGATACCTGCCAACGGAACAAGTACATGACGATGGCACCAGGGGGATTACTACAGCCCCTGGCCTTACCGGAGAAGGTTTGGGAGGAGATCACTATGGATTTCATTGATGGGCTTCCAAAATCAGAGGGATATACGGTTATATTTGTAGTGGTCGACAGGCTGAGCAAATATGCTCATTTCATTCCCTTAAGACACCCGTACACAGCGGTGTCTGTAGCAGCAGCATTTGTGAGGGAGATAGTCCGCCTGCATGGGGTACCGGAGTCTATTGTGTCGGATAGGGACAAGGTATTCCTGAGCCATTTTTGGAGGGAGTTATTTAGGATGCAGGGCACAGTATTGAAGAGGAGCACAGCATATCACCCACAGACTGATGGGCAGACGGAGGTGGTGAATAGAAGTTTGGAGACATACTTGAGATGCTTTGTATCTGAGACACCGAAATAATGGGCCAAATGGCTGGCCTGGGCAGAATACTGGTATAACACCTCCTCTCACTCGGCTACCAAGATGACACCTTTTAAGGTGTTATATGGAAGAGACCCCTCACACCTGGTACACTACAGCCATAGGAGTACTCCAGTATCGGCAGTGGATCAGCATCTGAAGGAAAGAGATCAAGTGTTGGACGAGCTCAAGAGGCATCTTCTCAGAGCCCAACAGATTATGAAGAAACAGGCGGACAGTAAAAGGAGGGATATACAATTTGGAGTTGGAGACAAGGTCTACTTGAAGCTCCGACCATACAGGCAGAGGACTGTATCCCAGAGGAGAAATGAGAAGCTAGCAGCAAGATATTTTGGCCCTTTCGAAGTTGAGGAGAAAATCGGGGAGGTAGCATACAGATTGAGGTTTCCTTCAACAGCCAGAATACACCCCGTTTTTCATGTATCACAGTTGAGGAAAGTGGTGGGGGAACATGCAGTAAGCCCAGAACTGCCCAGCACATTGAGAGAAGACATGGAAGTGACACTGGAGCCTCTAGCGGTAGAAGGAGTGCGCATCAATGAAAAGGGGGAAAAGGAAGTAAAGATTAGGTGGAACGGCCTCCCAGATTATGAGGCCACATGGGAGCCATTGGAGAGGATTGTAGTACAGTTTCCTGCCTTCCACCTTGAGGACAAGGTGGTACTTTGGGAGGGGGGTGGTAATGTTATGCCGGTCCACCTTGGACCGGCTCAACCTGGACCGGCCCAGCCGGTCCAGATTTATCGGAGACGGGCACAGTGCCGGGCGGAAGAGAGAGGGGGCCAAGGAGTGGGGTCCACTTGCAATTCAAACTTGGGTTAAGTGCTTTTGGAGGGAAAAGGAAGGGTAGAGTAGTCCTTTTACTTTTATTTTGAATTTGATTGTATTAATAGGGAGTTATGAGGGGATTAGGTTTTTTATCTTGCATTTTGAAATTATTTTGGGTTCTAGGTTTTCTTGCTTGGGCTCTCGGCGTTGCCGGAGATTGTAGGAGAGTTGTTCTTCCTCTCGAATTGAAGAACATTGTATCGGGCTTTGGTTTTGATTGCTTACTAGTGGAATACAATCGTCGCTAGTGTTTTCCTACAAGTTCTTCCCTATTTCCGCTGTTTTTGCGCTATTTGTGTGCCGATTTGGGTTAGGTTTGCTTGCGAACTCAAGTATTACCTTAGGGTTACTTGCGAACTCAAGTATTTCCTATCAAACTTCCACTTCAAATGCCTCGAGTTTAGGCACGTTATCTCTGAATTATACTCATTAACATTCCATAATTGAACAATGATGTTAAAAACAACAATAACAACAACAAATCTTTATCCCATTATGTGTGGTGGGCTACATGAATCCTTTTTCTTCATTGTGATATATAATAGAATAAAAAGAAAATGATTGAAATATAATAATGTATAAGGCTTAAACATAAATTTTTATACTTAAAACTATAATTTTTTTTGATTTAGTCCGAATAGAGTGTATTAATAATAATGATAATAGTAATAAAATTATAAAATTTAATCCGAATGATGCGTAGCTTCAAAACTCCTCGAGGAGCTAATCCTCACACATTTAAAAAAAGGCATAAACCTTAATTTGAGGGGTTTGTCAAGGTGTGCATCTCAAATGATACTTTAAATCATGGTTGGAGCATATACAGATATTTCAATTTCAAAAGATTTCATTTACTTAGGCTTTTAAGTACATCTGCATAATATACTTGCACGACTTCAGCGTACTAGTATGCTTAGGTTATGATTTTTAGTGCGCTTGCTGCATTTGCATGCTTCTTGAGTTTTTTTAACATAATTTGAAAGTTACTTTTTCTATGTGTGCATATGACTTGAAAATGTCAGTATTTAGATATTTTGTATGCCTTCACTATACTTGCATGAATTTCGAAACATCACATTAGAGTTGGTGATCGTCTTGTGAAACTTTCCTAAGCGTTGAACTTATCCATATTTTGATGTTTGCTTTTATATTTTTCCATTTGGAGTTTTTAAAGATCATATTTTGTTTGTTTGCACAGATTTGGGATTGAGTTAGAATGAGATATTTTTTCTAACACTATATTTTTATACTTTAAGCATTTTTTTATATTTCATGGGTTTCACGAGAGCTCATTTCTCCCCTACAAGTATGGGGAAAGACTATTTCACAAATATGAAATCTCAATGCACTAAGAAAGGTGCAGATGGGGTACCTACACAAGGGAGCTTGCAACATGTAAATTTCTCTATCACGCTAAAAAAAAGTTTGACGAGGTTTACCAATTGCGTCATGAGTATTGCATATGAGTTTCTCTCGTCACGCTAAGAAAGCATGTGCGGATTCCAGTTGTTGCGTCAGATGCACTGCAAATTGGGTTTTAGGAGTTTACCCATCTATTTGTGAACACCACCGATGAGTTTTTTCCATCACACTAAGAAAAGTATGCATCTCCAATGGGATTTTGGAGTTTTACCTATTATGTTGTGAATATTGCTAATGAGTTTAACCCATTACGCTAAAAAAAATCATATATGAGTTCTACTCGTTCCAAACACGTTGCCGCTGTGCTTTGAGGTTTTTTGGGTTGTTGCATTTTATCCCTGCGTGGAAGGAAGAATGCATTGATAAAGTTGACGACGATAGAGCAAGTTTGGAAGCGAGCGCGGCACAAAACTTTTTGGGAAATTTACATACATACCACTTTATAACATCCTATTTACATATCTAACACCTAAAACTTTAATATTACATGAATACCACCCTATATTATTTTAATATCAAATCTACCACTTACATTTCTTTCCTACCACTTATATATTTCATTTCTACCACTCATATTTGGTATGAAAATGAACTATGCGTATGTAATATTGAAGTTTTAGATATTAAATATGTAAATAGCATAGTATTAAGTGGTATGTATGTAAATCTCCCAAACTTTTTTTAATATTTTTTCCCTAGAGAGGTCTTTTTTAGAGAGAGAGAGAGAACAGAGGATTGATATGGGATATTCTCCTTCTAGTGAAAGAGTTGATTAGGCCTAGGGAGGCTAAGGCGGTAGTCGATTGGGGTTGGTGGCGGGATGATTTGCAGCAACTGTCTGGTGGTGGCGTGGAGTTTAGGAGGGGGGTGATGGCCTGCGAGGGTTGTTTTGTGAGAGAAGAGGCATAGGGAGATCGGGTTCGATATTGTGTGACTGACTAAGAGATGGATATTGTGGTGAATCATAAAGGGAGTTTAGGTTTAGTTTTATTAACTTTTTATTTTTTGTTTACTTCTATTTTTGCACTTCTTTTTTTAAATTAGAAAAGGGGTACCCTTTTGATGTAATAAAAGTATACAATACATGTACTAAAATATTATAAATTTTAGTATTATAATTGTTTTAATTAACTTAGATATAAATATATAGTTTAAAAATTATTGAAATCGTAATTTTAAATTTTACAAATAATTACATCAATTTTTTAGTAGACATGTATGTGTAGTGGTCGTGTCGCTGTATTCATACCTATGCATCATAACCTCACAACAACAAAGGTTTGTGTTTTATCCTTGATTTAGTCTATGATAGCTATGCTATTTCCCTCAAGAGGCTATACTTCAAATTTCACATAATCTCAGTGTGTACTATTGAATTTCTATTTTTTAAAAATAGCCAATTATAAAGTATTCTTAGGTATCTAGATTATTAAACAACTGGTTCGAATCCTGATGTTTAAGTCTATAATAAGAAATTATGAATCTATGATTAGTATTATTTTTCTTATTGTTGTTGGTAAACAACTGAAGCTGCCGTGTCTGTGCAATGCTATCAATATCTTTTATTGGTCATTCATAGTTTCAAATTTTCAGCTTTTACCAAAATAATGAACTTCATTCTAGTTGTTTGAAGCTTTTATTATATATTCTTTTTGGGAGGTTATGCTTATTCTTCCTGCTAAGATTTGAAGCCTTCTGTGAAGTGTTTTTGGGGTTGTCTAATTGTTGAACTATTATATACTTATATATTATTGGTATCAGTGGTTCAGTTTCTATGCTTCATTGGAATTGCATTTAGGTTTCATTTCATTGGTTTGCTTTTAGATATAAATTTGTTTCAGCAGATAATTTTATTTTTAAAAGTGTTTGTAGAATTCTAAACCAATTTTTATTTTTTATAACATCCACTATACTTAAATTTCTAATTTATACCCACGCCTTTTCCAAATAAACTGAGCACTTACCATTACAGATGAGCTGATTGCCAATGCTGCTTACATTGGCACTCCTGGAAAGGGTATCCTTGCAGCTGATGAGTCCACTGGCACCATTGGCAAGCGGCTTTCAAGCATCAATGTCGAGAATGTTGAAACAAACCGCCGAGCTCTTCGCGAGCTCCTCTTCTGCACTCCTAATGCCCTCCAGTACCTTAGCGGTGTCATCCTCTTCGAGGAGACCCTCTACCAGAAAACAGCTAATGGAAAGCCCTTCGTCGAAGTTCTAAAAGAAGGCGGTGTTCTCCCCGGCATCAAGGTGGACAAGGGCACCGTTGAGCTCGCCGGCACCAACGCTGAGACCACCACGCAAGGACTCGATGATCTTGGCAAACGATGTGCGAAGTACTACGAAGCCGGCGCCCGCTTCGCAAAGTGGCGTGCTGTCCTGAAAATCACTCCCAATGAGCCTTCCCAGCTTGCCATCAATGAGAACGCCAATGGACTAGCTCGCTACGCCATCATCTGTCAGGAAAACGGTTTGGTTCCCATTGTTGAGCCTGAGATTCTGGTTGATGGGTCGCATGACATCGACCGCTGCGCCGAAGTGTCTGAACGGGTGCTTGCTGCTTGCTACAAGGCTCTTAATGATCATCATGTCCTCCTGGAAGGTACTCTGCTGAAGCCAAACATGGTCACTCCTGGTTCAGATTCAGCCAAGGTGGCTCATGAGGTCATTGCAGAGTACACGGTGCGAACCCTACTCAGGACCGTTCCGGCTGCCGTGCCCGCCATCGTGTTCCTCTCCGGCGGACAGAGCGAGGAGGAGGCGACTCTTAATCTGAATGCCATGAACAAGCTCAAGGGGAAGAAGCCATGGTCGCTTTCTTTCTCATTTGGCCGCGCGCTGCAGCAGAGCACACTCAAGGCGTGGGCGGGGAAGGAAGAGAATGTGAAGAAGGCGCAGGCTGCTTTTCTCTCTCGGTGCAAGGCGAACTCCGAAGCAACACTGGGGAAGTATGGCGGCGATGCCGCACTCGGAGATGGAGCCTCGGAGAGTCTCCATGTGAAGGATTACAAGTACTAAGTCTGCTGCTTTGTTCTGTTGCAGGAAGGGAATGAGGTATTTTGTTTTTTTTTGTTTTTATGATTTCTAAATACTTTCTTATGTTGCTTGCGTGCTGTGCTGTGCTGTGTTGGTATGAGCCCTTAGTTGTTTCCTCATAATGAAGCTTATGATGAAATGTTGGTTGTTTGATGTCATTTTTTCGTTGTGCTACTCTTCTGTAGTGTTACAATTGAGGATTTCTATATGTTGAGGTGTTTTTGATGGAATAATGGATTGTAGAGATATATAATTAATATTTCTGCATTTTTTAATTGATATTTCTTTGATTTTCTGTTTGCTAGGATTTCCTGATTGCTGTTTTGAGCTGGTTTCATTTGACAATGTTGTGTGTTTTTGTTAGATATGTTGGCAAATGTATGAGCAAAAATTGGATTTGCAAGAAGTGAATTCATGATAAATTGGAACTGTTTGATCCGAATGAACCTTTTTTTTAAGAATTGACGGCTTGTTTGGGGCAAATGGATCACAACCATATTTCTATTTTGGCTATTGTTTTTTTTTTTTTTTTTTAAATAATTTTATAGTTTTATATGGGCTCAAGAGATGAGAAAAGTAAAGATCTAGTTAAGTGAAATATACAAGGATGAAGATAAAAAAATATTTTTATTAGAAGTATGTTTGGATGAGATATTTCGATAAATTTGTAATGAGGATTATGAGAATACGATTAATTTTATTGGTGTTTTTAGTGGCATAAATGAAAATAAAGATTTTATTCTTATCGTTGTATGAATAAAATTGAAGTTAGAGAGGATTTAGAGAAAATAAAATAATGAAAGAATAACTGAACTTTATGATATTTTGATGATATTTCAATAGAGATGTGGAAATATTTAGAAGATGTTAGTGAGTGGAAGAGTATGTTAGTTTCTATTTTTAAGAATAAAGATATGTATGAGTATGAATTATAGAAGAATTAAATTAATATTGTACATTAAAATTAAGGGAGTAAGTAATTGAATATAAGTTACTACGCGATACTAATGTTTCTCAAAATTATTTTGGATTTATGTCGGGTAGGTCTATTGTAAAAGCTATATGATAGTTTCAAGAGTAGTGCTAAAAGTTTTTAAAAAGAAATAAGTCATTAAGCATATGCATATAGGAGCTATTACTTGTGTTTAAACACAAGATGATTTGACAAATTCTTTTCTATTTTAGTTGGATTATATCAAGGATTAACTTTAAGCCCATATCATTTGCTTTAATAATGAATGTTTTTATTAGACATTTGTAAGAGGATGTATCTTGGTGAATGCTTTTTGTTGATATTTTTATTAGACATTTGTAAGAGGGACTTGAGGAAAAACTTGAATTATGGGGATCAATTTTATAAAATAAATATTTTCGTTTCGTTTGAGTAGATCTACTGTTTGTGACTTTGGGCGATAAAGTTATTAAAAAGAGTATATGTTTTAAATATTTCAATTTTATTGTTCAAAGTGATGGTGAAATAGATTGAGTTATTATTAGTAGAATTTAAGTTGGATGGTTGAACTGAATGAATATATTGGGCACGTTGTTGAAAAAATGATTCACATGGCCGACTCCATGTAATGGTATAAAAACTTGCTGTTGTTATTGTAGTATAATTGCATAACTATCTTCGTAAAAAAATTATAGCAGTCACAAATAGATCCTGAGATTCAAATGTTTTCAAATGCTTTTAGAAAAATATTGGTGTGCAAATTGAGAGAGAGGTACAAAGACAATGAAAGAGCTATAGAAGAAACTTTTATTTGGTCCGGTGCAAGGACCTAGAGGAAGGTTCGGTTTTGCCTAAAAAAGTGCAAATACCGAGTTTTTTGAAAAAATACCGAGTTTTTCAAAAAACTCGGTATTTGCACTTTTTGACCTATTTTTGTCTAAAACCGAACCTTCCTCTACATCCAGTGAAAGGACCTAATAATTACTCCTATAGAAGTGAGAGCTCCTCTCATTAAAATCAGAATATTATAATTATAATTATATATAAAGAACTCTTGGCTAAATCTTTTATATAATCGATAAGCTCTAAATAAAATTAGCCAAAACTATCTAAAAATAGAGGCAAACCAAAATCTGCGCGAGTTTTTAATTTTAAAACATTTTTAACAAATTAAATCAACCCAAATACTAACCTAAATGAGTTTTTTTTTTAATGAATTGAGGAAATTATAATGGTTAATATAAATTACAAATGTTATCTAGTGCTGTCATATATGTCTTTTCTGAATGGAGGGATCATTATGTTCAGAACTGAAATTTGATCACTACTTATTTTCTTGCTTTACAAATCAATAAAAAAGCCGTCCTAAGAAATCAAGCATTGTTCTCGTATATATGAAGTAAGATGATACTTAGGCTTCGTTTTTTTACTGCTTTGTAAAAAATCTTTTGAATCTGAAAATTTTGTACGAAAAAATTATTTTATAAAGCAGTAAAAAAGCTGTTTCAAATAAAATCTTATCGTAATGATCCTATAAAACTTCTGCTTATCATGAAAGAAGGTGTTTGTCGATCTTTTCATTCTCATGAATCCAAAAGATTTCTCAATATTAGGACTTGTGGTTATCAATTATGGAGAGAATATTGCATGGGAAACTCTTTGAATGTCTTCTCTTAAATACATTGACCAAATTTAGACCAACATGTCACAATACTGAACAAAAAGGCTCAAAACATGAGCCATCTTTACTTCAACTAGTGGAAAAAAAGAATATATAACGATGTACATTTGTATAGCTCTCTTCAGTTTACTTACATGTACTCTAGCCACAGAAAAGGAATATTTGTAGTGGATAAAATTTTTAAAATTCACTGGGAAGGTCAAGGCAGTATGCAAAGCAAGGAAAAACCCTAAAAAAAGTTCAAAATCACCAGGCTTTTTCCTCATCTAGCCTAGACCAACACAGGAGATCCTTATTCTTCCATTAAAACTTTCTCACTACCTCTTCTGGAAGTTTAAGAACTTAATAGAATAGGCGAAGACGAAGGTGAAGACGAAGACAAATGCGAAGTGAACTAAGGCCACATAGCCTAGGAAATCATGCTCATATCCTAGCTTTAGATTCAAGAAAGTTTTGACATCTAAGCTAGGCTCTCCTGGTATCTCTACTTTGTTATCTAATTCCCCCAGCTGAGACACAAGTAGACCATAAATGGTCCAGGACACAGGATTAGCCCAGAACATCCACCTCCACCACACAGGCATCATCTTTTAAGATAGATAAATTAACAGATCTCAATATTAGATTGTAGGGATTAAAGATATATTCAAACAAAGAAATTTCATACCTTTCGCGGCAAAACGAAACCGCAGAACAAGTTCCAAAAGCTGTAAAAGAAGGAGGATACTACGCCAGCGACTTGATAGCTTGGAGTTATTGCTACAGCCATCATGCCGTATAATGTGAAGTAGATGAAGCACATGAAGGTAAGGAAGAAGAACCAGAAGAATTTGTCTGCTCTCCATCCAAAATCCATCATGGAGAACAGGAGAAGGGTGTAAATAAAGCTCTGGACAGCAATATAGATTGCTTCAATGCTCACCTGAAAAAAGCAAATTTTGTAAAGGTACAAATATTGAAGGCTTTATCCCAAAACCATTAAAAAAACATCATGAAAAGAATATGCTCTTTTAATGGTATATTTAACTGTTCATCGCAAAAATTCATTTTGCATGATTAGATGAATTTACAGGTGAAAGATAGAGTGTAGTAGTAGTATTTACTTGAGCAAATGCGTATGCCAAGGATGAGTACATGCCAGCTGCCCTTTCACGATAAAATACTGTCCTCTCAATTGCCACAACAGGTTGCACGGTATTAGCATTGGTAGCTCCAAGGAAGAAAACAGCAGCATAAATTGCACCCATTAAATTGAACAGGTCCTGTTGTTTGCTTCTGTTTGACCAGTAAAGCGGTGATCTTTCATGAGTTTACAGTATACCTAAAGGATGGTATCTTGAAAAAAAAAAACATAACCAGAATGTAGATGCTAGTGAAATTTTGGCTCACAAGTCATCGAATTATGATAATTGTTTTACGTTCATTCTAATCGCTAAATTGTGGGTACAACAATCAATGATAAGTAAAATAATAATAATAATAATAATAATAATAATAATAATAAGTATCAGAGAAAAAAAGGTTCATGATGTGTAGGAAGAGGAAAACAAAAGTTAAAACTAAGGGTTGTTTAGGATTACTTTTATTTTTTTCCTTATTTTTGTTTTCAAAAAAAGGAAATTTATTTAGTATGTTTTTAACTGTTCTTATTCTTTTATCTTTTAAAAGCAAATCAAGTTGTTTCTAAAAATACTCAATAATTTTAAGATGTTTTGAATATTTTTATAAATAACTATAACACCTGACTCCCACCACAGCCATTGTAATGCAGCCACCGCTGCATAAATTAACTTATTATATCCAATAAAAAATAAAAATATTTTATTTTTAAGTAACCAAATATATTTTAATTCATGTCAGAATATAAATAAATGAATTAAAAAAAAAAAAACAACAGTGATCCCAAATGACATTGAAGTAATTTCTGTTATTACCATCAACGTTTTGACCAGCATGGAGGATAAAACAAAGGAATTATTTCCCCCAGTTATTGGGGGCAAATGTGGGCAAAAAGCATACAACTACAGGTCCCCCACAACATATATGGCTTTGAAGAAAAAAAAAAATAAAAAAACTCATTTGTATTTTGTAAAGTAAAAGCACGCACTGGGCATGCCAATTAGCAGGGTCCAAGGTACAAAAACTAGCGCAGTAATTGATATTTGATCACAACAGCTCACCACTTACCCACTCACATACATAATATTCTTGCGGCTGTTCAGCCACTACCGTATGCAGAATCTGTCACCAGCAACCAACCTCTTTAATGTTCTTCCTCTGTCGCCCGCCGACTATAGTCCTTCTAACCTCCGTCTCTCGCCAACTACGTTACTTCCGACCATCATTGCAAACTACAGTCCTTTAGACCTTCGTCTCCTGCCGACTACGGTCTTTTCGACCGCCATCGCACGCCGACTATAGTCATTCCGACTACTATCACCCAACTAAGGTCCTCCAGACCTATGTCGCCCTTCGACTATGGACCTTTCAACCATCATCGACTATAATACAATCTCAACATGACACTTGTCACTCACTCTCAACATGAAAAATCAGTCCATGATTGGTTATCCTTCAACAGTGAAACACATAGTTGATAGCAATGTAGCAAGTGGAGGTTCCATTGATGTTGAAGATATAATTTTGTATATTTAAATGGTTCGCCAACAAACTATCAAGCCTTTAAGACATCTATTCATACAAAGCTTTCTATGATAAGCCTCAACGACTTTTATTCTCTTCTTTGTAGTGAAGAGGCAAACCATGCAACTGAAGCTGCTAAAGAACTTACTCTCACAGACTCCACTCCCTCAACAAATTCAGAATTTGCTCTTACAACAATTCAAAGTAGTGGCCGTGGTAGTTTTTCTGCAGCTAGAGGTCGTGGCAGAGCTTTATCCAAAACTTTCTCCTCCTTTGTTTCATTCAAGGGCACACGCCCCAGACCTCTCGCCGACAGCCAAACCTCTAAAAAATGAGGTTATTCAACATTTAATTGTTTGCATCGAACAAATCTAACTTATTCTCCACCAAATGCATCTACTACTCATGTTTTACTTGTTGACGCCTTAGGTTCTTCTCCATGGTACTTAGATAGTAGTGTCACAACTCATTTAAGATTTCTAGTCTATTCAACAACCTTCCACTTATGAAAGTTCTGACCATGTTCTTCTTGGCAATAGAAATGCTCTACCCATTACCCATTCTTCACTCAAGGGTTTCCTTCCTACACTATCACGTAAACTTTCCCTAACTCCTTTACTTCATGTTCTTAACCTCTCTCATAACCTTATTTCTATCTCTCAACTTACCAACGATAATAACTATTATATTTTTTTTCATGGTTCGAGCTACACTATAAAGGATCAAAATAATCATCGCACTCTTCTCCACGATCCTTGCCATAACGATCTCTACCATGTGTCACTCTCCTCTTCAACAATTATGTTTATGCAACTGCTCTGCTATCAGTTTCAACCTCTTCCAACATCTAGCAACGTTGCTTGGGTCACCCCAACTCCTCTATTTTCACTGTATTCGTAAAACAAATTCCTAATATATGTATTTCTTCTTCTTTTTCTACTAATTTTAATTCATGTGTTCTTGCCAAGAGTAACCGTTTACCTTTTAATGAATAAAATATCATTTCTACTTCTCTTCAACTCATTCATGTGGATGTCAGAGGCCCATCCCCTATTCCTTCCAATGCAAGTTTTTTATTTATGTTATCTTCATTGATGATGACATCCGCTACACTTGGATATATCCATTAAAACACAAATATGAAACTATTCTAAAGTTTATCACATTCAAGAAATTTATTGAAAAATAATTTAATTTAGCCATTTGTATACAACTGATTGTGGAGATGAATTTCTCAATAACCAACTCACCACATTTCTCACTCATCATGGAATTTACCACCAATACACTCCATCACAAAATGGTATAACTAAACAAAAACATCGCCATCTTTTAGACACTGTTCGAGTCTACTCATTGAATCCAAATTACCTTTCCACTTATGGGTTGAAGCTTTGCTAATTGTTGTATATTTAATAAATAGACTACCGTCTCCTACCATCTTCATCTCACTCCCTTTCAGCTACTATATAATCAACCCCTGAATATTCTCACATTCATATCTTTGGTTCCAAATGCTATCTGTAAAACCCGAAATTCGTCATTTGAGTGCGTCGCACGCATATCGATGCGCCGCGACGAACTTAAGTGAAATTTCGATATCGTCGGAAATTGACGAAATAAATTTCATTAGATTCGTTTCGAAATTTCGATCGAAACGGTATAAAGAACTCATACCAAATTTTGTTCGGTTTGAGAATTAAAAATTAACGAAGATAGTTTAAGTAAAATTTTTGGTAAACTTCCGATTTTACCCTTAGAGCCTTTAAGAAAAACTTTAGGGAGAAGGGCACATGCGTCTTAAGCCTTTAAACATTTTTTTCCTTAAGCCCACAACCGCCTAGGGACCGATTCATTCGGTCCCTTGTCATTTCTTTCGGCCGACCGAAGAGAGAGGGCGACGGGAGAGAGGAGGAAGCGACGGGAGCTCCTTCCAAGAGGCGGTCGGCGGCTTTTCCGGCGAGGTTCCTTTAGGGAAAGCAAAGGGAAGACTTAAGGTAAGAGTTTCATGCAAAAAACCCTCACTTTTTCCTAGTTTTTCTCAAGGTAAAATTTTAGGGCTTTCTCAAAACTTAGAATTTTTGAATGAAATTAATAGGATAGCTTTAGAACGAAGTTTTAACGGTGGAAATGAAGTTTCGTTGAATTCTTTTGAGTTTTGGATTTTAGGGCAAATCTAGGGTTTCTCCAAAATGTTAGTTTTTGTGTAGAGACCTTTACATATATTGTTTCCAATGTCTTTAGGAGGCCTCTAAATTAAAGAAAATGAGATTTCGGAAAAGAAAAATATTTTCCTAATTTCCTAATTTTACTAATCCGAAAATTAAGAGTATTAATCTTATAATTAGAAAAGAGAAGGGTTCTAACATGCTATTGGAATGCTATTAGAAGAAATTTGGTTTCCAACCTTAGGGATTTTTAGGTAAAAACTGAAATTTCCATAGGAATTTTTCTTAGTAGGTTTAAGGGAGAGTGTTAGGAGAGATCTTAATATGCAAGTGGCTTATGTTATGACTTTTGGATCCATAGGTTTCAAGAGGGAACATTGTTGACAAGTAAAGCTTTGCAAAGGAAATGATAACTAAGCCTTGAGGTAGGAATCTCTTTTCCTATTATTTTATGTATCTTTATGTTTAAATTGATACCTTATGTTTATTTTTATTGTTAAATTGATGATGCAAGTGTTTAAGTTCAACTACTTTAATGCACTTTAATGCATAGAATGTTCTTTCATGTACATGTACGTTCATGACCAAGCATATGAATATTTGAAAGTGTTTGATAATTATTATATGTGATTGCATGTGTTTGTTTTGTTTCGGAGTACCAAATATGGTGCAAAAGCACAATATGGCCCTTTGGGGCAAAAGATGAGATTACTGGCCAAAAAAGATGATTGGTGTACCTGATCAGTACACCTCTGGTACTCTGTACGGTTGTATAAATTAGTATAAGCATAAACAATTATAAGTATACGCATAAGCATAAGTATAAGACAAATTTTATGACATACGAGGCATATATGATGTACATGATGAAAAGGAGAATATGGCCTGTAAAGGCAAATTGACGACTTGATTAATTACATACACAAGACATGGCATACGTGACATAAAGCATAGAGAAAATATGACATATGTAAAGCTTACGAAATCTAGCATGAAATCCAAGCAGTTCAGAACTTTTCTTTATAACATGAAGGCATATGAAAACATAGGATAGAGTTTTTCCTACTTGAGCGTAGCTCATTCCCTAATTTTGGGAAACTTTTCAGGAGAAACCGCTGCGAGAGATGGCTGACCACCCAAGGTTCACTTACAGCCGTCGTACACCGGGTGACAGGTTCCACTTGTCTCTTTTGTTGTTTTGTTATAGTTTAGATTGTTTTGGGTGGCTGAATCATGTTGGTTAAATTTTTTTTTTGCAACCTTTGTACATATATGTTATATGAAATACTAGATTTTGTTTATATGATGATTAGAGGCGCTTGTTTCCTACGTGTTGAAGTTCTTACAGTTATACTTTATGTCTTTAAAAAGTTTTAGAAGTTATGGTTATTTGCCTGTTCGATTTCCGTTCCCGCCTCGTCTATACGAGCTAACCGGGCCGGGTCGTGACACTATCCCTGACTTCATCCACATGCCCCACACAAACTTGCCCCTCACCTAGCATCTTGAACTTTTTTAGATTCTTCTCAATCTCAAAAAGGCTACATACATAACAATCCTTTAATCAATTACATTTTCATCTCCAAAAATGTTAACTTTGATGAAAATTCAACTGCTCCCTTCATTTCTTCACCTTCCAACACCTCTACAACACCATCACTTGCTACAATTTCAACTCCACTTCCTCCTACTAGTTCAACACTCCTATTCACTTCCCTTCATCAACATTTTCCAACACACACAACTACTCAAACGTCATCCATTTCACCATCCATTCACTCAACGCTTACTTCCTCATCTCCTATTATGTGTCCTTCATCATATTCTTCTTCGACCTCATCTACTTCTACAACACCACCTTCCAAACACCCAATGCTTACTCGGTTTCAAACAGGTCATCTCAAACCTTGTCAAATTCTTGACCTCAACCATACCATCTCTCCTAATCCTACATGCTACACTCAGCTATAAAAACTCCTAAATGGCATGCCTACTACTGAATTCCACACCCTCCAATCCCTAGGTACTTGGACCTTGGTTCCATCTCATCTCACTCAAAATGTCATTGGCTGTAAATGAATTTTTAAAATCAAATGCCACTTTGATAGCTTCATTGCCCGACACAAGGCTAGATTAGTTCCTCAAGACTTTAAACAGCAGTATGACATCGACTATCTTGAAACTTTCAGCTCGATCGCCAAATCACCTATCATCCGTTTATTCCTTATCGTTGCTCTTAACTTCAACTAGCAAATTTTACAGCTTGATGTGGCAAATGCATTTCTCCAAGGCTCCTTACATGTCATGGTCTACATGACCCAACCTGAACGCTTTACGAGTCCTAAAAATCGCTATCATGTGTGCTTGCTCAAAAAAAAAAAGCCATTTATGGAGTTAAGGAAGCTCCTCATCAATGGTTTGCTACCCTTTCCTCATATCTATAGACTACAGTAGCAAGGATTTCATAGAAGCTCAGCTGATGCTTCTTTTATGATCTTCCACAGTAACAATATCCAAATATACATTCTCGTCTATATGGATAACATCTTAATTACTGTTAACCATTCACCAACTATCTCCACACAGCTTCACAAACTTCAACCACAATTTCATATAAGAAATTTGGGTCCTCTTACTTGCTGGCTTGGAATTGATGTTCATTTATCTCTTGCCAGTTATCATCTTACTCAGAAACATACATTCATGACCTCCTCAACAAAGCAGGCATGCTTAACTGCAAACCACTTTCCAATCCTCTCCCATCCAAATGGCCCATAGCTCCGGCTCTCCAAAATCCCTTTGCCAACCCTGCCCTTTATCGCCAACTAGCATGATCTCTTCGGTACCTTACAACAACAAAACCTGATATTGCATTCACTATCAATAAAATCTGCCAGAACATGCACCAACCTTTAGAATGCCATGACGAAATGCTGAAACGCATTCTTTGACGAAATGCTGAAACGCATTCTTTGCTATCTCCAAGGCACTTCTAGTTATGGTCTTCTCATTCAAAAATGCCCACTCAAGCTTTATGCCTTCTCTGATGTGGGCTAGGTAGGTGATTTAAATGATCACAAGTCTACCACTGACTTCTGTCTTTCTTGGATCCATTTTTACTTTCTTGGAGTGTAAAAAATAAACATCCGTTGCATGATCTTCTACCGAAGCCGAATACCACTCTCAAGCTAAAAAAACCTCAGAAATACTGTGGCTTCATCGTCTATACCAAGACTTCTCAATCTCATTGGATTCTACACGACTATTTTGGGATAACATCACTACCATGTCTATCACTATTAATCCAATTTTTCATGCTCGGATCAAATACATTGAGATAGATCATTTTATCAGAGAATTTATCAACTCTAAACTGGTTGCTGTCCATCATGTCTGTACCAAAGACCAATTGGCTGACATTCTTATTCTCACAAAAGCACTACCAACAGCTCGCTTCAATCTCCTTGGTGGCAAGTTGATGGTTTGCGTCCCCCTCAACTTGAGGGCATTGACAGTGATATTGATCACAACAGCGCACCACTTACCCACTCACATATATAATATTCTTCCTGCTGTTCAGCGAATACCTTCTGCAGAAATTGTCTCCGGCAACCAACCTGTCTCATGATTAAATATCAGCCCCTGCTTTATAACCAATTGAGGTTAATATAGGAATTATACTACTGTAATCTCTGATATATATAAGCTCTCTATTGTTCTGTAGCATAAGTTTTTATTTTTAACAAATGAAATGAATATATACATTTTCTACTCCTACATTTTCTATGTTTGTATTTTACTCTAATCTGAGTTGCTCTACATTTCCAATATATGTATGTGTTCTGCTTCAGTTTGCTGATTCCATCAGTAACGAGGGCAATCTTAAAATAAGACTCTCTTGGATGGTGATAGTAATAGTACTCAAAACGAAAAAGATAAAATAATAAAAGCTAAAGTTTACTTTACAAAGCTTCTGATTAGATGTGCGAGTTTCTTAATATTTTTCCATAAAAAAACTTGGACAATCTACTACACAAGATGGTCGTATAGCATGTGTATCACGAATAATAATGAAACAACAATCATACCAAAAGGTTTATTTATAGTCAAGAACACATGATCCGCAATGCTTTCCCCATTTTTTAGAATTTATTTATTACGCAGAAGAACTGAATGCTGCTTATTTTGATACGAAGTGATATGGAATGTGGATGTTGCATACCAAGTACTGTTAAACAGGCAAAGGTTGAGAATCTATATCTTCTTTTATTCAATTATATAATTTTTTTTTCCTTTTCTTAATTTCACGAGCAACTTCTTGCTCCATTCTCCTCATGAGATTAGGATCAAGAAGCTTCAATAAAAAAAGAGAAAAAAACAATGATAAGTTTCACAAATAAGATAACTGCAAAAATTTTAGAACTTACGTCTTTTTCCCCTTTCCCCAAAACATAGTTCCAAATAGAAGACCAGTGACAACTGTTGAGAAAAACCGGATGGCATTATACTGTGGATTCCTCCAATAAGACCAATGCTGTTTCCAGAAACAAGCGGTGCATTGAGTTACAAAATTCTGGGCATACTTAGTAGAAAAAGCAAGGTCGGTGGAACCAGATTTTGGAGTGCTCAACTCCTTGATGAGCTCTTGATTTTTTCTGTTATGGAAGAGAAACATGAATTAAGTGAGAAGGTTACCGGATGGAATTGGTTAAATAATAACGCCTTAATGGGCCTTTGGCCTTCAGAAAATCAAATGTTCAAATCCATTCAGTTCCATGAAAAAAAAAAAGACATGGCTTCCCTTTTTCTTTGCAGTAGGCTGCATTAGCTTTTATTGTGAGTGGGAGAGGGAGGAGGGAGGGCGGAGAGAGAGAGTGCACGTGTGTGAGAAAAAAAACTGATACTTTGACTGGTTTGAGAATAAGTAACATTTTCTTACTGATAAAGAGAGGAATGGGAATAAAATTCAGCAAAATCCAGGTTCAGCTGAGCTTCAATAATAGGGGAAGTAATTTCCAGCATCCATGTGGCAGGATTATAACCTTCAGTAATTCTGGAGACCCCTGGAATTGACTGAATTTTCTGTATTAGTTTAAATAAAGAAGGTATATGTTGTCTCTTTACAATAACAATTCACAATGTTGTTACTATTAATAATATCATTTGGATAACGCTATTGAAGAACCAACATTTCACTGGCATTGAAGTAGAGATACGATATCAATGAACCTAGATAATCTATTCAAATAATTAAAGCAAGTTTGAATCTTTAACCAGAATCCCATCTGAAAAGAGAAGTACTGTTGCAAGAAAGCACTAATTAATTTCATGCTAACGTAAGTAATTAGCTCAAAATGAAAATTTCTGCTCACATTTGAAAAAATGCAGCTAGATTCACAACATGAAAACTTACTTCAAAATATTCTATAAGCTTGGAAGAATGATGCCCAAGTTCTCCAGCATATATTAATTGTCCTCCCAGTTTCATTAGAAGTAACTGCAATCAGAATGAAACATTATCCATCAGGATTATCTATATATTGAGTATTATTGAAGTCATGATATAATAAAAAAAAGTCAGAAAAAAATACAAACCTCATCAAAAGTTTCAAAAATATCAATGCTTGGCTGATGGATGGTGCATACCACCGTTCGTCCGGTATTCACAGTATTCCTCACTGTCCGCATAACAATTGCTGCAGCTCTAGCATCAAGACCAGATGTTGGCTCATCCATGAAGATGATGGATGGATTTGCAACCAATTCGACAGCAATTGTTAGCCTCTTTCTCTGTTCAGTTGATAGACCATCCACCCCAGGAAGGCCCACTAAAGCATTCCTCAACAGATTAAAGCTCAACCAAATTCATAATCTCTTCCACAAACATCTTCATACACAATGTTTTCTACATGTTAGAATTGGCCATTTGAAATTCTATAATATTGACTGTAAAAATAATCAAATTGTTAATTATAATTTTCTGTAAGTCACATTCTATAATACAAATAAAAGTGATATTAAGAAGGAAAAAAGCTTCACAAAATGAAATAATTTAGGATTCTACAACTGTAAAATATTGTTACAGAAAAGTTGTACTTGTACCATACAGGTTGCAACATAAATTAGCAATTCTAATCATACATGAGCTGGGGAGTCATTATTGAGAAGTTAAGATACATAATATAACTAAACGTTATTTTCCATTGCTTATTTGCTAGATCGTCCCACGAGCTTCTAAAGGTGAGAACCATATTAAAAGAGCGAGTAGAGAAGGACATGAAGCAGAGTTACCTTTCTAGTTTCTTGGTCTATTTCTGGGGAAAGACGAAGCCAGGCTGAGTATGTCAGCGATTCATATACAGTAACATGTGGTGAATGAATGTCATTCTGTTCACAGTACCCACTAACCCGAGCAAATGTTTCTTGCTTTTTGGGGTATCCAGAAATATTTATATTTCCTTCAATATGCCCTCCAGTTTTCCTTCCAGCTAATACATCCATCAATGTAGTCTTCCCAGCTCCACTTACACCAACTAGAGCTGTCAAGATGCCTGGTCTAAATGCACCACTCACGTCACAGAGCAATTGAAGCCGTTTTTCTTCAACTCCTTGTTTTTTCATTTCCTACGGGGACAGAAGTACGGACATGTTAATAATATTACCGTAAATTCTGAAGCTAAGAAACCAAAAAAAAGACTGACAATTTTCAAGTAACCAAAAATTCTATTAGTTGGGAAATGTAAGTGGAGACATGAGTTGAAGCAAATCAGAGTTTAGAGTCATCGAAAATGCAAGTTTTGTCCATTAAGGCGAACAAACGGAAAGTAACTTTTATTTTAGTAGTTTGAATGTTTTTCTTTAAGTAGGTGTTTAGCTTTCCTGTTTCCTTTTTAATTTTGGTAAAACCCAGCGATGTTACCATATAAGAGATGATGGCTTTTTTTTTTTTTTTGATGGCTATTGATTATCTAAGTTCATTGGATTTCTTTGGATTAATTTGACTATTTGTTGCTATTGTTGGATTCTTAGGATTACTTGGTTATGAATTTTTCAGCTTCAGCAGTTTCATTTTGTATTCCAACCAAACAATAAAATTTCTACAGCTCCTACATTTGAAATACTTTACAACCTAAAGTAATCCAACCAAATAGCCCTTAAATGATCAGAAAAATCATATTTGTTTATTGCAATCTATCCCAATAGTGTAGGACGAGAAGAGCAACCATTTTAGTGAAATAAAAATTCAATGATAGGAGCACTTTTAGTTTCAATGGATCCACTTTGACTTGCAACATTTGCACTACCTAAGGCCTTTTCTAGGCATTCAGTTCAAGCATCATTTGGGCCTGATGAGATGGGATAGTATAGAGCCTTTCGGAGTTTTAAGAGCTTAGTATGCTCGGCTAAAGCAGTCAAAGAGGAGATCCAGATTTAACCTTTAGCATTAAGTCAAGGGAGAGAATTTTTTTGCATCAAGTCTATTTTGCATTGCATGGAATATAATATTATCAGAATACTCTTATTTATGGAGAACTGAATCAAATGGTTATGACTGTACATCTAGAAGAACAAATATATATTTATGGAAACCTTTTGTGAAATCTTCAAGTGTTCTATTGTGATTTGTGCATTTGTTATATGATTCATCGAGATTTGGAATCCCATCTTGAGATTAACATCTGATTCATCTAGAGAATTATGCAAACATACAATTCTTTCTTCTCATAAATAGTTCAATCACCTAAATATATATGGAAGAGTTCTCTTAAGATTAGGATGGACATCTCTCTTGCTTCTCAATTGAAATATCCTCTTGGTGGGTAGGGTTTCATAGAGGATTTGGCGGCTTCTAAAATGCAAGCAATAATAAGAAATTGTGGTGAGTTCATTTAGTTTGTCAAATTGCTCATGGGCTTCTTTGAGGGTGTGCTTAGAAATATACGAAGGGCAGCTAAAGCTTCTTTGCTTGTGTATGTCTTCTGTGACATTTGACAATGAATACATTCTTCTCTTTTCTCTCCTACACATAGACTAGGTTGAAAATAAACCTCATAAATGATAGAACTTTCTATGTTAGTTATTATCTTTCTCTTTGGTGAATATCGCACTAAATTTGATGCTCTCATTTCAATAAATTACAGCACAAAATTCTGGAAGAATACCCATATTTTCAGTCAAAAGAATACATACATGTAACATTCATTACCCATATTTAACTTGCAATCTTAAATCATTAAATTGGAAGCAGGCAAAAAGTCATAGAAATTTCCATCCTGATTAGTAATTTCAACCCTACTTTAACAGTTACTGTTTGAATTCCAACAAAGAGAGTAACCATGCCAACCATGCCAAAAAAAAATCTAAGTAATGTTCAGGTCTTTGGCAGTGACTTTACATGCACTTACTAAAAGAAAGGCATCATATTAATCAAGAAATAGAACAAATAGATTACAGAACTCTCATTTGACCAGAAAAAAAATTCACTCAATATAGTAGACGTAACTGAAAGAAACTTTTTAGAGTTCATTTATTAATTTTGATGAAAGAATTGACTTACAGAAGGCATTTCCACGTAATAGTTCACATGTTCAAATACTAGCGAAAGGGCCCGGAAAGGCAAAACCATTCCTCGTGTAACTTGATTGTGCGTGCTTCTGTCTCTGACAGAATTCTTCAGAGTTGTTTCCATTTCCGTATCTAACCAATCAACAACAGAATGAGTCATAGATAATGAGTTGTTCTTTGATCATTCAAAAGGAAGTAGCACAAAAACCTATGAAATCTCTTCCCTTTCCTTTTATTAACAAATTCTTAGAGAAAGCATGAAGTTGCCTGTTTGTTACATTTTAAGGATAATGAAAAAAAATAAAAAAAAGCATAATCAATTCTAGTAATAGATTCAGAAAGATAGCTACGTTCACGTGATATAGCAACTCTGGAGTAAATTACCCGGCACAGCTATATCTAAACTGGCTGTATCATTTTAACTTATGCCTATCTTGAAAGCCCTGCTCTTAGCCTTCCAAAGAGACAAGGGTCGAAATAAAGCACTATCTTCCTCCTTTTAGAGTTTTAATTATACCTTAATTTAATTTTATTCTGATGCACAAAGTCATCACTCATTGAACTAGTAAATTAAGTGCATGATTCTGCCAACTTCACATATTTCGAATACACCTTATAAACTATAGTGTAGTTCAGAAGTTGAGATGAATCTCAGCACTGCACGCACCTACTACATTAGATTTGGCTGATGCTTTGACTCTTTCTGCTAATCTGGATAAATCTTCCATCTCTTCTTCCTCACTTACAATGATAGCTTTAGAATTCGTAATGGCTACAATGGCAAGATAAACGTTATAAAAAAAAAGAGTGAATTCTGCACCAGTGTCAAAAGACAGATCAAAAGGTGGAACACTTACGATTCAGATAAAATAATGCCAACATGAAGCAAATATTAAATAGAAGAGCAAAACCAAAAAGCACTCCAATAGAAATCCAGTACCAATAGCCATTCACAAACATAGCCCTTGACTTGAGAATTGCCTTTCCAATTGTTGATTCATTTATGTTGATGGCATTGTTTGGCTGAAATAAAAATAAATCCAAAAATATCAACATAGAAAGGAGGGTTTTCCAAGTATGAATAGGCAACTGTACTTCTTAACTGTAGAGGCCATCAAAGAAAAAGAAAAAGTAAAAAAATGGTAGCAATTTCCTGAAGAGCACCATAAAATTTACCTTGCTCCATCTAGGATCAAGAAATTCATTTATAGCAATGGCATTTTGTCCATACATCATCGGAGAAATCCAATAACCCCATATCCACCATGGCTGAATGTCATCTGTCCAGAAAATGAGAAAGGAACAAAGTGAGGATTGCCAACATTCTAACTAGAAATTTTAGTGAGTCTATTGGAGAAGTAAAACTTGTAATGATGATGATTATCAAGCTCCTGGTTTCTTCCCAAGGAACAAACTGTTACTGAAAGAAAAAAATAGATGTCGATAAAATTATCTTGTTGTTACCTTTGGAGATAACAAATCCTCCTAGAACAAAGACAACAAGTATGGCAAATACTCCGAATGTGTTAGCTATGACCATAGTTCTTCCAGATGCAGCAATGAATCTAAAGAGAGCAAGAGACATTTGGTGAACAGAGAAATATGCCAAGAACTGCCGGAAGAACCTGTTAATGTTAAAAAAATGCCATCATAAGAAACACAATTAATATTTGTTCAGGTTCCGTTTCTTAAATAAAAATAGAAAATATTAGTAACACATATTACACATGTTGTGATAAGCAGACATAAGTGATACGGGCGTGTAAAATTTAAGGCATAAATGCACCAATAATGTTTTAGATAATTTAATGTAAGATGAAAATAGGTAGAGCAAAATTAATAAAATTAGAAGTTATCCACAACTTGCACAAAATAGGGCTATCAACTCATGTCACTCGAAAGGATTTAAGGATTCAAAACTCCAAACACACAATGTTGGGATAAGACTAATGATGATGATTCAATTTTTATGTGCTTGATGTAAATTTCAAGAGCATAAGCTTTTGGATAACTTTTGGATAAAAAATGCAACAAAAGAACCATGAAACCACTAAAAAGAAACCTGGCACCAAAACATAAGTAAAATATTTACCGGCTGGCCGCAGGAGCAAAACCAATCCCATAGTATGTAATAAGTATCCATATTGCTGATTCAACTAGAGAGATGGGAATCTTGACAACGACATATGATAGCACAAATGCCCAAGGAGGATAAAACAAGAAATCTCTTTGTTTATAGAAGACAGGAAGTCTGAAAATTGTCATAGCCAGCTCTGCCATACCATTGAACACCATATTTATCAAACTGAAGAATAGCACACCATAATAGGTTCCACCATCAGCAATTGTTTCATGGTGCATATTGGTTCTCAAGAATAGAGTCAAGGTTATCACAGCCATAATTGTTAACTGAGTAATCTTAAATATGTAGATAAATGAATTGCGCTTCATCAGTAACAATTCCTTGTCAAAGCATGCCTTGAAGAGCTCCCAGCTGGACATGCCATACTTCTTTGTTGTCAATGCAGCAGGATGGGCTTTGGATTTATCAAAAGGGATTTTAAGATCTTCTGCAAGCCTTTCTCCAATATAAAAAGTCTTGAAAGAACTGGAAAATTCGGAGACAGAAATATGACGGTAAGGTTGATCTTCCCTAAACCAGTATTGCTCTTGATCCTTCCTTGATGTGACCTCTTGCAGGAAGTCTGCAATTCCTTTCCTTTCTGGGCATTTGAAGCCCATGAACTCAAAGAACTCTAGGGTGTTCTCACGAGGTCCTTGATAGACAATCTGACCCTCCGACAACAGAATAACATCATCAAAAAGTTCAAACGTCTCAGGTGCTGGCTGAAGAAGAGAGACAAGCACAGTTCCATCCATGACATGCACCATCTGTCTAATGAACTTGACAATCTGAAACGTGGTGGAACTATCGAGTCCAGTTGATATTTCATCCATAAATAGTGCCCTTGCAGGCCCAGCCAACATCTCACCTGTAAAAAGAAAAATCACATAGCCCAAGCTATTTAGGATATAGAATGAATGAATTAGCAACCATTAAACTTTTTAGAATGCCCCGCAAACTATAGGAAATTAAAGCATTTGAGATGCCAATTTCCATCATTCATATACCAGGATAAAGAATGAAAATCAAAGAGTTCAGATATCTAATTCAGGTTACATAGATTAATGTAAGTAGCCATGACCCATTTCAAGGAAATGAATTTCACACTAGAAGCAACAAATGATCTTAAATAGTTTTCAAGTTATAGTTTACCAAATCCTAGATTACACATATTAGGATGTCATGCCATAATTGGTTAATCATCATGATTAGCCTAATCCAACTTATATAGAGTTGGCCGTAGGTATGCTCTTCCATTCATGTTTAGTGGCACATGAGATATTCTAATTTGAGCAAGTCCTTTTACATCTTCTAACCACATCACCCTTGTTCTACCACATCATTAGCTTATTTTCATATTACCTACAAGTGTTTGTCTTATCAGTGGAGGTTTTTGATAGGAAGTAGTAGTAGAAATAGAAAACGATTGCTGAAATCAGAATTTCAGTAATCTTGCCAAGTAGGTTTTGAAGATTTAAGGAAAAAATAAGAAAAAAACACTCTTGATTGAATAATAGATGAAAGAAAATAGCAAGATACAATTGATCCTCAATTCAAGAGGATGATCTATCTCTCCCAAATCTCCAGACGCCGCTAGAGCCCAAGAACACCAAAGTACTACAAAAACTAAGAAAACTGGAGAGAACCCTAACCCTAACCCTAATCCTAATCCAACCCTACTACATAAAGCACATAAATTAAACTCCCAAAAGATTAAACAAACCTTCTAAATTTAAAATTCCCTCATAATCTCTCTCTCTCTCTCTCTCTCTCTCTCTCTACATAAGTTGTGGGCCCCACCTGGGGGAAACAACAGGCTTCCACCTGCACCTACTATATATAAGGGGATGACCCTTATTTTGGGCTGACATGATCGGTCCCTCCTAGACCAATCTATCAATACTTCGCTCCCAAAGAATTACCTTGTCTTGAAGGTGAAAAGAGGGGAATTGATGTTGCATCCTCTCGTGCAGCTCCCATGTAGCGTCATAATCGGGAAGGTCTCTCCATTTAATTAACACTTCTTTGATGTCTCCTTTTCCCTGTCATACCTCCTATAGCTCTAATGGTTCTAGAACCACTTCCAATTCTTCAATCAACATGGCTGGCAACTCTAAACAAGCTGTGTGATCCTCAATAGCTCTTCTCAACTGAGATACGTGGAACATTGGATGTATGGAAGTGATGGGGGGTAACCTCAAACGATAAGCTACTACTCCAAACTTCTCTGATATCTTCGAAGGGGAAAAATATCACCGAGCTAGCTCCTCATTCCTCTTGTTAGCTACTGTCCTCTGTCTGTAAGAGGAAGCTTCAAGAAAGCTCTATCCCCAACTATAAACTGGATGTCCTTCATATGCCCATCCACATGTTTCTTCATAATTTGTTGAACTCTCAATAGATGCATTTTTCAATTTTTCCAACACCCTTTTCCGCTCATTCAAGTATTCTTCTACTGAAGAAACTGGAGTGCTATTTTGCCTAAAATGCACCAAGTCAGGTGGGTCTCATCCATACAACACCTTGAACGAGATCATCTGGGAAGCAAAATGATATGAAGTGTTGTACCAGTACTCCGCCCATGCTAACCACTTGGCCAAAAGCCGAGATTTCTCCAACAGAACATCGTAGGTATATCTCCAAGCTCCTGTTGACCCCCTCCATCTGCCCATCCATCTAGGGAAGGTAAGCTGTACTTCTCTTCAGTACTGTCCCCTGCAACCTGAATAACTCTCTCTGGAAATAGTTGAAGAACATATTGTCATTGTCGGACATTCTAGACTCCGGTACCCCATACAGTCGGACCACCTCTCTGCTGAATGCTGCAGCCACTGTCACTGTTGTGTAGGGATGTTGTAGGGGGATGAAGTGAGCATGCTTGCTCAGTTTGTCCATTACCACTAGAATCAACCCTTCAAATCGGGGTAGCCCATCTATAAAATTCATGGATACCTCCTCCCACACCAGATCAGGTAGAGATAGGGATTGAAATAATCCCCCTGGAGCCATAACTATATACATATTCCTCTGACATACCTCACAACTGGCTACCAACTCCATATCTTTGTGCATCCCTTTCTAATACAACTCTGATGCTAATCTCCTATAGATATTCTGCACCTTTGAGTGACCCCCAATCATACTCCCATGGAACTCTTGCAGTTGGTGTGGAATATGGACTAATATCCTAGGCATCACAAATCCCTCCTAGTACATCAGCCTCCCCCCTTCTAGAGAATAGCCAGGATGAATGATGAGGACATCAACAGGAGATTCCGGCGCGTCTATCACCGAAGGAATCATAAATCGACAGTTATGATTAGGAGTCTTTATTTATGATGTATTTTATATATTATTTTTGTTTATGCTTTAGTCTTTACCATTGTACCCCGTGAGGGATTAGTTTGTGTTGTAGACAAAAGGATATTTTAATCTTTGAGTTTTTTGCTGCTTTGAGGCCTATATATGAGGGCCTAACTTTGTATGAGTTTTTTTTTTTATGATTGCTTAATGAAATTTCAGCCTTCTAGTTCCTTTGAGTGTTGAGATTTCTAGAGAGAGGTGAAGCCCCTAGGAGAGTGCAAGCAACACCCTCCAGCTGCAGGAAGTGTCTGAGCTCGTAGTTAATTTTCTTTCTCTAAATCCCCTCCTCCCCCACTACCCGCCGGCCAAAGACCCCACAACCCCCCATAGTCGCCGGCCAAAGCTCCACTACAACCCCTCCCCTAGCCGTCTGTCCAAAGGTCCTCCTCCTCCCCCATAGCCGCCGGCTAAAGCCCCAAAATCCCCCATAGTTGTCGGCCCTAAACCCTCCCCATCCTATAACCGCCGGCCACCATGTTCCCCAAGCCCTAGCCGTCGGCTGAACCACAATCCCCTTGATTTCAATTCAAATTGCCTCTTTAAGACTTTCCTAATTTAGCCCATTACTAGTTGGGAAATTCTCTCAATTCAAATTCAAATGAATTCGAATTTCTAAATCTTTCCCAATTAGCCTAAACCTATTTTGGAAGATCCCCTAATTGCTACCAATCTGAAATTAAATTAGATTTAATTCCAAATTTCACATTCATTGCATGTAGACACATTCATTGAATGTGGACACACCCCTCCCCTCCCTCCTTTGGCCGCCCCCCCCCGCCCCCTATCCCTTCTCTCTTAATTAATTTCCCCCATTAATGCTCTCAATCAAAACCCTTCCCACTTAGGTGTGCCACCCCACCTTAGCCCAATTAGAGGAGATTCAAATTTTGAATTATTCCCTCCTTCCCTCCTTGAAATCTGAACTTAAATTTCAAAATTTAAAATTATTTTTCCTCTACAAACTAAAACCTAAAATCTGAATTTACAGCCAGCCTCTCTCCTAGCCTTCGTCGACCACCCAAACCTCTCCCTCCTCTTCATCTATTCTCCCTTACTTTATACACACCATCCAAGGAAGAAGATACACAACCCCGACCTACTTCCTCATGAATGGTCGATCCTGAACAAGACCATGGGTTGGTATACGATCATCAAGGATGAGTAAATGTGTTGAGATCACCCTTCTTCGACATCAACTTGGAGATCGACCATACCGTCGACGACTACGTTAATCATATCCTCTTCACCTTGACGACTGACATCAGCGAGCATCAAACCTCCGGATAATGGCAAGTTCTCCAACATCCACTTACTTCTTCCCCTCCATATAAGGTTTCTGATAAGCCGCCAGCCCAGGAGGGGCCGGCTGGACCGGTCCAGCCTGGACCGATCCAGGTCTATTCATGTCGGAACAGACCCAGCAAGGAGGCGAGACTCATGGGTGGACCAAACTTGTATTAATTGCTATTAGGAGGGAAAATTTGAATGGGAGAGGCTGTTTTAGGAAGTTTATTATTGTCCTTTATGATTAATTTGTTTAATTAGGAGATTGGGGGGGGGGGGGGGGGGAATTGGGGGATCATCTTGAATTTAAATGAGAAATTTGAGATCTCTTGGTGTGCTTGGGCTCTAGGGTTTGCTAGAGGCTTGTGGAGAGTGGGTCTTCCTCTCGAATCGAAGAACATTGTATCTTTCTTTGTTTTCTTGCATCTACCAGTGAAAACCTTACTTCTTTTCCTAAATTCTCTCTGTTTAGGTGTGTTTCCTGCTGCGTGATCGCTGTTAAACTGCTGGGACAGAGTTTTCCTCACTGTTTTGGACTAATTTTGACTAGGTTTACTTGCGAACTCAAGTATTTCCTATCAAATTGGTATCAGAGCGTCGATTGGGGACCGTTGGCGGCTGGATTTCTGAGATTTCAGCGAGAGATTTGTCTCAATCAGAAGAAGATTTCTCAAGTTCTAAGAAGATACTATGGCCGGAAGAAAAGTTGGTCTTCGAAGGAGAGCCAGGGCAATTGAAGACGGATTTCGAAGATAAAATCTCAAAATTTCAAAATCAATTTTCATCAATCCATGAGAAGATGGATGGAAGATTTGTCGCGCTAGAAGAATTAATGAAAAAAATGATGGAAGAAAAATAAAAACCGGCATCATCTGAAACCGTCGGCAGCCATGGAAGGGGAGGAAACCCTAACCCGTTTGGGGGTAGGGAAAATCCAGAAGTGGAAGTTTTAGAAGGGGATGCTGGAGGCAGGGATCATCAGGACTAGTGTTAGCCTTTTCTCTAGTCCAGTTCTCCTGATCAAGAAGAATGATGGGAGTTGGAGATTTTGTGTGGATTACAGGGCTTTGAATAAGGGCACTGTACCAGACAAGTTCTCAATTCTGGTTATTGATGAGCTGCATGGGGCCGTGTTATTCTCTAAGTTGGATTTAAAATCGGGTTACCACCAGATCAGGATGAAGGAAACCGGTGTGCCAAAAATAGCATTCAGGACACACGAAGGGCATTATGAGTTTCTGTTGATGCCTTTTGGGTTGACTAATGCTCCCGTTACTTTCCAGTCCCTGATGAATAGAATATTTAAGCAGTACCTCAGGAAGTTCGTCCTGGTCCTCTTTGATGACATCCTAGTGTATAGCAAAACTATAGGGGAACATTTGGAACACTTGAGGATGGTTCTAGAAGTCCTACAGGAGCACAAATTAAAGGCTAATTTGAAGAAGTACAGCTTTGCCCAGACCAGTGTGGAATACTTGGGACATGTGTTGTCCTAAGGAGTGGCAGCAGACCTGAGTAAAATTGAGGCAATGCAGAAGTGGCCAAAGCCTAGGAACATAAAGGAGCAGAGGGGATTCCTAGGGTTGACGGGGTACTACCGGCGATTCGTTAAGGGGTACAGCTCCATTGCCTGGCCGTTGACCGAACAGTTGAAGAAGGACAATTTCCTATGGGGAGAGGCAGCAACTCAGGCTTTTGAAAAATTGAAACAGGCCATGACAACAGTACCAGTTTTAGCTCTACCGAATTTCAATCAGACCTTTGTGGTAGAGACGGACGCATCAGGATATGGACTTGGGGCAGTACTGATGCAGAACCACAGACCTATAGCATACTTCAGTCAAGTGCTGTCAACCAGGGCAAGACTGAAGTCAGTGTATGAGAGGGAGTTGATGGCCATTGTCTTAGCGAATCAGAAGTGGCGACCCTATCTTTTGGGATGACATTTCATCGTCCGGACTGATCAGAGAAGCCTGAAGTACTTAATGGAGCAAAGAATGGTCACTGAGGAGCATCAACGATGGTTATCCAAGTTATTAGGCTATGACTTTGAGATCCAGTATAGGTCGGGCTTGAAAAATAAAGCAGCCGATGCTTTATCTAGATGTGTGGGGGAGCTCCAAGAGTTAGTTGTATCGGTGCCACTGATGGTATACTGGGGAGCCATCAAAGAGGAGAGCATGATGAATGAAGAGCTAAAGAAAATCAGGGAGGATCTGAGGAAAGACAAGAGCAGCCATCCAAGTTATTACATTGAAGGGGAGAGGTTGTTGTATCAAGGAAGGTTTGTAGTGCCAAGAACCTCAATACATATTCATCAGCTGTTACAAGAGTTCCATGGCAGTGCAGTGGGAGGTCATTCAGGGATACATAAGACATATAGAAGGCTGGCATCTGAGCTTTACTAGAAGGGGATGCAAAAAGATGTAGAGGAAATGGTGGCAAGATGTGAAGTATGCCAAAGGAACAAATACATGGCTATGGCTCCAGGAGGACTACTACAACCCTTGACACTTCCCAACAGAGTATGAGAGAAAGTTGTCACGACCCAACCCGACCGGGACGGATCCCGCTCGCATCGGGTCGTGCCAAAACTCAAACTGATTGAACTGATTCCAGGATCTGGCTTTAAAATTTGTTTCAAAACTTTCTTCCAAACATTTACACACAGAAACAGACACACAGAGCTACTATAAACATCAAAATACAGCGGAACAGATCATCTATCTTTTTCTTCCTCAAAAAAAGAATCATATACAAATACAACTCATGGCTTTCAGACATAAAGAAAAACAGAACAGAAAAGCCATGACTGTACAAAAATCAAAAGTACAAAATACCTATAACAGATCAAACTCTGAACTCTTACTCCAAGACTTTCTTCCCTCTTCCAGAACCTGAAAACCATGCAGAAAATAAGGATGAGCTACAACAGCTCAGCAAAACATCAAACCCCCAATCAAAATTCTCAGAATTCACATCAAACACCTCAGACAAAAATCCGTACAGAAATAAAAAATCATATCAATTCAGAACATATCAAAAGTCAGAACAAATTCCCTGACTCTGACAGAATCTCAACGGATTCTGGCCCCTTATACCTCTCTTCCCAGACACTGACAGAATCTTTCAGATTCTGGCCCCTTATGCCTCCCTTTGTGCTCATGACACCAGAACAGATGTGCTTATAGCACCAAAACAGAACTTATCATCGGATCCAGAACATAACTTGTTTTTAGATTTCAGAGCTCATTTCATATTTCCCGGACACAGACAGGATCTCACAGGATCCTGACCCCTTAAAACTACTTTTTTATAGCACACAATCATATCATGTCATTTCAGAACAAATCCGGACAATTTCAAAAATCGTACAAAAATCAAGCGGCATAACGGCAGTATACGGAATTTACACAAAAATTTCTAATTTCACACATTACCAAATTAGCATAGAATATTCACAACAACATTGCAAGACTTTTATTCTACTGCCCAGACAATTTCAAACTTCATCAGAAATTACAGTCAAAATAGAACACCGCCGAATCAAAACTATCCGGTCAAAATTCTCCAGAAAATAATTAAAACTTGCACACACGGCACCTCAGAAACATACCAAAAGTTACGCGGTAAAAACTGAACCAATCAAAAAATACGGACGAAATTCGCTAACGAAAACGAACTCCGGATAGAAAAATCGTTCAAACTTCACTGTTCTGAAAATTGAGAAAGGCGGAATGTGTCTTACCTTGCGTACACCAATTTCTTAAACTGTCTCGACGGACAAAAACAGACCGGCGTTGCCCAAAAATCTATTTTCTCTCTTTTGCCCTCGACTTTCTCTCTCCTCAAATGATATTTTATAAAAATCTAATTTTCTCTCTCTTCAAAACGAGCTGATTTTCCTTAAATAAACTTGAGATCGGTCTGAACAAATCACTTCGTCCTGGGACGATTTCTCAGGACGATAATTAATTTTTTCGGACGATAAAAACCCCTATTCTCTGTCTTTTGCATTGCTCTGATCTTCCCGGGACGATCCCCGATCGGCCCGGACGATACTGGGAGGAAAACTTTCCTGTAACTTCTGTACACATTCTGTAACAAAACTTCAACTGATCGTCCCGAGACGATCCACGATCGGCCCGGACGATACTGGAGCAAAACTGATGTTACAATCTCCCCAACTTCAAAAAAATGTCGTCCTCGACATTGTCCAATCAAAACTCAGTCAAAACAAATACGGATACGACTTCCTCATGTCCGACTCCTTCTCCCAAGTTGCTTCTCGTGCAGTTCGGTGCTTCCACTGCACCTTAACTATCGGAATCTGTTTACTTCTCAACTTACGAACATCGTAAGCTAGAATCAACTCGGGTTCTTCTTTATATCTCAGATTCTCCTGAATCTCAACCAGATACGTGGAACACATTATGAACATCGGACATCTAATCAGATAACAACAGCCGATAAGCAGATTTACCAATCCTTTCAAGGATTTCAAAAGGTCCAACATACCTTGGACTGGCTTACTCACTCTGCCAAATCTGCTCACACCCTTCATCGGACTGACTTTGACATACACAAAGTCACCAACTTGAAATTCAACGAACCTGTGCTTCTGATTGTAATATTTCTTCTGTCGATCTTGTGCAGCTTTCAACATTTCTTTAATCAAATTGACTTTCTTAACAGTTTCATTTACAAAAGTGGCACCCATCTCATGTCTATCTCCAACCTCAGTCAGAGTCAAAGGAGTTCTACACTTCCGGCTATACAGAGCTTCATAAGGTGCCATACCAATACTGGACTGAAAACTGTTATTGTAAGCAAACTCTATAAGACGAATATGATCTTCCCAGCTTCCTCCAAAATCTAAAACGCATAGCCTCAGTACCTGAATAGTCCTTTCAGACTGTCCGTCAGTCTGCGGATGAAAAGCTGTACTGAAATGTAACTTCGTACCCAAACCTTGCTGAATACCCTTCCAAAGTCTGGAAGTAAATCGTCCATCTCGATCAGAAACAATCACCTTAGGCACACCGTGTAATTTGACAATCTATTTCACATATACTTGTGCCAATCGATCCACCGGATCGGTCTGCCTGATCGAAAAAAATGAGCAGACTTCGTCAATCGATCCACAATCACCCAAATGGCATCGCGCCATTACCTTGATCGAGAAAAACTCATAGCAAAATCCATCGTTATCTCCTCCCACTTCCACTCAGGGATATGTAACGACTGCAAAAGTCCTCCTGGTCGCTGATACTCTGCCTTCACCAACTGACAGGCCTCGCATCTAGTAACAAAATCTGCTACATCCTTTTTCATTCCCGGCCACCAGAACAAACTCTTCATATCTCTGTACATCTTGCCAGTTCCCGGATGAACAGTGTAGCTTGAATGATGAGATTCATACAGAATCTCTTTTCTCAGATCTCCAAACACAGGAATCCACAACCTGTTCTTGCAGAAAATAGTACCAGAATCAGAAACTCGGAGTTCAGGCTTCCTACCAGATTCAATCTGAGCAATCAACGTCAAATAATCAGAATCTAACTTCTGGGCTTCCTGAATCCTGTCTTCCAAAGAAGACTAAATGCTCAACTGAGTCAAAACTCCAGAATCCAAACTACTGGAGGAAATCACATTCAACTGCAAATGTTCCATATCACGAATCAGAAACTCATCAGAAGTGAGCTGAATACCTGATAATCCAGAAGATTTTTTGCTCAGAGCATCTACTACCACATTAGCCTTACCAGGTTGATACTGAATCGTCAGATCGTAGTCCTTGATCAACTCAAACCACCTTCTTTGTCTCAAATTCAGATCCTTCTGAGTGAAAATGTACTTCAAACTCTTGTGATCCATGAAGATCTCACATCTGACGCCATATAAATAGTGACGCCAAATCTTCAAAGCAAAAACAACTGCAGCTAATTCCAAATTATGTGTCGGGTAATTCTTCTCATGTGATTTTAACTGTCTCGAGGCATAAGCAATTACCTGACCATGCTGATGCAGCACACATCCCAAATTTTTCAGTGAAGCATCACTGAACACTTGAAATCCTTCCGTACCTGACAGTAGTGCTAACACTGGAGCTGAAGTCAGACAATCCTTCAATCTCTGAAAACTAGCATCACACTCCGGTGTCCAAACAAAAGCTACTGACTTCTGAGTCAGTCTCGTCAGAGGCGTAGCAATCTGAGAAAATCCTTTCACAAACGTCCTGTAGTATCCAACCATGCCTAAGAAACTACGTACCTCAAATACCGTAGTAGGCCTTGATAATTCGCAACAGCCTGAATCTTCTGGGGATCAACAGAAATACCTTCACCGCTAATCACATGCCCCAGAAATGAAATGCTCTTCAACCAGAATTCACACTTGGAGAACTTAGCATACAACTGATGCCGTCTCAGAGTCTCCAACACAATGCTTAAATGTCTGGCATGATCATGCTCAGAAGCAGAATACACCAGAATATCGTCGATAAAGACGATCACAAACTGATCTAGATATCCCATGAACACTCTGTTCATCAGATCCATAAAAATAGCAGGTGCATTGGTTACCCCAAAAGGCATAACCAAGAACTCGTAGTGTCCGTACTGAGTACTGAAAGCTGTCTTCAACACATCAGCTTCCTTCATCTTCACCTGATAATATCCAGATCTCAAATCAATCTTTGAAAACACAGAAGAACCAGAAAGCTGATCAAACAAGTCATCAATCCGTGGTAAGGGATACTTGTTCTTAATCGTGACTTTATTCAAATCTCTGTAGTCAACACACATACAGAGTGTTCCGTCCTTCTTCTTCACAAACAAAACAAGTGCTCCCCAAGGAGAAACACTAGGACGAACGAATCCTCTATCCACCAACTCCTGAAACTGAACTTTCAACTAAGAAAGTTCTTTCGGTGCCATCCTATACGGAGCTTTTGATATCGAAGCTGTACCCGGAAAAATATCAATAGAGAACTCCACATCTCTATTTGGAGGTAAAACAACCAACTCCTCAGGAAATACATCTGCAAACTCTCGTACCACTGGAATATCAGAAACAGAACCTACATCCAGGTTCATATCCCGTACTGAAGCCAAAAATACCGGACAACCCTTCTTCCACATTCTTCTCACTTCCAATACAGAAATCAGACAAGAGAGAACATCTCGTAAGCCATGGAATACACATCTCTCTCCTGACATAAGCAAGCTCACTTGCTTCTTCAAACAGTCAATCTGAGCCTCATACAGACTCAGCCAATCCATACCCAAAATCACATCGTACGAAGAAATCGACAACAAAATCAAACTCGATTTCCACTTCTTGCCAGCAATATCAATCTCACAAAAACAAAACTTTCGAGCAATCAAATTACTTCCAGCCGGCAAAATCACAGAAAGAGAAACCGGTAGCAAAATCGAATCCAGATGCAAAGCATCAAAACAACGCTCGGAAAGAAATGAGTGACTGGCTCCAGAATCAAACAAAACACGACAGGGCTGATCAGAAATATAAATCATACCTGTCACTACATCCGGAGCATCTCGAGCCTCCTGCTGACTCAGACTATACACTCGTGGCTGAACTGGAGTTGGAGCTAAAGCTATAGAACTACTAGGCTCCCTCTTACTAACAGTAGGTGGTCTCCGTGGCACAGAACTCGAACCACCACCTCTACCAAAAAATCCCTCAGTCACAGGGTGTGGAGGAACAGTCCTCAGTCTTCCTGCTGAACCGGCATGTCTAACAAAGCTCTCAGATCGTCGATCAAATCCAGCCTGTGGACACTCTGCAATCCAATGTCCTGGCTGACCACATCTGAAGCACTGACCAGTCATCCTGTAGCACTGGTCAAAATGTCGTCGACCGCAACTCTCCACTAACAAATCCAGAGCTGGTCGTACTGGTCGTAACAGTACCAGCAAATCCTGACTGTCCACTCCTCCTGGAGTCTCCAGAACCAAAAACAAATCTTCTCTTGCCAGAGGAACTACTGCTCGAATCACCCCCAAACCTCTTCCTACTCGCAGTCCACCGCTGCTGAGTAGCCATCAGATCGTTCTCTATCAGACGAGCTCTCTCCACAAGCTCAGAAAAAACAAAAATATGAAATGATACCAGGGGCTGCCTCAGACTGTCTCGTAGTCCCCTCAGAAATCGATAGCACTTCTCAGTAGAAGTACTCACCAGCTGCGAAGCATATCGGGCTAAGGCAGTAAACTCTGCCTCGTACTGCATCACCGTCCTGCTCCCTTGAACCAGCCTCAAAAAACTCTCATGTATCTGCTGTTTTGCAGAAGGAGGAACAAACCAAGATCGGAATACCTCAGAAAATTCTTTCCAAGAAATCAGAGAGTTCAATCTGCCATGAAACTTTGCTTCATGCTGGCCTACCCACCAGTGCTCTGCTTCCCCATCTAATAGAAAAACTGCCAAAGGCACTTTCCTGTCTAACGGACACTGCATGCCGTCAAAAGTCTTCTCTAACCTCCTCAGCCACCCCTCAGCTGCTCAGGGCTCAACAGCACCCTCAAACCTCGGTGGTTTCAATCTCAAAAACATCTGAAGATGTCTATCAATATCCTCAGATCGAACAGTAGAGGCTCTACTGTGAGTCTCGCTCATCATCTGAGCAACCAATGAAGCAAATTGGGAAAGTGTATCTGCACCAACCACTAGGCCTGTACTACCCACTGGTGCTGCCTGACTGGCACTCTGATCGTCTGTCATATCGGGGTCTGGCATATCCATATAGAACATCCAGAAAATCCAGAAAACTAATCACAAAAACAACACAATAAAAATTCGGACAAACCAAAACTACCCCAGACAGACTCAGATCACTTCCTATAGCTCTGTCTTACAATCCTACAATTCAAATTCCAAAACCATTGCTCTGATACCACTAAAGTTTGTCACGACCCAACCCGATCGGGACGGATCCCACTCGCATCGGGTCGTGCCTAAACTCAAATTGATTGAACTGATTCCAGGATCTGGCTTTGAAATTTGTTTTAGAACTTTCTTCCAAACATTTACACACAGAAACAGACACACAGAGCTACTATAAACATCAAAATGCAGCGGAACAGATCATCTATTTTTTTCTTCCTCAAAAAAAGAATCATATACAAATACAGCTCATGGCTTTCAGACATAAAGAAAAACAGAACAGGAAAGCCATGACGGTACAAAAATCAAAAGTACAAAATACCTATAACAGATCAGACTATGAACTCTAACTCCAAGACTTCCTTCCCTCCCAGAACCTGAAAACCACGCAGAAAATAAGGATGAGCCACAACAGCTCAGCAAGAAGTTTAGAGTCTGATCTGTTATAGGTGTTCTATTTTTCTTTCTGTTTGAAAGGCATGAGCTGTATTTGTATATGATTCTCTTTTTTAGGAAGAAAAAGATATATGATCTGTTCCGCTGCAATTGATGTTTATAGTTGCTCTGTGTCTGTTCTGTGTGTAATTGTTTGGAAGAAAGTTCTGAAACAAATTCCAAAGCCAGATCCTGGAATCAGTTGAGTTTGTCCACGACCCGATGTGAGCGGGATCCGTCCCGGTCGGATTGGGTCGTGACATCAAACCCCCAATCAAAATTCTCAGAATCCACATCAAACACCTCAGACAAAAATCCGTACAGAAATCAGAAATCATATCAATTCAGAACATATCAAAAGTCAGAACAGATTCCCTGACTCTGACAGAATCTCAACGGATTCTGGCCCCTTATACCTCCCTTCCCAGACACTGACAGAATCTCTCGGATTCTGGCCCCCTATGCCTCCCTTTGTGCTCATGGCACCAGAACAGATATGCTTATAGCACCAGAACAGAACTTATCATCGGATCCAAAACAGAACTTGTTTTCAGATTTCAGAGCTCATTTCAGATTTCCCTGACACAGACAGAATCTCACAGGATCCTGACCCCTTATAACTCCCTTTTCATAGCACACAATCATATCATGTCATTTCATAACAAATCCGGACAATTTCAAAAATCGTATAAAAATCCAGCGGCATAACGGCAGTATACATAATTTACACAAAAATTCTTAATTTCACAAATTACCAAATTAGCATAGAATATTCACAACAATATTGCAAGACTTTTATTCTACTGCCCAGACAATTTTAGACTTCATCAGAAATTACAGTCAATAAAACACCGTCAAATCAAAACTATCCAGTCAAAATTCTCCAGAAAATAATTAAAACGTGCACACTCGGCACCTCAGAAACATACCAAAAGTTACGCGGTAAAAACTGAACCAATCGGAAAATACGGACGAAATTCGCTAACAAAAACGAACTCCGGACAGAAAAATCGTTCAAACTTCACCGTTCTGAAAATTGAGAAAGGCGGAATGTGTCTTACCTTGCGTACACCAATTTCTTGAACTGTTTCGACGGACAAAAACGGACCTGCATTGCCCAAAAATCCACTTTTTCTCTTTTGCCCTCGACTTTCTCTCTCCTCAAATGATATTTTATAAAAAATTGATTTTCTCTCTCTTCAAAACGAGCTGATTTTCCTTAAATAAACTTGAGATCGGCCAGGCCGATCGCACGATCGTCCAGGATGATCTGAACAAATCACTTCGTCTTGGGATGATTTCTCATGACGATAATTAATTTTTCGAAGGATAAAAACCCCTGTTCTCTGTCTTTTGCATTGCTCTGATCGTCCCGGGACGATCCCCGATCAGCCCGGACGATACTGGGAGGAAAACTTTTCTGTAACTTCTGTACACATTCTGTAACAAAACTTCAACTGATTGTCCCGGGACGATCCACGATCGGCCCGAACGATACTGGAGCAAAACTGATGTTACAGAAGTGTCCATGGACTTCATCGATGGCTTACCGCGATCAGAGGGGTACACTGTTATCCTGGTGGTAGTAGACAGACTCAGTAAGTATGCACATTTTATCCTATTGCGACACCCCTACACTGTTGTGTCAGTGGCAGCAGCATTTATTAGGGAAGTGGTTAGACTACATGGGATCCCTGAATCGATAGTGTCAGAGCGAGACAAGATGTTTCTCAGCCAGTTTTGGAGGGAATTGTTCCGACTGCAGGAGACTACCCTCAAGAGAAGCACCGCCTACCATCCACAGACAGATGGGCAGACAGAGGTAGTAAATCGAAGTCTGGAGACTTATTTGAGGTGTTTCGCTTCGGAAACACCACGGATGTGGGCGAAGTGGCTGCCTTGGGCGGAGTTTTGGTATAATACCTCGCATCATTCTGCCTCCCAGATGACGCCCTTCAAGGTGCTGTATGGAAGGGACCCCAAACACCTAGTGCACTACGGAAAAGGAAATACACAGGTCTCTTAAGTTGAGCAGTATTTAGAAGAAAGGGACAAGGTGCTCGAAGATTTGAAGAAACATCTGCTAAGGGCCCAACAACTCATGAAAAAGCAGGCAGACTCACATAGAAGAGACATATAGTTTGAAGTTGGAGAGAAAGTCTTTCTCAAATTACGACCCTACAGGCAGCAGACAGTGGCAAGGAATGAGAAATTGGCACCAAGGTACTTCGGCCCCTATGAAGTGTTGGATAAGATCGGAGCGATGGCATACCGATTAAAGTTGCCCCCATCAGGTACTATACACCCAGTTTTTCATGTATCACAGTTGAGGAGAGCTATTGGGGAGCATGCAACTAGTATGGAGTTACTTGTGACACTGATTGAGGATTTGGAAGTAATATTAGAGCCTCTGGAGATTACAGGCATAAGATCAGAAAAGGATGGCAACAAAGAAGTGCTGATTAGGTGGAGAGGCCTTCCCGATTTCGATGCTACTTAGGAGCCAGTGGAAAGAATGAAAGAGCAATTCCCTTCCTTTCACCTTGAGGACAAGGTGTTTTTGGGAGGGGAGTATTGATAAGCCGCCGGCCCAGGAGGGGCCGGCTGGACCGGTCTAGCATGGACTGGTCCAGGTCTATTCACGCCGGAACAAACCCAGTAAGGGGACGAGACTCATGGGTGGGCCAAAATTGTATTAATTGTTATTATGAGGGAAAATTTGAATGGGAGAGGCCGTTTTAGGAAGTTTATTATTGTCCTTTATGATTAATTTGTTTAATTAGGAGATTGGGGGGAATTGGGGGATTATCTTGAATTTGAATGAGAAATTTGAGATCTCTTGGTGTGCTTGGGCTCTAGGGTTTGCTAGAGGCTTGTAGAGAGTGGTTCTTCCTCTCGAATCGAAGAACATTGTATCTTTCTTTATTTTCTTGCATCTACTAGTGAAAATCTTATTTCTTTTCCTAAATTCTCTCTGTTTGGGCATGTTTCCTGCTGCGTGATCGCTTCTTAACTATTTTGGACTAATTTTGACTAGGTTTACTTGCGAACTCAAGTATTTCCTATCAGTTTCGTTGGGCAATACTGCAGACGTCTTGATGGGGACATCAGATCGTCATGGAGAGTTTATCAGAGACGTGGCCGTCGATCTACGGCCACGATCGAGTCTTTATATTTTTGAGTCGTTGATGTATTTCATTTTCATGTAGTTTGTTATTTGCTTATGTGGCATTTATGAGTCGTATTTTTATTTTATTTTATTTCGTTGCTTATGTGTTGTCTTTCCCGTTGTACCCCTCTTGTGAGAGTTTTCGTATGTGAGCCCAAAGGGCGTTTGTGTCTTTTGTTTCGAGTCATGTTGTAGGAGGCTATTTAAAGCCCCATTTTATTCTATGATGGCTAATGGATGATTATTTGAGAATTTTGTTTTCTTGCTTGGAGCATTGTGAGAACTTGTGAGTTCTAGTGGAGAGAGCTTCCTTGTAGAGGAAGGAGATAGCGCAACACCCACCAACTTAGATAAGTCGAGTTCGTGGTTCTTTCTTGTTTCCCTTTACTCTTCTCCGATCTCTTCTTCCCCACCCCTTACTCGCCGTTTTCCTCCACCTCACTCGACCCTCCTCCCCACATGAACCTCACGGCCCAACATCCCACCCGAACCCCTTTTCTCCTGCTAAACCACCGGACACCTCTTCCCTAGTCGCCGGCCACCTCTTCCCTAACCCGCCGACTACCACCTCTCCTCCATCCTTAATTTATTTGTTTCCTATTATGGTTTATTATATCTTGGAATATATTTGAATTCAAATTTCAGCTATGTGAAATTCAAAATATTTCCTAATATATATGAGCTCTATTTTAGGAAAGTCCATTACTGAAATTCCATTGAATTTTGAATGAGAGAGTAGTTAATTACAACATTTTAATTTCAGAATTCCAAATTTGGAAGCCATATTAACTCTCTAATTCTTTTTCCTGTACCGCTGCCTCCCACTTCATTACCTCAGTAATAACATTTAATTGTTTCCTAACACTAAGCCATTAGTTTTGGAAATATTCTCAATTCCCGTAACTCCTTCCTGGGCTGATTTCTCATGCATGTCCAGGATTCAAATTACTTCTTTATACTAGTAACGGGATTTAGGAAACCCAAGCCCACTCCCTCACAATCCCGCCAACGCCTCCCTGTCACCGCCTCCCCCTTTTTGTTCCTTTTGTTTTTCTTTTCTTGCCGCCTCTTGCTATCTCTACCTTCTCCCATCTCATGAAACTCTCTATGGATATTTGGGCATAATAAATCTCCAACTAGGTCCACTCTCACATTAGAAGATCTGGAAATTTTTCTTCTCAGATTTCGGCTAGAAAATCTGAGAACTTTCTCAGATCTTGGAAGGATCTGGGTTACTTCTACAAGCATACTATGAAGAGAACATCATAATTCTTGGATCGGGGATATTCATCAAGAGTAGTTGCTATCGCGGAGGATCGCCACAACTCCTTAAACAAAGGTTTTCCTGCTTTCTACTTAGGTTCAATTTCTTCTAACTCTAAATTCTCAATTGGTTGATTGTAATCACGAAAGTTCTTTCACTTGTTCTTGCCAAACCTAGTCATTTGTAGGAATTGAGTGTAATCTTCTATGCATCCTACGTTTCATTGTTAGACTAGGGATTAACTTGAAACTACTATTTTTGCATTGCTTTATTTTCTTGAATATCTTGAATGTTCAAACTTGGCGCATGTGATCTAGCCTATACAAGATTAACTCCCTCATTGTTTCACTCGCCGTTGATAATTGCTAGTAATTTTAGTCCGAACTTATTCTAATCAACGAGTTGTGCAAAGCCTAAGTGAAGTTCATAACATTGCATATAAGTAGTCCTGCATCACGTCTTCTGTCTTTTGGTGGCATCATTAAGTTTGCTGAAATTATTCTTCCGCTAAAGAGCTCTCAAGAGTGAGTGAGGAGAACACGAGGTGAATTTTCTAATTGTTAACTAGTGGATTTCTGTTACTTGCGCATCTAGCTTTATTATAATTTTGTGGTTATTTTAAATTGCCCTTCTAATCTATTTTGTAATTGCATGCCAAAGTAAAACAACAATTAAGAAATCCTAGAATATAATCTTGTGAAATATTAATTTTAAAATTGACAAGCTTAACAAATTTTATTAAATTCCTGCAATTCTTTTTATGTTTCACATCAATGGTTATTCTTATCCTTCAATAAATATGCCCTAATCCTCCCTAGATCCTCATCTCGTGCACTTTCCTCCTTAATGGCCCCCTAATCCAACATTAGCGATATCGATACTGCCATATACTGGAGCTCCCCCATACATCTGGACAAGGCATCCGCTGCCTTGTTCTCTATCCCGGGCCTCTATTGAATTTCAAAGTCATATTTCAAAAACTTTGACAGCCACCTCTGTCACCATCCTCTGCTCTAACAATTACTTCAGGTTCTGCTGGTCCATCCTGACAAAAAAAATGTCAACCCAACAAGTAAGGTCGCCAATTTTGGATGGCTAGCACAATGGCCATCAACACACTCCCTAACACTAACTTCAGCCTACCTCTAAATGTCAACACTTGGGTAAAGTAAGCAATGGGTCGCTGGCTCTGCATGAGTAATGCTCCCAATCTATACCCTGATGCGTCCGTCTCCACTACAAAATCCTGACTGAAATCTAGCAGGGTCAGGACTGTTATGGTGGTCATGGCCTTCTTCAACCTCTCAAAAGCAGCGGTGGCCTCCTACCCCCACAAGAAGTTATCGTTCTTCAACCTTCTATCAGTGGTCAGGCGATGGTGTTCGGTCGCACGCACACGAGAAGGGTTCATGGGACGTTTGTCTCTCTCAATCGAAAGTAGAGACCATGGGGTTCTTGCTCAACTCCTCTAGACGAGACGCAAGGACTCACAAGGCGTTCGTCTCTCTCAATCGAACGCAAAGATCGCGGGATGAAGAACTCTCCCTCCTCTCGGTTGGTTGTACACAAGAATGAACAAGCCAGAACCCGCTTCCTTTAGTTTCTAAAGAGAAGGCTCTGATAACACGTTAAATTCAGAGAATTGGACATGGAAAATGCTTAAATTTATTATACAAAACTATCCCTATTTATAGATATATACAAGATATCTTAATAAAGAAATAAATAATTACGGAATATAATCCTTCCTAAATCAGCCACCCGAATATGAAGGAGATTAGCATGATTCAGGTGAGCCTCCCACGGATCCCCATTTTGGACATAAGATCGAGAGGTAATGAACAGCTGGGATGGTTGGGATGGTATTTGACAAGAAATAAGTTGGATCATCATGAAAATCAAGAATTAAATTGGATATTTAGTCTGGGGACTATTTTAGGCTTTTACTCATTTCAAAATATATGAAATATATACAATCTTAGAAAGTATCTGATAATGAAAATATAAAATCAAGGAACAAAATTAATTCAAGAGCAAGCATCCCGGAGAACAATATGGTGATAGTGGAAGAGGAAGGAAAGACGCCATGAGTCTTAGCAAGTGTTGGTCCCAATTGGCAAAAATCATGCAAGCATTTCACATAAAATAACTATTTTAACTATTACTTAACAATGATATCACACAAGGCATAATTTTTCAATTTGAATTCTTATTAAAAACGATTTTAAGTATTTGATTTAAAAACTTTACTAGTGAATTATGTTTACCAGCCATTTTATTTAATAGCCAATTATATAGATACTTTGATACCATTAAAAATACAAAATTATTCATAATATTTTTTATGTACCTCCTAATTCTAACAACCAGCATCTTTACAAGTTTCTAAATCATAAGGAAAGCTGGTTTGGCTGCCTAAATTGTCATCAAATTTTTGCGAAGCTTTGAAAAAGTGAGAAACAGTGCGAAGCTTTGAAATATTTATCAACAGCAATTAAAAAGTGCGAAGCTTTGAAAAAGTGCGAAGCTTTGAAATATGGATCAACAGCAATTAAACAGAAGTTGAAATAACACAAAATATTCATACTGAACATTCTTCAACATGGCAAATCCATCTAAATCTATTTTCTTGCATTGTTAATTTACTTTCAATATGCATGCATGCAACAACTACATACCAGTGGTCACACGTTTCTTTTGTCCACCTGAAATTCCTCTTCTCATCTCATCGCCAACAATAATATCCGCGCATATATCCAACCCAAGTACCTATTTTGTGGCATTTAATAAAATCAGCATTGCTAATGTGCACCGCAACTTATAACGACATGATCACATATATATTAGAGACAAACTACATAACATACCTTTAGAATATAGTCAGTTCCTAGGCTGGAGTTTTGCCCCTCCACAGCAACTGCCTTCATAAAGGCGTCAATTTCAGGGTCTGGTTTAATATCTGCATCTCTCTCTCTTCTTGATAACTCCGACATCAGTTCATATCTGGTTCCTACACCCAAGCACCTCCCTGAGAAATCGAAGGTCTCCCTAACTGTCACCTCTCCAATGTGAGTATCATGCTGACTGATGTAAGCGCTAGTTCTCTGGGGGAAAAATTCTGACAATTCATGACCACAATATGTGATTTTCCCAGAGACCTGCTTCCAAGTTAGTAATTAGTAATCTAAGAAATTTGCACAAAAAGCTGTCTGTCTTTAGCAAATATCAAGATACTAAAAATGTCTTTCAAGCATAAATCCAAGAAAAAAAGAACAAATATACATGCATGTGCAAAAACACAGGTAGACAAACTTATATGACAAACACACTCCACTCCTTCAGTGGAACCCTAGAGGGGGGCCTACCCTAAGCCTTTTATCAATCTTTCCAGCAAGAGCTAGAAGAAGTGTTGTTTTCCCTGAGCTTGGCGGTCCAAGAAGCAGAGACATCCTGAAAGTTCATTTAAAAGCTTGTAAGAATACTTTCGGACGATTCTCATAAATATTTAAAAGCATAAAAGATGCACTAGAATTCTACGTACTTGGATTAAATCCAAAAAGAAAATTTTCATTGTACCATAGCTACCGTTGACTATTATACCAAAAAGAAAATCATTGCCTTAGAATCTATAGATTGAGAAGCTGAAAGCCTTTTATTATTGCAATCAGATGTGTTCAGTCAGTCTCCCACGGAAAATAAAACGCACTGAAAGGTTGAATTGTTACACAAACAACTGATTTTATAATCAGTTAATCTTTCATCCCAACCCAAAACTTGGAAGTTCACTAAATGCACAGGTCAACTTATGGGAATTCATCATAATTAATCTTCTATCCCAACCCAAAGCCTGAGAGTCCACCAAATGCAAAGGGTGGCAACTTTATGGGAATTCATCGTGATTAATCTTTTATCCCAACCAAAAGCCCAGGAATCCAATAAGTGCAAAGGGCATCTTATGGAAATTCATCATCATTAATCATATTCAAAGTATTTGTGATGATTCAAAACCATTCATCATTATCATATCAGCAGGATATAGGCCATAACTATCAGTGTATATATTAAGGCTATAAAATGTGTGTAAATAAGAAGTATTCCAATAAATATTTGTATTTTAGGAATACAACCATAGATTCGTCATCTTATTAGTTAAGATATCAAGAATCACTCAAATATTGCCTTGCATCATGCCAATTATTTTCCATATAATAATGAGAACTGTCTATGTAAGAGCAAAAAGTCCAATAGACATGATATCAAAGCCTTGACAGTGCTAGTCAATATCCTTGTCCTCTTCTCTCTCTAACAACACTGATATAGGTTCATCGCAACAACGCCAATCTTGTCTTCAACTTCCAACAAAATTGATTCCATCTTCAAGCTTAACTTTTCCTATCGACAATGCCTATCCCTCCTCAGCTTGTCTCAAGTACCCAGCATCTCTCTTATCAAGAATCTCATCTTCAGCTCCCTAGAGTGTCAATCCAATCTCAATTCATCTTTGTCAAGTGATTGATTTTATCTTTGTTTTTGCTTCAATGTTGAACCCGTCTTGGCTAGTCTTCGCCTCTCATTTGTAGCACTAGATGTATCATGGACATCGTTGCTCTCAAACGCCTTCCAATGATCAACATCAACCTTCATCTCAAAGATCAACGATGTTTTCATATTTCAACACCACCATTGATTTTCTCTCGAGTGATCACGAAGACTCATCCATTCGATTATGGGACCGTCGATTCAAGGTTTTCTTACATCGTCAATTGATTTTTTGCAAACATCTCTCAGCAATGGCCTTTCAGGACTTATTCTTAGATTTTTTTTTTCTAAAAGGCATCATGTAAACGATGTTAACCATATCAAACAATAACCTAGATATTTTTGGTGTAAGCCTCGCAAGTCAAATTTACTCTTCCTAGGAATTTCAATTTCATCTATTGGTCGTGGGAAGAGAATTATGGACACATTCATAGTAGTGATCCAACCCCTACTCAGTTTCCAAAATAAACTCCATGGAAAATCAAAGAAGCAAGAGCCAAGACATGAAACTTGGGATTTATTAATCATGTGATTGTTCTCAATCTAAGACCATATAGGATGAGCAAAGATACAAGGGTGTATGTTAAAAAATTTAAATCTAGAAAACACAGTAATATGCTTCCAATTAGAATCTAAGATTGCTAGCAACACCCAAGGTGATCTCTCCATCCAAGATTAATTTTGTGGATTCTAGAATTTATGGACTAAACTTTTTGACGTAATTTATGCTAAAATACTTGTTGTTGCGTCCTAGAATATTCACAGCAGTAGAAAGATATAAAGTTTAGTGTCCAAACTTTATACGAAAATCCAACACACAAACAGGTAGAAAAGATGGATGCATTAATCACAAAAGACACCATAATTTTTACGTTGAAACCCCTAAAAAGGAAAAAAACCACGAGGTCAGGCCCAATTTGAATGAACCACTAGTGTTTGCAATTGATTACAAATGAGACCCTTCCTTAAGAGGAATGTCTTGGCTTGATGTAGTAAATATACATCATATAGAGTGCATTATATGGTGGGAGTTGGAAGAATCAATGTTGATATGTTCGTTTGGGTGGCAAGACCATAGTCAGCGAGCGATGTAGGTCAGAAGAACCATAGTTGGATGACGGTGATCGGAAGGATTGTAGTCGGGCAGCGGAGGTCGGGAGGACCATAGTTGGGAGACAGTGGTCGGAAGGACCGTAGTTGGCGGGTGACGATGGTTATAAGGATCGTAGTCGGCGGGCGGCGGAGGTCAGACAAATCGTAATCGAAGGGCGATAGTAGTTGGATGGACCGTAATCGGTCGGAGATGGAGGTCAGAAGAACCATCGTTGGTGATGGTGGTTGGAAGGATCATAATTGGATGACGACGGAGGTCGAGAGGATTATAGTTGACAGGCGACAGTGGTCAAAAGGACCGTAGTTTGCTGGAGACGGACGTCAAAAGGACCATAGTCGGCGAGCGACGGAGGTTGGGATGACCATAGTCCAGGCTTTTCTCCACCTCCCCACTATAAAATCCCAGTGGTTGCACATCAACGACAACGATCTTTTCGGTGATCCAACCACCCATTTCGTCCCAGCTTCCTAACAACAGATCTAGATGTTTTCGAACGTGGATTTCTTCTAGAGATTTATACGAGGACAGTCTACAAGTTCAACCGTATAAAGATATTGAAAATCCAACGGTATAATCTCTTGAAATCCTTAGATCTAGGTCTTAATAGTTAGATATATTTAACTTTGTGTCAAGTACGCTTTAGGCCATATAAATGTATCCCCACCGTTTCTGTTCATACACTTAAGCTGTGTTTAAAATCTCATGCATTTTGGTCTATCGGGTCGAGAGAACTAGACGAAAATAGGTTTCTAGGTAGGGGTGTCAATTTTTGACACGACCCGAACCCGACCCGAAAAAATCTGGGTTCGGGTCAAGCCGAACCCAAAATGGGTCGGGTTCGGGTTCAACAAAACCAGTTTTAAAAGTTCGGTCGGGATCGGGTTGACCCAACAACTCGAAATTGACCCGAAAGTGACACGAAAACTCATATTTGACCTGAAAATCCAAGATTGACCCTTTTTTGACCCGATTTTGACCCAATTTTGACCCGAAAATTAGCAATTTTAGGTCAACTTCGGGTCATTCGTGTTGGGTCGGGTTGACCCGCACCCTAATCGGGTTGGGTTCGGGTCAAGAAACCTGACCCGTTTTTAAAAACGGGTCGGGTTCATGTTGACCCGAACAGTGCCGGGTTAGTTCCGGGGTTCAACCCGAACCCGACTCGCTGACCCGAATTGACACCCCAATTTCTAGGGCGTTTTCGTGGTCTGGTCCAGGTGTACACAATTTCAGTCATTGATCTCACGATCAACGGTTGAGATTTCATCATAACGCACTTCATTTCAACTGTGTATCCCGCGGTATGCCAAGATCTCCGTTCAGCTTGATCTGGGCCCTCCATTTCAAACAACGGAAATGTGTCTTCTGTCGTCCACTCTCGTTCGATCGAGATCGAATTGCGAAATTCGATCTCTGCCGTTGGATCAAACAGGAGCATTGCTGACTCGGATAAGTGATCCACGTGGTCGCGGCTCTGTGTCCCTCCATTAATGACCAATCATTGCCTCAGCGCAATGATTGGTCATAAATGCTCGACCATTAAAAAGCTTTCAAACTCGCAATCAGGAATGCACCACGTCGCATCTCCATTACCGCGGTATCGAACCGACAATCTGGATTTGGCTACGTAGCCCGTCGTTAGCCTGCCGCCGTTTAACGTATTTAAAACTTTAAATTAATTTAAAAAATTCTTTTGAATGTATTTTTATTGCAGAAAATATTTTATAAAATTTTAAATTTCTTTTTTTAATTCATTATAAATTTTAGGTAAATGTTTAAATTATTTTCTTGCTTCAAAATTAAATTTTAATACATACTATTTAATATAATTTAATTAAGTTATATTATTTAATTATTTAGCTAATTAACTAATATGTAATCAATTAAATATTTCTTTTTATAAAAATAATAATAATAACTTATTTTAAACTATTTTAATAACTAAATAATTATTTTAAAAATATTCTTATTTGAAATCTAATCAATTTAGGGTATATTTTAAATTACCTTGAGTTAATTAAGAATTTAAATATCAATTTATATTTAATTGAAATTAAATTCAAATAAATTTAAAAATAAAATTATTTTAAATAATATTAAAATTTTAGAAAACATTTAAGTTTTAATTTAATTTATTTTAAGAAATATTTTAAATATTAATTAATTTTAAATTACTTTAAATAATTTAATTAACCTTAAGCTTTTAAAATTCAAATTAGTTTCCAATTAATTTAAAAAATTATAAATAATATATCAAATTTTTTAAAATTTCAAGTACTTTATTTTGAAATTAATTTTGAAAGCTAAATATCAATCTATTTTAAATATTTTAATTCTTTTTTCAATATCCTTGGTATTTAATTACTATTTAACAAAATATTATATTAATTATTTTTCAGAATTACAAATGATTTTTAAACTACTGAAAAAAGTTAGAGGATCTCTTGAATTGAACTTTTAATTTTAAATAATATTTTTAATTATATTATTTTAAAACCTATACCCTTATATATTGGCTTGTAAATATATAGATATTTTAAACCAATTTTAATACTATATGTGTTTAAGCTTTAAAATCAAGAGATCTCATGGAATTTTAATTTTTAAACATAGGTTAAAATACTTGAATAGAACTAATGGAGGGTGGTTAGTGGACAACTATATCTTGTTCACTAATCTAATCTTTAATCGGATTGCATTTTTTTTAATACTTGCATGTGTAAGATACACACACTTAGTCTAGGATTTCCTAAATTTAAGGACTTGAGTGTGCTATGTTTGTGTATTTATATATGTGATATACAAGGGTTAGTAACATTAATTTTAATCACATGCAACATAGTGACACCATTAAGGATAAAAATTAAGGACTTGTATAGATAAATTAAAAAATTATAACAATTAGGATGCATGTTCCATTGACTTGAGACTTTGAATAAATAAACACAATGACATAACCCTTTCATAGAAATTATCCCACTAATTTTAGAGATCATTGGGTCTCCTAATTAATTTACTTAGGATTAACCGCTTAATTAACCTTCTAGCCTTCTAAAAATTCTAATAAATCACAATTAACTCCAAAAAATACATGTAATACCTCTAATTGACCATAATTTAATCTCTAATCAGTGAAAATTGAAACCACTTAAATTTAACATTAATTTCAGCCTTAATTTATGTTAAATAAAAAAATTAATGTTTAACTAATTTAATTAATTAAAAATAATTAAAAATTCTTTAAACACTTGCTGATTCCTCAGATATTTTCTTATCTTTAGAGATGATTTCAATGAGTTTGGAACTTGTTTGGGTTCAAATTATTAAAAGCGACATTAATTGAAATAAATTAAAAATTTCAATAAATACCCGAATTTCATAAAATTATAACTAATTATAGAAAATTCCAAATCAATTGAACTCAAAGACTAATGACTCAAAATAATTTTTTTTAAAATGTCAAACTTTCAAAATCTGGTCAAAGTAAAAAAGTTAACAGTTTGGTCAAACCCAGGTCAAAATCTAGGCTTATACTTCATAAATTCATAACTTTTCATAGGAAACTACGAATTAAGAGTGCTAACAGTCTAAATACTCAGCAAAAAGTCTAATATTTATTAAAAAACTAAAACATTCAAGATTAACTTTAATTTTAAAAGACAACTTTTAACCCCTTAATTAATGCTCTTAGATAATTTCAATAATTCAAAAAATGCAATAATTCCATAGTTTTTTAATTTGAATAATAAAACACTCAACCACCTTTTTAAAATTAGCCACAAACTAAAATATTTAATTTTAATCAACTTTTAATATTTAGCCAACCTAAATTAACTTAATTAACCCTGATTGCTACTAGGTAACCCAAGCTTACGAGGCTATTAGCTTAGCCCCAAGGAAGATGAAACAAACTTCACGGCCTCAGTGTAAAACAAATGTAGCAATCACTTAATAATTAAAAGATATCTAAATTAAGCTTTAATACATTAATATATAAACTTTAACATAAAACCTCCCTTCAACCTTAACAAATTCAAATTTTAGGCAACTCCAACTAACTACCCAGCCTAGGATCTACCCCAGCTACACGACCTTTTCACACACTTTAGATGGTTTGCTAGGACAGTCGACTCTAGATCTAGGTTAGGCCGGTGTTTACTTTTATGCTGTGTGCCAAATCTTTTAAGATTTTACTTCATGTTGTGGATGAAACTGTCTGATGTGTTTGCTTACTTTTACTGAAATCTAAAACATTCAAGATTAACTTTAATTTTAAAAGACAACTTTTAACCCCTTAATTAATGCTCTTAGATAATTTCAATAATTCAAAAAATGCAATAATTCCATAGTTTTTTTAATTTGAATAATAAAACACTCAACCACCTTTTTAAAATTAGCCACAAACTAAAATATTTAATTTTAATCAACTTTTAATATTTAACCAACCTAAATTAACTTAATTAACCCTGATTGCTACTAGGTAACCCAAGCTTACGAGGCTATTAGCTTAGCCCCAAGGAAGATGAAACAAACTTCACGGCCTCAGTGTAAAACAAATGTAGCAATCACTTAATAATTAAAAGATATCTAAATTAAGCTTTAATACATTAATATTTAAACTTTAACATAAAACCTCCCTTCAACCTTAACAAATTCAAATTTTAGGCAACTCCAACTAACTACCCAGCCTAGGATCTACCCCAGCTACACGACCTTTTCACACACTTTAGATGGTTTGCTAGGACAATCGACTCTAGATCTAGGTTAGGCCGGTGTTTACTTTTATGCTGTGTGCCAAATCTTTTGAGATTTTACTTCATGTTGTGGATGAAACTGTCTGATGTGTTTGCTTACTTTTACTACACTCTGTGGATGATTGATGTGTTTGACAACTAAGCTTTAATACATTAATATTTAAACTTTAACATAAAACCTCCCTTCAACCTTAACAAATTCAAATTTTAGGCAACTCCAACTAACTACCCAGCCTAGGATCTACCCCAGCTACACGACCTTTTCACACACTTTAGATGGTTTGCTAGGACAATCGACTCTAGATCTAGGTTAGGCCGGTGTTTACTTTTATGCTGTGTGCCAAATCTTTTGAGATTTTACTTCATGTTGTGGATGAAACTGTCTGATGTGTTTGCTTACTTTTACTGCACTCTGTGGATGATTGATGTGTTTGACAACTAGATTATCCTTAGGATAAAAACGATCTGGATGTTCACTAAGTTTTCTACAGGTGGTCACGCTTATGCAGGGCAATAAAAAAGGGGCTAAATAAAAAAAATAATTACAAATATATTTGCTACAGGTGCTTAAGCTGCTAAGCCCCCAAATAATAAAAAGAGCATTACTAGTATGTTTTCCTTTTTCTGCATATATATATATACAACTGCTGAGAATGTCTTTTAATATTAAATGCGTCTAGATTTTTTTTAATACATATGTAATTTATTTGAGATGTTAAGAGTTGTAAAAATTGAACTTTAAGTCGGAATACATAGATCCAAATGTTGAATTCCAAAGAGAAAAGAATACCCCTATTCTATTTGGAAGTCCAAATTTGGATCATCCTTTCATACCCAAAACGGAAAGGGTGGCCTTCCCCTTAAAGAAAGAGCTCTCTTTTACATTTGGGTAACCTACTACGAAGGATCCAAGGAGCCCGAAGAAAAGAATATTGAAGAATTGAAGATATAAAGTATCCCACTCAAAATCACTTGCATCTTTATTAGGACTAAAGTTCGGATTGTTGTCGGTGGTGTCCGACCACTTTACTTTCTATAGACCCTGAGTTGATTAAAATAATGATAAAGTTCCATTAGGATGCATGTTCCATGGACTTTGACATGAATAACATTTTGAGATGGGAGCAAAAGTTACCCCCAGTTAAAAACGATGTTCTCACAGACGATGCTAAACTGTTGCGTCCTAAAATATTCACGACAATAGAGAGATAAAGTTTAGCGCCCAAGCTTTATACGAAAATCCAGCACACAAACAAGTAGAAAAGATGGATGCATCAATCACAAGAGACCATAATTTTTACGTGGAAACCCATGAAAAGGAGAAAAAATATGGGGCCAGGCCTAATTTGAATGAATCCACAAGTGTTTGTAATTGATTATAAATAAGGCCCTTCTTTAAGAGGAAGGTCTTAGCTTAATGTAGCAAATATACATCATATAGAGTGCATTACATGGTGAGAGTTGGAAGAATCAGTGTTGATATGTTCATTTGGGTGGTAGGACCACAGTCGGTGAGCGATGTAGGTCGGAAGGACCGTAGTTGGATGACAGTGATCAGAAGGATGGTAGTCGGGTAGCGGAGTCAAGAGGACCAGAGTTGGGCGACAGTGGTCGAAAGGACCATAGTCGGCGGGTGACGATGGTTAGAAGGGCTGTAGCCGGCGGGCGATGGAGGTCAAAAGAACCGTAATTGACGAGTGACAGTGGTTGAATGGACCGTAATAAGTTGGAGATGGAGGTCAGAAGAACCATAGTTGGCGATGGTGGTCGATCATAATTGGCAGGCGACAGAGGTCGAGAGGATTATAGTCGACGTGCGACAGTGGTCGGAAGCACCGTAGTTTGCTGGAGAAGGAGGTCGAAAGGACCGTAGTCGATAGGCGACGGAGATCGAGAGGATCATAATCAACAGGCAATGAAGGTCGTGAGGACCGTTGTCTACTGGAGATGGAGGTCAGGAGGACTGTAGTCGATGGAAATGGTGGTCAGAAGGAATCCTGATGGTGGACGAAAGGGCAGAAGTCTAACGGTGGCCAGGAAGAACTCCTGCGGTGGTCGATGAATAGGAGGAAGTCGTATAGTGGTCAGAAAGAACTCCGATGGTGGCCGACGAACGGGTGGAAGTCTGGTGGCAGTCGATGAATGGGCGAAAGTATGGCGGTAGTGGGGAAGAGCTCCGAAGTGGTCGACTGAAGCAAGCTATCAAATTCTTCCCTTCTCCTCCCCTTCTTCTCCTCTTCTTCCTTCCCTTTATGTGAAGAATGGGGGCTATTTATAAATTTTTAAGATTGGCATGGCTTATAAATATGGGAAAGATTAAGGTTAAGATGGGAGTGGTTTGAATGGACGGCCAATATTGATCCCTTTGATCATGGACCGTTTATTGAGGATTTGGATGTCTTAATGATATCATAATTTGGTGATCTTATTTGGGCTCATTTGAGCTTGGATTTAACTTATTTTGATGTCGTTGGATTCGTCTTTTCGAGACGTTCAGTTTGACTATAAGTTTGCTGAAATCGAATTGCCGTTGGTCCCAAATTTAATTTTGAAAGCTTACAACTCAATTTTGCCTTAAGATTTGTGCCCGATCAAGATAATTTTTTATAATACATCACTTCTAAAACTCTTTTTACTATTTTAGAGGTTCACAAACAAAACAAAAGAGAACACCTTTAATAAAATTACCTTGAATTTGAAGCTACTCCCTCCAATTTGATGACCCTTTTTTCTATAGACGCGTGTTTTAAGGAATTACAAATAAAGAACATCTTGAGTCACAAACCATCTTTCAACAATATTAAAAATGCATGAAAATACAATACTTATGCAAACCAAGGAAATGGTAAAGGAAGAGATACACAACTAGTACAATGCTTCAATTGCAAAGGTTACGAACATATTATTAATAAATTTTGCAATTGTTGTAAGAAATCAGCGCATTTTAGTAAAAAATATCATAATCATCCTCAACATAGCCAATCAAATACAAAAAAAAAAGGTTGTTGCTGATTAAATCATTGGTTTAGTTGCTGTATAAAATTAGCTCTTATTTCTAAATTGGTTTTGTCAAATGATTATAATAGCTTTATTAGCCTTCAGGCTACAGGGTATAAATGTTCTACCTCTATCTTGGTCATTGTTTTCTAGCGCATCCAATTATATAATTGGTTCCTCGCATCTTCTTTGCAGTATTGAACCAGATCATGGATCATCCTCCATTCAAATTGTTAATGGTATTCAATCATCAATTAATGCTGTTAGGGACATTAGTTCTTCCATGAAAGATGTCCTTATACCTTACACACTTTCTGCTAATTTATTTCAATAGAAACTTTGAATAATAATAACTATGCCATTCAATGTTTTCGTGATGGTTGTATTGTCCAAGATCAAGTGACAGGTAATAGCCTAAAGTTAGACAAGCATTTCACTTGCATCCTTCAATTCCTAAGTTGAACTCATTGTCTTATTCCAATTCTACCACCTCATCTCATTTAACAAACTAAGGCTTGTTAGTGATAAATATCAATGCTACTCTCATCTTTATTTTAATTGTTCAACCAGTAAAATTGAGAAAAGCAAGTCTTATCCAATTCCTTCACATTGCAGTGATGTATGGGGTATTACTCCTACAAGCAAATTATATATATGTTGTGACACTCATTGATGGTTACAACAAGCATGCATGGGTTTATTTTCTTCTTTATAAATCTGAAGTACTAATCAAGTCTCAAAAATTGACAAGCTATGTTGAAATCCAGTTCTCCTTCAGCATAAAAGTGTTATGATTTGATTCTAGGGGTCAATATATTAGACTTAAATTTCATGACTTTCTCGGAAAACAAAAAAAGTTTGAAATTAATTCCTAGCAATGAAGTCCCTACTAACCTCAACAAAATGTAGTAGATGAATGTAAGAATCATCACCTATTAGGTGTGCTCCATTATTACTAGGATATTTTGTTACACTTAAATTTTAGGTTGAGGGTTTGGGCATTGAAGTTAATTAATTAATAAATAGCTTTCTTATGTCTTCAAGTTTAAGTGTTCGATTGGGACAACTTTCCAAATGCTTTCTAAAACAGTGTTTTAGTTAAAAATTTTCTTGAATTAAAAATTTTTGTGCTAAAAAGCTATTTTAGAAAGCAATGACAAAGTTGTCCTAAACGAAGCCTAAATCTCATTATTATCGTCTCTTTCATGCACATCCAAACTACCATTTTATAAATACTTTTAGTTGTGTGTATTTGGCTATCTACCATCCATTGAATGCCACGAATGCTCTGCTCAATCCATAAACTGTGCATTTATGGGTTATATCTAATATTTCTACAAATCTTTAGAATTGTCAACATATTTATGAGAGCAATGATGTTTATTGAACAACCAAAATCAAATTGAGATGATATATAAGCTAGATATATGCAATAATTACTATTGTATAAATTTAGGCTAGAGAATCTATATAATTTAGTATAATTGTAAAATTTGTATTTTAGGAATACAATTATGGATTCCTTACTAGAGTAGATACGATTGCTGGAATCACTCAAATATTGCTTTATGTCATGCCAATTATTTTTTATATAATGATGAGAACCCTTTCTACGAGTGCATCTTGCTTACACCAATCATCGAAAGCATCCCTTTTTTCATGACAGAATGACTACACGAAGCACCGTTAGCAATTGGTAGAAAAATCAGTATTGAGAAAATTTTAAGAGCATTCATATTTTCATCAGTATGCAGTGCTAAGAATAAAATTAAAAAAAGCCTTTCATTAATTAAATTGACAGTCTAATGCCAAAGAAAATAATCATATCTACCCACCAACCAAATAAGACTCGGAACTCTTGACAATATAAGAGGAGCTCAACAAGCTTTACCAGACTCACCTTGATGGCTTTAGAATTCCACTAACATCAGTAAGTATCTTGTTCACTATTTTCTTTGATTGAGCAAAATGAAAAAAACCAAATATCCCCTGCGCGGCGCCAAAAATAAAATAATTTAGGTTAAACAAGCGGGAGTTATCAAGAAAAAAAAAAATCCACTCCAACAGTAACTCTTGAACCAATAATCAAATTGCTCCTGGGGCTGTAAATAGGGAACGAATGCAGAAGATGAAGCATGAAAATATAACTCAGGAGAAAACATATTTTGTACTGCTAAAGTACAAAATAAAAAAAAATAAAAAAATTTAAAAAAAAATGTTCTACAAATTTTAGAAGAAATATTATTTGCCTTTGTACCAAGATGGTAATATGACTTTTGAAGAACCATTTCATGTAATATATATAAATTTAGTGGAGCATGACTAAGCTAAGAGCATCTCCAACTGAACTCCAAACATTTGAATGACGTCACTCGCGAATTCCATCCCAACGGTAAAATTTCCGCTATTTGATTGCGGGTGAACAGTGGACGTCAATATTGGGGTTGCAATGTTCATCTCTGCTATTTTTCAATCGTTATCGAACTTGCCGAGGAAATACGCCAAACAAGAAAACAACCTAAACTTGATAAAATGGAGTTCAATTTGAGATGAATGACGTTATTTTTTAGTTTCACGATCTTTTGAAGTGAAAAATGAAATTTTGAGCTGGAGCTAAAGGCGCCTGCGGTTTGACACCAGGATCAAATTTTGAAAACAAGACGTATAAACAGAGAGGAACGATAAAATTTCTTTTTTTGGGAAATTAACGATAAAATTTCTAGGAAATAATAGTACCTCTAAAGTATTAATCGTAGCATTCAACAAAGTAGGAAGCGCTCTGCTACCGGCATAAGCATCTGCCTCCACCGACAAATTCTGAAAACGCACTTCAATCTTCGGAAGCTCAATCCCAACGCTGTCTCAATCAAGACGCAAAATCAATCAAATCCCAGTACACATCTCCATAAACGACGCCGAAAAGAACAAAAAGAACAGAGGGGTTTCGAGCCCAAACTTGTTGAATCGGTCTCTAAGGCGTTTCAAGAACCGCTCATTATCCTCCTCCACTATCTTCAAAATCCGGTCCACGAGAATCTTTTTATCCTGAATGCCAAGCTTATTAAGATCCACCTCACTGCTGATAACCTTCCCATCATCTCCCAACTGCTGGAGAATCCCTTTTCTCATTCGATCGTAAGTAGGAAGCTTCTCAAGTGCGGCCCACTTGAGATTCTCTTCATCGTCCCCCTCCTCCGCCGCCGTGCTCCGGCGGAACACGTCTGTGGGATCGCGAAAGCTGCTTGATACCCAGCTCCGCCGGCTGCTGCTGGTCACCCCGGAGTCTTCGGCGCCAATGCCGAGGATAGCCGCCATCGCGAAGAGGTCGTATAGCGATTCGACGCGTTAGGAATCTAGAAGCATAGCCCGGCGACGTCGTTGGGATCCGACCGTCCAGCTTTCAGCTGGCGTTAGGGTTTCCTCGCCGGAGAAGTGGATTGCGAAGGCTTTTATAGACGGCGAGGAGTGGCAGACAACAAGGAGATAAATAAATATAAAGACTGACGTAGTTGAAGCCATCATTACCTCTCTCTACAAAATCTCTCTCCTTCTCTCTCTCTCTCTCTCGCTTGCAGATCTTTCCAACCGCTTTTGGATTTCTTACTCAGTGTATTTATTTCATTCTGTGCGGCTCCACCATTGAGGCGGGAAAGCTGGAGGTCGAACGCGTGACATATTTTCCGTGGGCGGGCCCCGCATGCGAAGTTCTGTGTTGTTTTTTAGCGTTTAAACCGGAAACAAGCGGCATAAGGTCATCTCCAACTTAGAACTCTATTTTTTACGTCAAAATAGTGCAAAAAGCAAAAATGGCGTGGTGCTGCTCCAATCCAACTCCATTTTTTTCTTCTGCGCCAGGGTAACAACCCTTCTCCTTTCCCGCATTTTTCCGGTTGACAGAGAAAAATGGTGTTGGTGAACAGTGCAACGCCAATATTGGTGTTGCACTGTTCACCCGCAAGCAAATGGAGGATTTTTTGGCGTTCGGCTGGAGCGAAGGAATGAAGCCAAACGCGCGTTTGGCGTTCGGTTGGAGATGCCCTAAGGTAATGTTATAAAAATCTGTCTTAAATCTTATTATGATATTTATTATAATAGGAAAAGTGAAAGCTCTATGATATGCATCTAAGAAAATAATTAATAGAGTATATATTAGCAAAAGTATTATGATTATTAGTGATGAACATTAAGTTTTTTGTTGTGTTTATTGACTCCATTAGATTGGTCATGAAATTCGTGTGAAATTCATTATTTGCAGTGTTGTATTGTTGTAGAATAGTTGTAAACAGTTTGTGTAATATATTTAATATAGCAGTATTATTAACAGTGTTTGCTGAAATATTATCATTATTAACTATTATTTAAAAATTGCATGAATTGTGATTGTTGAAAAATTGAATAATTGATATAAGGTGCTATTTTTCTATTTATGCTATAAGTTTCTGGCAAGTTTCTGGCAGAAATTTCATAACAAAGAATGCTAGACGCAATTTCGTAGAGTTTGTGGCAAAAAATCCACCACTTATGATGAATTTGCGGCAGAATTGTCACTGCAAATTTGTCATAAATTGAGGCTGATTTTTTTTTTGCCACTGTATCGTCATAAATTACTGTAAATTTTTTTGCCGTAACGCCGACGCAAATAACGACAACATTTCCTTCACAAATTCACCACAAATAAAGGTGGATTTGTGGCAAGATAATTATAATAAACACATTTTTTTTTGCATTTAAATTCGTCGTAAATCCGTTGCAATATATTTGCAACGAATTGTGTCCAACATAAATATATTTCCAACATGACTTTTAATATCAGATTATATTCCATTGTAAAACATATTTAGCGGTTGATTTTGCTTGTTTTGTGGCGAATTTGTCCCTTGGAAAATATTGACTTTCCTGTAGTACATCTGAATCATGTTAATCAATCAATCATGTCATCAGTCAATCTATCCTATCTTTCGTCCATCATATTTGTCATTTCTATATCTATCATACCATATATACATATTAATGTTGAATGCAACGAGACAGAACATACAGCTTTTAAAGTGGTGTTTCATCTTTTCATATATCATTTATCTTATGAATTCATCATCATCGATCAATCATATTTTTCAATTATTTCTATTAACAAATTATTTTAAGAGATAACTTTCAATAATAGATAAAAATTCACCACTCTCTACTCATCAGCGCAATCAGTTAATAGGTTATAGGCTAACATCCATAATTATACCTCGAACTTTTATTTTAAGGAAAGCTCATCGATCTACCCATATGTACATGATATTATTATTTTAATAGCTAACCCGTATTAGCTATGGTTTTCACAATCAATTTTTCTTGATGGCATATAAATGCCACATTTATCTTATATAAATAATATCATTTTCTCTATGTATTAGCATCATATATGAAATGCAATATTGCTATTACAATATATGAAATATATGACAATCTATATTGCTATTTATTAATTAAAAAATCATAACTATTAATTTATCTAGTGAAAATTTCATACAAAACAGTCAAAATATTCAAAATAATGATATTTATCACATAACTAAAGCTACACAAAGAAAGTTCACTAAAACAGAAGATATTATATTTTTATCACTTTTAGAAGAAATAAATATATTAAACTCAAAATCATAGAAAATAGAAGTAGAGTGGAGATCACTTATAATGGTCATAATATTTTTTGTAAGATGAGTGATGGATAGAAAAGCCTTGGAAGACTTTCTCTCTATTTTCTCTCTCTTTTCTCCTCCTCTCCTCTATTCATCATCTTCTCATTCTCCTTTCTTTTCCTCTGTGAAAAAGCCAAATAAAACGAGAGAGGGATTTCAAGATGGTGAGGGATATTTATATTAAATATATAAAAAATTGATTCAGTACATAAAGCTGTGGTACCCAACTTCTCAACACTACTGTGGTGCATGTTGAACCCAGAGTTACTGTATAACAAATACTGTGATGTTGTGGTGGCAGTTCATAACACCACAGTGCACCTACGCCACTGCACTTGCCAACATAGCACTGCACCGTTGCAATTCATATTTCATATTTTTCAAATAAATTCATTTTAAGAATTTGAATTATTATAGTTATAATTAAGGGCAATGATCTCAAACATAATTGAGTTTGCCATTTTTTTAGCTTAAAAGCTTATTGAGAATTTCTTCAAAGCACCAAATAAATATATTTTTTAACTTAGTTTTTTCATCTTGAATTAAAAATTCTTTATCATTGTATGGATATGTAACATCCACTTTAAACCCTCTTTGCTCCAAAGAGCTACCCAACTTGTGATTGGGTAGATGAAAAACTCAAGTATGATGGTGTTATATCAATAGCGATTGAATTGGAGATACTTTTGTCATGCCCTAGGATCTCAAGTTGAAGAATTTGTTTTTTTTTTCCTTTATTCATTTATTGTTCTCCTTCTAGTTCAATTAACAGTCAATATTTATTTATAACTAGAACATCATGCACCGATATGAACTAACCAATTACATATACCAAAATATAAGTAAATATAGATAGTGAAACATAAAATTTTATTATTACAATCAATATTTATATTCTACTATAAGTTTAAAGTCTCAAAATAATATATACAATAATCACTATAGGCTATCAAAGAATACATATAAATTCATATAGCTGAAAATAAAACTAAACTATTAACATTATCTAGCCTCAACCTACGGGCTCTTTACCTTTACCTAAAATTATATAAAAATTACATAATTAGCATAAAAGCCCAACAAATAATCAAAACTCACAACTGAATTTAATGAAAGATATAAAAATCAATATGCATACTTTAGTTCCGGTCCATACAAATAAACAATCAATAGTTTATCATTATAAACAAAAAATAATCTATGGAATTCATATCAATCAGTAGTAAAACAAATATGATTAGTAAAATCAAAAGAGATATATCAAATTATAAGAAAACATACTATCAATCAATGAGCCATGTTAGTATGTCATGTTATGTTATATCAATATCAATGCAGGTTAATTCTATCAATACTACTTCTGTTTTATCTATCAATCAATCAAATAATTCTATCAATCAACCATATATAAATAAAATCATAAATACAATTATAAAGAGCAAGGTAATATATCCAACTTTAATGTGGTGTTTTCATCCTTCCACTCCAATTGTTGCTTAGTTGATCATTAGCCTTTAATTTAACTCCATTTATCGACTATTAATCATCGGTATTTATCTTACCATTATTGTGCATTATCGCAAGTCAATTAACAAGTAGCATTCAATAATCAATACATATTTGTTACTCTCTACCCATTAGTATAATCAATCAATCGACTATAGGCTATAACTAGGATCTTACATAATTTTTTTTCTTTAAAGGAAAGCCCGTCGGCTCATACTCATGTGCAGGGTATTATATTTTAAGAGTCAGCCCATATTAATTATAGTATTAACAACTAATCTTTCTTATTTACATGCAAATACTATATTTATCTTATATTAGTTGTATTAGTCTTTCTTTAAAGTATGAAAAGTAACATAAAGTGCAGAAATCTATAAATACAAAAAAAATATATATATATTATATCCAATTACTTCAAAAAATAATAACTTTCATTTTACTCATGGAATTTAATAATGTTATAGTCAAAATACTTATAAGGATCATATCTATCATATATAAATATGTTACACGATGGAAGCTCGATAAATTAGGAAGAAATGTATTTTTATTTATTTGGGAGAGATAAAATTTGTAAAAATCAAAACCATAAAAAATAAGAGTAAAAGTATAGTCACTTACTTCAAATAGAACAAAATTCATAACAAGAATGTAGGCCAAAAAATTCTTAAAAAGCTTCCTCTGTCTTCTCTCTCTCTCCTCTCCACTCCCCCTTCTCTTCCCCTCCTCTTTCCTTTAATTCTCGCCAAGCAAACAAGAGTGAGAGTGAGGGAGTGGGTAATAAGGATTTAGATTAAAAATATGTAAAAACTCATTTTAGTACCCGACGTCATGACACTCCCATGACCCAGAGCCGCTGCGCTGCATTCTGCCTCTAGTTACTATAGCACATAAGGTGTTGGCATAGCAAAGACATTTTCTAACATTGCTACTCCTCCATAACCAGCGCCGCTGTGCTTTCCAGACTAATGTCGCAGTGCTCCATACATATTTTTCATAGTATTCAAATAAGTTCATTTTTAAACTTTTAGGTTGTTACAACTTTCAAGCACTTATCCTTGTAAAATAGAATTTATCTATGTATTCTTCATGACATGAATTGTTACACGAAGAATCAAATGACCCCAACCTATTTAATTATTTTAGACTAATCACAAAGTAGGATTATTATCTCCAATAACTGCTTTAGCATGAGAGCATCCAAGAAAACAACATCATTTGCAGCTTATATGTCCACAATATCACTTACTTCAGCATGTTATATGCCCACATTATGACTTATTTATGTAATATAATAATATATCAACATCAACACCTACATAAGAAAATGTTGGTGACCTGACTAATCTTGTATCATCTTTGTTTATATAAAAAAATCTTATTTTCAAATTTTTTAGAGCAATAGAAATGAAAAATGATATCTCATTCAAGAAGAAGTCAATGCCATAATTAGTAAGCAACATAGCTGGAGGAATTAAAAATTTTAACTATGTTCCATCAAAATGGTACATCATCTCCAATTTTGAACTAACTTAGTTCTTATCAACCTCTATCAATTTATATATAAAATTCATGAGATATTCAAGGAGAACATCTCTTTGTATTAACTGACTTACATGTCCTCTTTTCATTTTTCTTCATAAAACACAAAAATTTTGATATTTGACTAACTTTTACAAAATAATTTGCATGTATTTAATTTTACTATTGTTCAAACATGATGCAATTATGGATCAAAATATATTTGAATGTAGTTTGAATTTAATAATGATCAAATCATATTCAATTATTATTTGAGCCATGATCAAACTATATTTAAAGACATAATCATATATATAGTATTCTGTCCCTATTGTTAAAATATGTGCATAATATATATTTATATCTTATTTGAACTATGACTGAATAATATTCCATTAGCGTTCTAGTAACAATTGAACAACAAAATTTTTAATACTCTCGAACCATATTCAATCATGGTTCAAACAAGATTCTAATATAATTCACACATATATTATTATAAGCATCAAAACACACTTTTTCATTCTCTATCTAGCTTTGCGTTAGAGCTCCAAAAAAATTAATACCTAATCTATAATACAAAAAAAAGTAATACCAATGTATGCTAAATATGCCAATAAATGAAGAAATGTCAAACTTTCACCTTTTTAGCCAAGCAAAAAAAATCTCTAACAAAGGTATGATGAAGACAACACAACGAAGAAAATAGAAGTGGAGACGTTGGGATGTCATTTTTTCATTTACAACTGGTATAGATAGGGGTGTCAAATTTGTGGCACGACCTGAAATTCGACACGGACCCGACCCGCAAAAATCCGGGTTCGGGTCGACCCGTTTGTGAAATGGGTCGGATTCGGGTTGAACAAACAAACCCCTTTCAAATAATATATATTTATATCTTATTTGAACTATGACTGAATAATATTCCATTAGCGTTCTAATAACAATTGAACAACATAATTTTTTATACTCTCGAACCATATTCAATCATGGTTCAAACAAGATTCTAATATAATTCACACATATATTATTATAAGCATCAAAACACACTTTTTCATTCTCTATCTAGCTTTGCGTTAGAGCTCCAAAAAAATTACCTAATCTATAATACAAAAAAAAGTAATACCAATGTATGCTAAATATGCCAATAAATGAAGAAATGTCAAACTTTCACCTTTTTAGCCAAGCAAAAAAAATCTCTAACAAAGGTATGATGAAGACAACACAACGAAGAAAATAGAAGTGGAGACGTTGGGATGTCATTTTTTCATTTACAGCTGGTATAGATAGGGGTGTCAAATTTGTGGCACGACCTGAAATTCGACACGGACCCGACCCGCAAAAATCCGGGTTCGGGTTGACCCGTTTGTGAAATGGGTCGGATTCGGGTTGAACAAACAAACCCCTTTCAAATAATATATATTTATATCTTATTTGAACTATGACTGAATAATATTCCATTAGCGTTCTAATAACAATTGAACAACATAATTTTTGATACTCTCGAACCATATTCAATAATGGTTCAAACAAGATTCTAATATAATTCACACATATATTATTATAAGCATCAAAACACACTTTTTCATTCTCTATCTAGCTTTGCGTTAGAGCTCCAAAAAAATTAATACCTAATCTATAATACAAAAAAAAGTAATACCAATGTATGCTAAATATGCCAATAAATGAAGAAATGTCAAACTTTCACCTTTTTAGCCAAGCAAAAAAAATCTCTAACAAAGGTATGATGAAGACAACACAACGAAGAAAATAGAAGTGGAGACGTTGGGATGTCATTTTTTCATTTACAACTGGTATAGATAGGGGTGTCAAATTTGTGGCACGACCTGAAATTCGACACGGACCCGACCCGCAAAAATCCGGGTTCGGGTCGACCCGTTTGTGAAATGGGTCGGATTCGGGTTGAACAAACAAACCCCTTTCAAATAATATATATTTATATCTTATTTGAACTATGACTGAATAATATTCCATTAGCGTTCTAATAACAATTGAACAACATAATTTTTTATACTCTCGAACCATATTCAATCATGGTTCAAACAAGATTCTAATATAATTCACACATATATTATTATAAGCATCAAAACACACTTTTTCATTCTCTATCTAGCTTTGCGTTAGAGCTCCAAAAAAATTACCTAATCTATAATACAAAAAAAAGTAAAAAAAAAAAAAATAAGTAATACCAATGTATGCTAAATATGCCAATAAATGAAGAAATGTCAAACTTTCACCTTTTTAGTCAAGCAAAAAAAATCTCTAACAAAGGTATGATGAAGACGACACAACGGAGAAAATAGAAGTGGAGACGTTGGGATGTCATTTTTTCATTTACAGCTGGTATAGATAGGGGTGTCAATTTTGTGGCACGACCCAAAATTCGACACGGACCCGACCCGCAAAAATCCGAGTTCGGGTCGACCCGTTTGTGAAATGGGTCGGGTTCGGGTTGAACAAACAACCCCTTTCAAAAATCGGGTCGGGTTCGGGTTGAACCTTCAACCTGAAAATGACCCGAAAATCATCTGCCCGCGTCTGCTTCCCGCCCTGCCCGAAGTGTTGAGTGCCCGCCTGCCTGGCTTCCCGCGTTGCTCGAAGCGTCGAGTCGCAGTCCCAAACTCCAGTCTCTTCGCATGCACTGTGTCTAGTCGCGTCAGGCAGTCTGGCGATGCGTCGCTTCACGCGAATCGAGAGTCGCGAGTCTCGACATTCACGTGCTGCTACCGCTGTCGCCAGCCCTGCTGTCGTGCTGCCGCGCCGTCGGGATCGGAAGTAGCGACCGAAACCCGCACCTTTGAGATTTAATTTCAAAATTTTGTGTCGAGTCGTGTTGATCTGAACCCGATCCGGGTCGGGTTCGGGTTCAGAGAATTGACCTGAAACCTATTTCGGGTCGTGTCTGGGTCGGGTCAGATACAGATGGGTCAAATTTGTGTCTGACCCAAACACGACCCGCTGACACGAATTGACAGCCCTAGGTATAGGTAGAAAAGAGGGTATTTTGCTTTGAAATGAACTTTCAAGTAAATGTATAAAAAAAAAAAAAGAAATTTACTTTCACTATTATAGGTGTATGTGTGTGTGTTTGGGCTAATGGTTGTTAATTTTATTTTAGTTAGAAATTAAATAAATTTAAAATATTTTTAGATATTTTTAATTTAATTTAATAGATCTAAATAATTTGTTTTTCATTTATGTTCTGAATATTTTCATTGTCTATTATCAAAATAATTCATTTTCACATAAGTATTAGATATGTCTAATATTTTATGCCAAAAATTTATGTTATAGTTATTAGAATTATTTCTTTTAATATAATATTAGAATATATACATAATATTTCTAGTATGAATTAATACTAGAACTATATCATAATTATTAAATAAAATTTCATTTATTATTTTTTTTAATAAATTTTTATAGGAAGATAAATATTCTATGTATTCAAAAAATTGAATGAGTTGGAGAAAATACTAAGGAGAATGATATTTTAGGATTTAAAATATGATATTCTCATAGCTTTAAATATTATTATTGATGCTAAGATTATTAATATTATAAGCGTTTATGCTCATCAAGTAAGTTTAGATATGAGTTCAAAATTAAACTTTAGAATAATTTATACAAAAGATATATCTTGAAAAAAAAATATTAGAGGAGATTTAAATGAACATGTTGGTAGAAGTAGATGATTTTAAAAATATTAATGATGGTTATGGGTTAGAGCAACTAATAAATGTTGTAAGACCATATTAAATTTGTTTTTTAGCCTATGATTTCGTAATTAGTAATACCTTATTTAAAAAAAAAGAAAAGAAAAGAGCATCTCATCACTTATAAGAATATATATAGTAAAACTCATATTAATTATTTTCTTATAAGAAAATTAGATTATTTAGATTGTAAGGATTGTAAATTTATTCCGAGTGAAAAATTTATGTACCAAATATCGTTTATTAGTTTTGGACTTTATGATGAAGATGTTGAAACTAAAAAATAAAGTAAAATATTTTCCTATAATATTTAGATGGTGGAATTTAAAGAATATTAACAAAAATATTTTTGAGAGTAAGATACTAGATCTTAAGATTTTATCTTTGCATGTAGAAGCTAATGTTATGTGAGAAAAAGTAACTAGTGATATTAAAAATATTGCAAAAGATGTGCTTAGAGTATTAAAGAAAATACTTTTAATAGTAAAAATAGCTGATGGTTAGTGGAGAATGAGTGCGTTGATTCCTATTTTTAAGGATAAAGGTGATGGACAATATTGTGTGAACTATAGAGAAATTAAGTTAATGCATCATGCTTTAAAACTATGGGAAAGAGGTATGGAGCATCAGTTGCAGCATGGTACTAATGTTTCCATAATCAAATTGGATTCGTATCAGGTATGTATACTATGGAAGATATATATTTATTGAGAGGTGTGATAGAGAAGTATAGAAAGAATAAGAAGGATCTAGATATGATATTCATTGATTTAGAGAAAGCATATGATAAAGTTCCAAGAGAAGTGCTATGAGTTCTAGAAAAGAAATAATGCTTATATTCAAGTCATTAAGGATATGTATACATGAGCTATTACTTGTGTTCAAACACAAGGTTGTTTGACCAAGTATTTCCTATTTCAATTGGATTACATCAGATCAGCCTTAAGTCCATATCTTTTTGCTTTAGTCATGTATGTTCTTACTAGACATTTGCAAGAGTTTGTACCATGGTATATGCTTTTTGCTAATGATATTCCTCTTCTTGATAGGACTAGAGTGGGAGTTGAAGGTAAATTTGAATTATGGAGGTCAACCTTAGAGTCTGAAGGCTTTTATTTGAGTAGAACTAAAACTAAATATATTGGATTGTAATTTTAGTTATAATAAATATAGTGAGGGGATTGTGCCTTTGGGTGATCAAGTCATTAATAAGAGTATACAATTTTGATATCTTGGGTCTATTGTTTAGAGTGATGGTGAAATATATAGGGATATTATTAATAAAATTCAGGTTGGATGGTTGAAGTGGGGGAATGCATTGGGCTTGTTGTGTGATAGAAAAGTTCCCTTTAAACTTAAGAGAAAATTTTATAAGATGGTGATTAGACTTGCAATGTTTTATGGTGCAGAATATTGGCCATCAAAAGTGAAGCATGATCTTAAGTTAAATGTTGCATAGATGAGGATGCTCAAGTGGATGAGTGGCTTTACTCTTAGAGACATGATATGAAATGAGCATATACGTCAAAAGGTTGGAGTAGCTCCACTGGAAGATAAGATTAGAGAAAGTCTCTTTAGATGGTTTTGTTGCATAAAACGACAGCCTTCTGATGACCCGATTAAGAAAGTAGATTTATTAGATTTGACTTATGTTAAGAAAGGTAGAGATAGACTAAAAGACTTAGTAAGAAAATATTATAAATGATATTTTTTATTAGATTTAAATGAGAATTTAACTCTTAATAGAACACAATGGAGAAAAAAGTATCCATATAGCTAACCCCACATAGTGGGATAAAGGTTTGTTTTTGTTGTTGTTGTTGTTGTTGTTGTTGTTGTTGTATTCTCTTCCCTTGCCTATATATAGGAACCTTTATACCCTTTTATAATATTGAACACAATATTAAAGACATGCTCTAAGGCCTTGTCTTCTTCACTTATAAGTAAATATGTGAAAGGCAGCCACTACTATAAGCAAAGACATAAACTAGAATGCCTACTTGACCAAAAAGAACATCTATATCCAACAACATTGATGCTTACCATCACCAACAAGATAGATGCAAATCATTGACACTAACATCGATACACACTATCTACAACAAAATTGATGTATATTTTTAGTCACAAAGACAAATGCTTTAAACAATTCTATGATGATGGTGGTGTTGATAACAAATCACAACTTTTCATCATTAAGATGCCCTAAAAAAATTAAGTAAAATACTTTTGGCTATCTTCCCAATAATACCATCTTTAAGATAAACTTAAAACTTTAAAGAAATCTAATCTAAATTCATCATCCTTTGAAATTTAAGAAAATGCATAATAGACTATATAAAACCCTATCCATTATTTCTTCTCATTAGTTTATCAATGATAACAAATTTAATTCTAATCAAAACTAACAATGAACCAATATCATTCCATCCTGAGCTCTTCCTGCCCATTTAAATCATGTATTTACTGGTTCTTTTTTATGTTGGATAATGGTTTTTGGATCCACACCATGTTTCTTTCATGTGTGCTGGGTACTGTGTTCAATTGTTGTACTTTGTGGTGGATTATTTATTCTACTTTGTGCCTTCTGCTTTGATTTTGTTGGAGCATTAGTGGGCTCTTTCTGGTTAGCTGGTTACTCTCTGTTTTGTTTTTTGGGTGCTCAGATTTTGGATCTTTGTGGTTGTGCTGGTTGGGGCCTTGCTATTTGCCCTTACCTTGTTATGCTACTTAGGGCTTTATTGTTGTGAGGATAGTGGTTGTTTGGTGTTTTGCTCGGGTTTTACCTGGATGTTTTTTGGGGGTTGTCCATTGGGTTGGTTTCTCCTGGTAATGATTGCTGTGATGGGGGTACTGCTTGTTTGAATAGTTGCTATTTGAATGATTTATATTTGTGCAACTTATGTAGTTTTGATGATTCCAAACATTATTGTTCAGATGTATAGTTATCTCCTAACAATTTTAGAAGATTTGCACTTGCTCTTGTGTGTACTAACATTTCAGGAAAATCAGACTCCAGACTACGAAAACTTCAAATCAAATTCAACATATGATTTTTTGTTTATTTGAAGTTTGTCTTTTCTTTGAATTAATTTTGAAAGAGAGTGATTGTAATTGAGTGAATAAAATCTCACACACACAAATAAGGAGATCTTGAAATTCTATACTGATCGTACAGGACGATATTTATCGTACTAGACGATCTGTCAGTTATCTCCTATAGAGCATTTGGAACGAATAGGAACTTGCTTGGAAAAATTTTTCTAAGTCCTATTCGTCCAGGACGAATTTTAATATCGTCCCGGACGATGGGTTCTCTGTAAAATTTCGTCCAGACGAATTTTACCATCGTACGAGGCGACCAGTGCTCTGGAAAATTTTCGTCCCGACGAAAATAAATATCGTACAGGACGAACAGCTCTCTGGAAAATTTTCGTCCAGACGAAAGCAAATTATCGTCCGCGGCGATGGGTGTGCTCTGGAAAATTTTCGTCCAGACGAAATAAATAATCGTCCAGGACGATCGGCTCTCTGGAAAATTTTCGTCCAGACGAACATATTTTCGTCCAAACGATGAACCGACTTAGAACAGTTTTCAGCAGTTTCCAGAACCGACCTTGCAATAACCGTTCGTACTGGACGAACCTAGTTCGTACAGGACGATCAGCTGTACGAAGTCATTTCGTACACATATACAAATTGGGTCGTTTCAGATCGTTTAAGTAAAATCGTCCAGGACGATCCAGGATCGTACGGGACGATCCACTGCGTACAGAATTGAAAATTTGCAGTTTTTGGGCGGTTTTTCATGTCTTTTGTATAAATAGTCCAAATTAGACTGCCACCCAATCTTTTTGTCATTTGATCTTCGTGCCTATTGAGAGAATAGCCAAGGAGAGAGTGGAAGAGAGCTTTCAAAGGAGGATTCCTACCATTGGAGCGAGAAGGCTTCACTTGGATTGCTAAGGTAAGAGTCTTTACTTGTGAAATTGGATTTCTTCACTCTTTTCTTTCTTCCTTCTAGATTCTTGTGAGAAGATCATTCAAAAAGGTCCGGTTCTCTGCCGACACTTGGAGAGTGTGAACAGACGTGGGTTCTCTGCCCACACTAGGAGAGTGTAAAAGGACAAAGGTTCTCTGCCTACACTTGGAGAGTGTGAACAGCCGAAAGGTTCTCTGCCTACACTTGGAGAGTGTGAACAGCCGAAGGGTTCTCTGCCCACACTAGGAGAGTGTGAAAGGACGACGGTTCTCTGCCAGCACTGTGGATTGTGTAAAAGGACGACGGTTCTCTGCCGCACCGGGTAGTGGTGAAAAGAGTGTTTTGTACAGGCTTCTCCGCCTTGCTGTGGGTGCTAAAGGAGAGTCACTTTGTGGTATTAGTGCAATACTCAGAGGGTGCCTCTGAGGAGTGGATGTAGGTCTGGTTATAGACCGAACCACTATAAATCTGGTGTCATTTACTTTATTGCTTTTACGTTTCCGCACTTTAAATTTCAGTTTTAACAACTCTGTGGTTGAAAAACATTTTTCTACAAACTTTAAAAGAAAATTTTATTTCGGTTCAACTTTATCATTAAGAGGGTTTAAAATTTTTAAAACTACCAATTCACCCCCCTCTTGGTAGCCGTGGGACATTTACTTAGGCTTAACAACCTAATTACTGGACTCAACAAGTGGTATCAGAGCATTGTTTCAAAATCATAAGTTTGAATTACTTTTTGATTAACGTAGATGACTACATTTGGAAACCGAAACACACCTGAGGGTTACTCTATCACTAGACCTCCACTGTTTGACAATATTCCTTTTGATTTTTGGAAAACACGCATGTCTACTTTCTTACAGTCACTTGATTATCGCATGTGGATGTTAGTCCAGGAAGGTTACACAAAACCAACTAGATTAGTTGATGGAATTAGGGTAGATACACCCTATGCAGATTGGACTATAGAAGAACGTGACTTAGCACAATTAAATGCGAAATGTTTAAATAGTTTTTTTGTGCTTTAAAATCTGAAGACTACATGCGAGTTTCCACTTGTAAAAGCGGAAAAGACATATGGGATAGACTTTGTATTACTTATGAAGGGACAAATGAGGTTAAGCAATCAAGACTCAATATCTTGTTACATGACTATGAATTATTTCGCATGAAACCTAATGAATCTATATCTGACATGTACACAAGATTCACTCAAATTGTCACCTCTTTGCATGCACTTGGTAGGGAATTAACTAATGCTGAAATGGTTAATAAGATTCTTCGTTGTTTACCTACTGCATACGATGCTAAAATTACTGCAATTACAGAGTCAAAAGATCTGAACATTTATTCTATTGACAATCTTCTTGGTTCACTCATTGCTTACGAGCAAGGAGTAAGTCAAAGAAAGATTGATGCAGGTGAACCAAGAAAGGACAAGAATATTGCACTAAATGTGGAAGAGTCAGAAAGTGAACACTCACAACCTGAGGATGAAGATGATATAGCACTGATGACTAGACAATTCAAAAGCTTTTTAAAGAGGAAGCAGAAGAGACGCCAGCAATGGAATAGAGGTAAGTATAACAGAAATGGCAAGGTTTCTAATGAAGTGATTTGTTATGAATGCAGGAAACCAGGTCATATAAAGACTGATTGTCCAAAACTCAAAGCAACTCCTAGCAAGGAGAAGGTAGAGGAGAAACCAATGGTAAAGAAGGGCAAGAAGAAGTTTCAAAAGGCTTTTTGGGCGGACTCAGCTTCAGACTCATCTGAGACTGAAAAAGAAGAAGAAGTCACCAACCTTTGCTTGATGGCAGATAAATCTGAACAATCAGATCAAGAAGAGGTATGTGATTTAACTTATAATGAATTGTTTGAAGTTTCTGAACACATGCATGATGCATATAGGAAAACGAAAAAGATGCATGCTAGTTTAGTTTTAGAATTGGAAGAGCTTAATAAGGAACACGAAATCCTTAGGAAAGATCATGCTTTAATTGATAGCAACCACATGAAACTACTTGATGAATATGATGACTTGAATAAAAATTTTGAGAATTTAAAATCATCCTATGCTGAACTTGAAAAAGAATTTGAGAAATTTAAGGATGAATCTGAGCACAAGACATATAGAGTCAATTATACAAATCGAATCTTGGAGGAAATGAATTCATTTTACAAACTTACTATAAGAGCTCTCAAGGATAATATGAACCCCCCTAAACTTGAAGATTTTACAAATCCTAAATATTATCCTAAATTCATGAAATCTCTTAGAAGACAATCATATGAGAGAAAACATAGGAATATTTTTCCTAATGTTAAATGTAACAATTGTGGATTTTTGGGACATATATCTCACACCTGCACTTTAAAGATTAAACCTAATTTGGTGTGGAGAACTAAGATGCATAAACCTAGACATATCACACATGCATCTGATTATAAATTTCATAAAGGTGAACCCAAACTAGTTTGGGTTCCCAGGTCTAACATTTAAGAATTTTGCAGGTATACTCTCACACAAGACCTCGTGAGAGTATATGGTACCTGGACAGCGGATGTTCTAAGCACATGACTGGAGATACTGCTCAATTCATAACGCTGGAAGCCAGGAGTGGAGGCAAGGTTACACTTGGAGATAATACCACAAAGAAAGTGGTTGGATCAGGTATGATTGGAAATTTAAAAAACTTTTTCATAGATAATGTTTTATTAGTTGAAGGCTTAAAACATAATTTGCTTAGCATAAGTCAGCTATGTGATAAGGGCTATAATGTAAAATTTTTACCTACTAGCTGCATAATTAGCCTAAATGGGAAAATTGTTTTAAATGGAAAAAGGGTGAACAATGTTTACATGCTAGATTTAAATTGTATTCAATCTCCTACTGCTTTTTGTTTGAAAACTGTTTCTGATGAATCGTGGCTTTGGCATAGGAGACTTTGTCATTCTAGTATGAAAAATCTTAGAAAAATTACCCAAAAGAATTTGGTGAGAGGAATACCTAAACTAGACTTTACTAAGGACCATCTGTGTGATGCATGTCAATTAGGAAAACAAGTGAAGTCCTCTTTTAAGTCCATTAAAGATCTTAGGACCAGTAAACCTTTAGAAATTCTACACATGGATCTTTTTGGACCAGTAAGCACTGTAAGTCTAGGAGGAAATATATATGGATTTGTTATAGTAGATGATTTTTCAAGATTCACCTGGGTTAAATTTCTTTTTCATAAGAGTGAATCATTTGAGGAATTCAGAAATTTTTCAACTTGGATACAAAGAAAACTAGGATGTGAAATAATTTCTATACAAAGTGATCATGGAGGAGAATTTGAAAATGAAAGATTTGAAGATTTCTGTAAAGAAAAGGGGATTGATCACAATTTTTCTGCACCTAGAACTCCTCAACAAAATGGAGTAGTTGAAAGAAAGAACAGAACATTAATAGAAGCCGCCCGAGCAATGTTAGCAGAATACTCACTTCCTAGATATTTTTGGGCTGAGGCAGTTAGCACTGCATGCTATGTTCTGAATAGGGTGAATGTGAGATCAAATTTGAATAAAACACCCTATGAGTTGCTAAAAGGTATAACACCAAATTTGTCTCATTTGCATGTATTTGGTTGCAAGGTGTTCATACATAATAATGGAAAATCTGCCTTAGGAAAATTTGATCCAAAATCAGATGAAGAAATTTTTGTTGGATATTCAAGTGTTGGAAAATCTTATAGAGTATTCAACAAAAGAACTTTAGTCATTGAAGAAACCACACATGTTGTTTTTGATGAAAATGGAAACATGGAAGAGCCAAAAGTTGTTGAAGAAGAAATTGAAGAAAACTCCCAAAAGATTGATAGATTAAATTTGCCTTTGCCTGTTTTAAAGGTTTTAAATTGTTTCAAATGGATGTCAAAAGTGTCTTTTTAAATGGAGTAATTGAAGAAGATGTTTTTGTAGAACAACCTCCAGGTTTTGAAAATTCTAAATTTCCAAATCATGTTTTTAAATTAAAAAAGGCATTATATGGATTGAAACAGGCACCTAGGGCTTGGTATGAGAGGTTAAGCACCTTCCTACTTGAAAGATCTTTTGAAAAAGGAAGTGTGGATACAACTCTCTTTTTAAGGAAAATTGGAAAGGATATACTTATTGTTCAAATTTATGTGGATGATATCATCTTTGGATCTTCAAATAAACATCTTTGTGATGATTTTTCTAAAACAATGAGTAGTGAATTCGAAATGAGTCTAATGGGAGATTTAAATTACTTTCTAGGATTTAGCATTAAGCAACTTGAGGAAGGTACTTTTCTTAGTCAAACCAAATATATTAAGGACATCCTCAAAAAATATGAAATGGACAATGCTAAACCTGTTAGTACACCAATGAGTTCTTCAGTTCAGTTGGATAAAGACCTTAAGGGAAAATCTGTTGATCAAAAGAAATTTAGAGGGATAATTGGATCTTTACTTTACTTGACTGCTAGCCGACCAGATATTATGTTTAGTGTTTGCCTATGTGCTAGATTTCAATCAGATCCAAAAGAATCACATTTGACAGCAGTGAAAAGGATTTTAAGATATCTACTAGGAACTCAAAACTTAGGAATTTGGTATCCTAAGTTTAGCTCTTCATTTGAAATTATTGGTTACTCAGATTCTGACTTTGCAGGCTGTAGAGTGGATAGGAAAAGCACTTCTGGAACATGTCAATTCATTGGAAATTCATTAGTTTCATGGTCTAGTAGAAAACAAAATTCAGTGGCACTATCTACTGCAGAAGCAGAATACATTGCATTAGGAAGTTGTGTGGCACAAGTACTTTGGTTAAAACAACAGTTGATTGACTTAGGATTAACTATAGGCACTATTCCAATTTATTGTGACAATACTAGTGCTATTTGCATTTCCAAAAATCCTATTCAACATTCTAGAACCAAACACATTGATATAAGGCATCATTTCATAAGGGATCATGTATCCAAAGGAGAAATTGAACTCATACATGTTTCAACTGAAAATCAACTTGCAAACATTTTTACAAAACCTTTAGCCTTTGATACCTTCAGTACTTTAAGAACAAGGCTTGGTGTTATTGATTTGAATGCTTAACTAAAATGTCTTTGCAACATTGATACTTGTTGTGTTTTGTTTTTGTAATTTTGTGAATTCTGTGTGTTTTTAATGAATTATTTTTGGATTTATGATTTTGTTTTATGTTTTCTGTGTTTTTGATTGTTTTTGTTGATTTTGTTAATTTAAAAAATTTCAAAATTAAAATTTTTTTTGGAGGAAATCGTCCAGGACGAAATATTTTTGTACGGGACGATGTGTAAAGAAACAGTTTGCGCGAATTTAAACCGTTTTGAGAGCAGTTTTTTTTATTGGATCGTCTGTACGATCTGTGATCGTCCAGTACGAATTTTTTCTTTCTCAAACGTCGGGACGATTGAATGCAGCGGTTGAGTGGATAAGACAGTTTTTAATACGAACTTCGTCTGTACGAAATTTTTTTTGTCTGTACGAACATGTGTCGGTTCATTGTAGGGGACGGTTTTCAAGAGTCATTAAAACGAAACACTTTTCGATCGTCTGTACGAAATTTTTTCGTATGTACGATCGGTCAAGTCAAAAAGCCTGTACGAAGGGACCCATCGTAAGTTGTGTTGAATACGAAAAGCCGTTACATTTTGGACGAATTGGATCGTCTGTACGAAATTACTTCGTCCAGACGAACGATAATTTTTCGTCCAAGACGAATATTTTCGTCCAGGACGAACGTATCGTTTTTCTTTAAATATGAAGGCTTTCAAACTTGACAATCACACTTTCAAACATCTTTTTCAATCCCTTTCTACATCAAATCAACTATGGCCTCCTCTAGCAAAAGACAAAAAGTTTTGGTGAAGAAACCTAACAGGAATGCCCCAGACAATTTTCTTTCCAAGGCAAATGAGGAATCTTTTCCTCATTTTGCATCTGCAAAAATCACTCCGTCTCGCATTCTTATCCAAACAGAGTTGAAATTTCGGGTATTACACCTCTTCGCCTCAACCCAATTTCAGTTCATTCTTTCTCTTGTCCACTTCTACAATAAGCAAACCTACCATTACTTCCTAGCCAACATGAGTTTCAATTCTGACCACTCTATCATTAGTTCTTTTGTTTTTAAGAAAAAAGTTGAGATCACCAAGCACGACCTTGGTGCATTTTTAAACTTAAGGACTGAAGGATATAGAGCCCACACCCTAATGTCAGAAACCTCCTTCAAATGGTTTCAAATCAATACGGTAATTAGAGAAAATGCGATTGACAATCATGTTGCTAGAGTGGCCGGTATGACCCAAGATGCCCGAATCATCCAGCATATCCTTAGATCCTCAATTATTCCTAAAGCTGGTGATAGGATTAACATTACTCCTCTCCTTTCTTGTCTAACTTTTTTAATCATGAAAAGACATCCTATTGATGAAGCCCAACTCATCCTAGATCATATCTATGGGCTTTCAGAAATAGGACATCCTGATCAGAAGAGGAAGAAGAACATTTTTTTAGGGCACTTGATTACTTATATTTTGGAGAAGAAGTACAATATAGTGCATCCTGATGAAGAATATGAAGAGCCAGTTTACTATAACGATGCATCTTTCAGATTGCTCTTCAAGGAGGAGAAAGAGAAAGCACATGCTAGTGCTTCAGAAGAAGAAGAAGAAGAAGGAGTGCAAGGTTCTGCTTCTCAATCAGATTATCAGAATCTGATTGAAAGATTTGATAGACTAGAGACTCACATTGATCAAAGGTTTGATCAATTTGATGCTCAAATTATACAGCAGCAACATGACATTGGTAATATTAGAGATGAAGTTCATGAAATAAATACCAATGTAATGTTGATGGCCTCCTACTTCAACCTCTTTGGCTGCATTCCTCCTCCTCCTCCTCCAGAATAGTAGATTTTTTTTGTGTGTCTGTTGTATTTTCTTTGTTGTTGTTTGTTTTGTTTTTGTTTGCTTTTATGTTTCTTAGTTCAATTTTTTTTGTTGTTGTTGTGTAATCCTTTCCTTTAAATTTAATGAAAGTTTGTTTGTTTTAGATTTGTTTTGAAATGTGGCTAATCTTTATGAATTTCATTAGTTTTGTTTTTAATCTACATTGTGCTTAAATTCGATTGTAATATGAGATTATCTATATTAGAAAATCTAGACTTTCTAAATTTATAATTTGTTTATAACTTGTTGTAATTAGAATTTTTAAATTCATGTCTATTCATTTAGACTACATAAAAGTTAATATTGTTATTGCAATTTTGATGTTTTCTTATTTTGTATTTCTATGCTCAAATGATATTTATGCACCTAGAAATATTTGAAATCTTAGATTATAGATTTTGGAAAGAATTGGTCAAATTACTCTTGAACATTGTACAAAAGTACAAAAATCAAAAGGGATTCGCAAAAAATTTGCAAAGTGAAAAAGAGGCACAAAATAAGCCCAACCAAAGAAAAATGTGCTCCAAAACGTTGAAAAGATGTGCAAAGCACCACATGAGGTAATTCTCTTCTTTCCAAATTCGTTTAATCTCTTAATTCAAGTTAATCTAATGTTCATTTATATTCTATTGAACTTTGAAATATAGAATTTTTTTTACATCTCACTTGTAATGATTTTCAATAATCAAAATGTCTAAATTGAATCATGTCTTTGATAAATTCTTCTTACTTACAAAGTTATATCATTTCATAAATTTTATGAATTTCTATGATTGATCTAATATCCTTAGTTTAAAATTGCATACCCTATGTCAAATCACAATTTAGATTAAATTTTAAAAATGAATTTCATATTATTATTTACATTTCTTGTCTTTTTCTTCTTCACTTTTTGTTGCTGTCAAAAAGGGGGAGAAATTATTATGTTTGTGTTTGTGTTTTTGTGGTTTGTGGTTTCTCTGTTAAAAATTTTGTTGTGTTTTCTCTGTTAAAAATTTTTTGAAAAATTATTATGTTTGTGTTTGTGTTTTTGTGATTTGTGTTTTTCTCTGTTAAAATTTTTTTGAAAAACAAAAATTTTGTTCTTTAATGCCTCCTTATTTTAATGTACTCATAAATTCAGGGGGAGTTTAGGAGATAAGAGATTTGTTTTAACTTGAAACCATACTAATAATAATTGTTTTGCCATCATCAAAAAGGGGAAGATTGTTTGAATAGTTGCTATTTGAATGATTTATATTTGTGCAACTTATGTAGTTTTGATGATTCCAAACATTATTGTTCAGATGTATAGTTATCTCCTAACAATTTTAGAAGATTTGCACTTGCTTTTGTGTGTACTAACATTTCAGGAAAATCAGACTCCAGACTACGAAAACTTCAAATCAAATTCAACATATGATTTTTTGTTTATTTGAAATTTGTCTTTTCTTTGAATTAATTTTGAAAGGGAGTGATTGTAATTGAGTGAATAAAATCTCACACACACAAATAAGGAGATCTTGAAATTCTATACTGATCGTACAGGACGATATTTATCGTACTGGACGATCTGTCAGTTATCTCCTATAGAGCATTTGGAACGAATAGGAACTTGCTTGGAAAAATTTTTCTAAGTCCTATTCGTCCAGGACGAATTTTAATATCGTCCCGGACAATGGGTTCTCTGTAAAATTTCGTCCAGACGAATTTTACCATCGTACGAGGCGACCAGTGCTCTGGAAAATTTTCGTCCCGACGAAAATAAATATCGTACAGGACGAACAGCTCTCTGGAAAATTTTCGTCCAGACGAAAGCAAATTATCGTCCGCGGCGATGGGTGCTCTAGAAAATTTTCGTCCAGACGAAATAAATAATCGTCCAGGACGATCGGCTCTCTGGAAAATTTTCGTCCAGACGAACATATTTTCGTCCAAACGATGAACCGACTTAGAACAGTTTTCAGCAGTTTCCAGAACCAACCTTGCAATAACCGTTCGTACTGGACGAACCTAGTTCGTACAGGACGATCAGCTGTACGAAGTCATTTCGTACACATATACAAATTGGGTCGTTTCAGATCGTTTAAGTAAAATCGTCCAGGACGATCCAGGATCGTACGGGACGATCCACTGCGTACATAATTGAAAATTTGCAGTTTTTGGGCGGTTTTTCATGTCTTTTGTATAAATAGTCCAAATTAGACTGCCACCTAATCTTTTTGTCATTTGATCTTCGTGCCTATTGAGAGAATAGCCAAGGAGAGAGTGGAAGAGAGCTTTCAAAGGAGGATTCCTACCATTGGAGCGAGAAGGCTTCACTTGGATTGCTAAGGTAAGAGTCTTTACTTGTGAAATTGGATTTCTTCACTCTTTTCTTTCTTCCTTCTAGATTCTTGTGAGAAGATCATTCAAAAAGGTCTGGTTCTCTGCCGACACTTAGAGAGTGTGAACAGACGTGGGTTCTCTGCCCACACTAGGAGAGTGTAAAAGGACAAAGGTTCTCTGCCTACACTTGGAGAGTGTGAACAGCCGAAAGGTTCTCTGCCTACACTTGGAGAGTGTGAACAGCCGAAGGGTTCTCTGCCCACACTAGGAGAGTGTGAAAGGACGACGGTTCTCTGCCAGCACTGTGGATTGTGTAAAAGGACGACGGTTCTCTGCCGCACCGGGTAGTGGTGAAAAGAGTGTTTTGTACAGGCTTCTCCGCCTTGCTGTGGGTGCTAAAGGAGGGTCACTTTGTGGTATTAGTGCAATACTCAGAGGGTGCCTCTGAGGAGTGGATGTAGGTCTGGTTATAGACCGAACCACTATAAATCTGGTGTCATTTACTTTATTGCTTTTACGTTTCCGCACTTTAAATTTCAGTTTTAACAACACTGTGGTTGAAAAACATTTTTCTACAAATTTTAAAAGAAAATTTTATTTCGGTTCAACTTTATCATTAAGAGGGTTTAAAATTTTTAAAACTATCAATTCACCCCCCTCTTGGTAGCCGTGGGACATTTACTTAGGCTTAACAACCTAATTACTGGACTCAACACTGCTTTTTGCTAGAGCCTCTAGGCTAGTTGGTGTGTTTTCAGGTCTTACCTTGTTGTGTTATTTTTCTAGTGATTTGGAGGACCAAGGTGTATTATCTCTGTGGGACTTGAACTGAGTTTAACTTATTCCATTGGTGGTACTTTCTCCTCTTTTCTGCTATTTGTTTTTGTGCCTATCTTGGAAGTTTTTGCTCTCTTTTTTTTTTTTTATAGAATCCTTTATTTGCAGGTCATCATTCTGCCATTTTTTTGGATAGGAATCTCGCGCATAAGGTTTTGATTTGCTGCTTGCTCTTTTTTTGGGTGCTCATTCTTGTGCACCGTAGAATGTATCTAGGTTATTGTGTACTTTTGTGCAGCAGAGATCTTGAGCTCATATGGTTTTTTGATTTGATTTTTGTAGCTCTTTTGAGCAGCAGAGAGCTCGAGGTTCCTTTAAAGACCTTGTACTTTTCCCTCTATATTAAAGTGTAGGCCCCTCCATGAGTTTCCCCTATATATATATATATATATATATATATATATATATATATATATATATATATATATATATATATATATATATATATATATATATATATATATATATATATATATATATATATATATATATATATATATAATAAGCATTTATACCAATAATAAAATATCCAATGATCCATTGAGTTGATTTTCTATAAATAGTAAATCACATCTCATTAGAATTGGATAGCAATTATGGAATATCTTATACCTATGCTTCATATATTAAATTGTTAATCTAAAATGTGGAATTTGTTAATTTTTTAATTAATAAAATATCGCCTCTCATTTAACAAAATTATATAATGAAAATTATATCTCTGTTTTTTTTAGGAATTTTTAGGTAACTTCTTTTGTTTCTATTTTTTTTTTTGTTGGAAAATTCTTTTATTCCATTGAGCTAGTTGGAGTATTTGATAGCGTCAGACATTACATAATAATTTAGCTAAATTATATAAATTTGATGTTCTCATATAAAGATATTTTTTAGTACAAAAATCTCTTAAAAGAAAAAAAATAGTACTCAAAAGCTGCCCCAAACGAAGCCTAAATCGCTTGTGCTGAGGTCAAGTCAAACACGCTAGTGAAAAAAAGTCGATCGCACATATCAATCAAATCACATCAGACTAATCAATGGTTACATGTGGGCTAATATTATATTCATAAATCTAAACTTCATTCTCATATTATTAATGAGAGATAAGTAATATATCTCTTTTTCATTATAATATTTTATTCGATTGTAATACGTCATTCATATGTTTAGTACTTTTTTTTTTTTGCGACATTTAGGTGAATTAAGATAAAATTACAAAGACATTACATACGTAAGACTCGAACCCAATATCTCTTGGTTAATAGCAAAAGCCCTCGATCAATAGACCAAGATGAGTTGCGTATAAGTATTTTTTGTCTCTACTGTCGGTCTCTCACATACGAGAAATTATTCTGTGCGGAATCCGGTTATAGAGCTTTGTTCAGATGCCAGTAAAATCATTACACGTGCTGTGCTTACGTGAAAAGTTAGGATATTCATTTGACTTCTTACCCGACCCGTTTGTCTTTTCGGTCTTACTACAGACGAAGAGAAATCCGCAACAAATAAGCAGTAATCAAGCAGAAAATGCGAAACATATATGCAACAAATACTCAATAAATACGCAACAAATACGTAATAAAATACTCAATCAATACACACATTTTACACAATAAATACTCAATCAATACGCAAGTTAAATAAATATCGCGGACTTTTAACTTCCACGTAAGCATCCGAACATAGCACTGTAACCAAATTCCGCACAGAATAATTTCTTCTCACATACAAATAGAGGCTTATAGGTCAAGCCTAAGGATAAGGAACTTACTTGTCTCAACATCTCTACTTTCGAGCAATCAAATTAGGCTTAAAGGGCAAGATATGTATATAGATTAACCCCACCAATCTAAGATTGACATGTGTCTATTTTCTATTTAAATTTAGAATAATAAAAGCTAGCCTTGAAGATCACTTGGGTCTTTATCTTATCAAATGCTTGAATAAATAAATAATAGAAAATAAAAAAAAAAATAAAATAAAATAAAATTCTTGTTATAAAGTCAGGCGTCCTTACCCAGAGAAAAAAATAAAAAAGTCAGAAGGCCAACATCACCTTATCTAGACATGGATGCTCATTAATAATATAACATAACAAATCAAAAGAATATGAGTGTGGTCATCCCCAATTAAATGGCCTCACATTAATGATTAATGTGACTGGTCATAAAGGTTGAAATCACTCCATTAATGCTAAAGGTGTAGAAAATGAAAATAAAATTGGCTTTCAGCTACATAGGTGTCTAAATGAGTCGAGTCGAATTTAGTGCTTAATAAATCGAGTTAAGCTCGTTTAATCTATTAAGAGCCCAAAAACGAGCTCGAACTCAAATATGAGCTCGAGCATTTGTTGAGTTCGAGTTCTGCTCTAGTGAAAAATAGAAATCTCGACCTCGATAAAAAAGCTAGAGATTGACTCTTTTAGATCTTGAATTTTTATTTTTTATTTGGATACAAATAATTAATTATGCCAAAACAAATATTGATATGTTAATTAATATTAATTGAGTCGGTAAGTTGACAAAAAAATGAACCTGGCCTGGCCAACCTCGAACTTGAGCTAGTGCTAAATAAACTCGACTCATGCACTCATTAGTGAGTGGAGTTCAGGCTAGATCACGAGCCAGATTGGCTAGATTACACACCTATACACCAGGAGAAATTAAATTTTTGCGAGGTGGACACAATTTCTAGGAGAATTTTCTACTTTTTTTTATTTTTTATTAGTATTAAAAAAGAAATTATCAATTAAAAAATTTATATTCATAATTTACAACAAATCCAGTTATTTAAAAATATATTTGAAATTAAGGAATTAAAATTAAATCATTACCTCTAATTACTTCATTAATAAAGAAATTAATGACATTGAACTCAAACAATGCTAGAATATGATTTCCTTTCTTTAGGTGCAAAATGTAAATGTGTTGCATATTTATTTATGACCATGGAAGCATTATCTATTTGCAATTTTCTCCCATTTTATCGATTATTTTGCAATTTTAACAATAATAAATGATTCAAATTGGCTGCATGCACTTAAATGGGTAGGTATTGTATCTACTTCTCATATTTAATGCTATGGGGATCGAATAACTTAATGATCAATATTAGGTTTTTACCCAAAAAAAATCAATATTAGGCAAGTGAATGACAAAAATATTATTTTTTTATTAATTCAATTCCAAAACTCTTTACTATTAAAAAAATATTCATTTTACAACAATAAGAACAGCAATATCAATCTTTTATCCCACTATGTTGGGTCAGCTACATGAATTATTTTTCTTCATTGTATTCTGTTAAAAGTCAAATTCTTGTTTAAATCTAATTAAGAAATATCAATTTTAATATTTTCTAACCGAGTCTTTTTAAGTCTATTTTTATCTTTCTTAACATAAGTTAAATCTAATACATCTACTTTCCTAATCGAGTCATCGGAAGGCCGCCGTTTTATGTGACTACTCATCTAATGCGACTCTCACTAATCTTATCTTCCACTGGAGCTACTCCAACCTTTTCATGTATATGCTCATTTCGTATCCTGTCTCTAAGGGTAAAGCCACTCATCCACCTGAGCATACTCATCTTTGCAACACTTAACTTATTATTATGCTCTCTTTTAATGGCCAACATTTGACACCATAAAGTATTGCAGGTCTCACAACCATCTTAAAAAATATTTATTTTATATTAATAAATATTATAGTCATATATGTTAGAGTGATATCTTAGTAAGGTAAATTATTTTGAATACATCATTTGATCATCATCTCTTCTCTAACTATGGAGAATGGAGGACCTCTTTAATTTTGCAAGCTTAATGTTTCTCAAAATTTTCACGTTAAATCATTAGTTTCCTTTGTTCTGTTTTTTCTTTTCTACATGTGCTAGATTTTCATGCAAAATTAAAATGATTTTTTTTTATATTTAAGTCAATTAAGACAGACTCAGACACACATCACATATACAAGATTCGAAACCATGACCTCTTAGTTGGTAGTCTAAGCTTCCAACCAACAGACCAAGAAGAACTATGTAAAAGGTAAAACTAACACGCTATAACGACCACGAATTTTCTAGTACATTAATTATTATTATCTTTAAAAATGATAAATATTATTAAAATTAATATCTATCCCATATTAGTTAGGTTCCTCTTCTTTAGGAGAAAAAAAAATCATCCGAAAGTATGTTCATCTCATTTAAATTAAAATAAAATCCTGATTGATCGAATTCGAAGGCTCGCCTTGCTCTAAATGTTAAGGTTTTTCAACGAAAAAAAAAAGGGTTCATTTTTGAACTCAAATGTGAATGTATTTATTTAAGCAACTTTCCCCCAACAATCTCCCAACCTCCCAATAAAAGAAGCATGCAATGAAAAAGAAAGCTTTATTTACAACTTTTTGAAATAAAATATCACTATTTCATTAATTTCAATATTTCATTTAACTTCTTTTTATTTTTTGGTCAATTCTCACTTAAAAATCAAGCTCATAACTTCATTAAACTTTCACTTATTTTTTTATTTTTTATTTAAATGAAGTATATAAACACAAATCTAATCCAAAATTATAATAATATCATTAAAAAACTTTATTAATTATAAAAGAAAACTAAAACCGGTTCTTTAATTTCATGATAAGATGAAAGGTGATTGTCTGCATCAAAAAAGTCAAAACCTTTCAGCCTCAAAAAAGAAAAATCCTTTGCAAAATTTTATTTCAAATTGAACCCTTGCAATTTCAGGTAAAGGTTTCAATTTATTTTTTTTGTATGTCACTTTCTAATGTGGACAGTAAATTGGATATATTTACTTTCAATTATTTAATGAAATGGTATTTGCATATGATCATAAAATTGTTTTGCTTATAAAAGAGAGAAAAGAATAGCCCTAAGTAAATTTTCAATTAATAAAAAGGTTGGTTTTGTAATTTCATATTTGATCCAATTTAAGGTTGTAATGTTCTTATTCATTTCTACTTAGGTCTCTAATAATTACCAAAAGTGTGTAATCTAATTTGTACCTGACTAATTTAGAAAATTATTAGCATTTATTGATCTATTCTCCATATAATTATCATTAGCATTTTACCCATTTCTCTTCAAAGCTTTGCAAGCTATCTTAATTTACTCCTATTTTTGTAATAGAAGCAAATCACGTCCTTATATCTCTTGTTATACTTGCTTCTTTCATGATATAAGACACACGCTAATCTCCTCCTAAGTAGCAATCCTTTTGTCTATTTTCATCTCCCAAACCCTTCAGGTTAGTAATTATATCTTTTAAAAGAGGTAAAACATTTGAAAACTTGGACTAAGGTATTAAGCACGCCAGTTGAAATAATGCTAGCAAATGCCATGTGCTGCTGGGCTCCTGCCATACTAGCCCAGGTCGTGCAAATGATCTATACCGTTGATGGATAACGGTTTCATCTGGACCGATCACGTGTCTCTTGTATCTGACTATGCAATTATGAGATGATTGTATTATATATTGCTACTGTAGAATGAGAAAGTCACGATGAGTTTTCAGCTAATACCTTCTTCTTCTTCCGTCTGCTTGCTCTATTGTTCTTTGTTTCCTGCAGGTTAACACCTAGAGCAGATCTCAACATAAGGGACCCATCAAGTTGGAGCAAACATTCCAACATAGTATTAGGTGGCTAGGCTCAATCGTTATGAACTTACTAGGCATGACTCTCTAGGAAACTCCAAAGAGTTATCAATTTTGAGCAAATAGGTGGTGATGGATCTAAAGTTGGCGATTAGATGGTCACTATCATTAGCACTATTTGGTTCATGTAGAAATGGAGTGGAGCTAAGTTTGGAGTCAGCAGGTACATGCACATATATGCAGATTGCAACCATGTGTAAGAGCTAATGAGTGGCATCATGATGCAGTGAAAAATGAAAAGTGTTGGTTATTCAATAAGAAGGTATTTAATCTCACAACTAAACTTGGTGTGTTATCTTGAGAAATACAATACATCGGCCCAATAAGAGATTGAAAGGTATCAAGTTTCAAAGACAATGACCTCATATTGCAAGAGAATATGACTTTATGGAAAATCATGATTATCAAAATAGATAGATACATACTTGTGATTGCTAACTTCTGGGCATATTGGTTGATGAGTTGGAATCATCAATTAAATGTATAGGAATCAAAAAGGGTTAACGGGTTGGGTTTGGGTCCAACCGAATTGACCCGAGTTTAAATGGATTAGCCATAACCCAACCCTTATAAATTTTTGACCCGTATCTGACCTAGTGGGTTACCAGGTTGACCCGCTCGCGACGAAGGCTTCTTCCTCTTCCTCGAAAGATCCAGATCTGCTAGGCTCGGGGGAAGCTTAAGCGGTGGTGGAAACTGGCGAGGGGATTTGTGGAGTGTATGTCGGAGCCTCAGGAGGAGCAAAGGGTCTCCACGTCAGCCTTGTAGGTGATGGGCCTGACGGTTGCCTTGTGGCCCTTGCAGAGCTGCTACGGGAACCAAATTTGAATTAAATAGTTCGGACTTGGGCGCGGGACATCAGATGCGATGCACCAGACGAGGACATGGCGATGCGGGACACTGAACGTGATGCATGCCATTTTACGCAAGACTAGTGCGGAGTGCAACCCTACGACAAGACAGATGGAGGACCAAAATCGAACTCGAAACTAGCTCACCAGCGTAGATTTGTAGACCGTGGGTCAAACTAAAAATGATTTCAGGTTGTCAGGTTAACCCAAACCCAACATGATTTTATAAATGAGTTAGAAACTCAAACCCAAACCTGAAATTGTCTGGATTAGGTTTTGGGTCGGGTCAATTTTTTACACCCCTTATTAAATGGATGTAATAGTGGACAAATTAGCCCATTGATTTGGTGGGGAAAAGAAGACTATGTACCTCATAAATAGGGTCTTTTTAATTACCTAAATTGGGCACAAAGGCTTACCTCCAACTGTATACACAACTTATATGTTGGAAGCCTAGTGGTTTGCAAAGGGGCTCTCATACCTTCCCTCACTTTCCTTAAAGATGATAACTAAGGAAAAGTCACTGAGTGGAGTTTCTTAGCAATGATAAAACCAAGGAGCTAGTACTAATAAGAGAAGAGAAGAATGTGTTTTAATGATTATCACTTTCATAAATGATATCATAAAATAATTGGAATCCCAATGGCTTTGTTATGGTACACAAGATTAAGACACCAAGAATGGATAATCACCAAGGTGCTAGGATCTGGAATTCAATGGAGCCCAAAAGACTGTAATGGCATTGAAGCATATATTATGCAGTAACTCTAGATTTGACATGCATCACTGTTGTGTTGAGTCTGAGCGTTATAATGCGAGGCCACTAATTGTATTCTTATACATATTTTATTATAAATACCCCTACTATCACTCCTCTCCCTCCCTCACTTTGCATGTTTAGCTATGAAGAATTAGGAGAAGAAGAGGGAGAGGAATAAGAGAGAGAGTAGCAAAGAAAGTCTATTTCTGATCAGTTTCATATGTTCTTCCTATTACAAAGCTTATTCTACTCATTGTAAGTGACTAATCTCTTACTTTTATTTTTGATAATTTTAATTTATACTCATTTTAAGAGGATGTGCCTTGGTGTATGCTTTTTGCTGATGTATTCTTCTTGTTGATAAGACTAGAGAGGGAGTTGAAGGTAAACTTGAATTATTGAGTTCAACCTTAGAGTCTAAATGTTTTCTCTTGAGTATATCTAAAATTAAATATATTGAGTGTAATTTTAGTAGTAATAGACCTAGTGAGGGGATTGTGACTTTGGGTGATCAAGTCATTAATAAGAGTACATATTTTAGATATCTTGAATCTATTGTTCAGAGTGATGGTGAAATAGATAGGGATATTATCAACATAATTCAAGTTGGATGGTTGCAGAGATGAGGATGCTTAGTTGGATGACTGGCTTTACCCTTAGAGATAGGATACAAAATGAGCATATACGTGAAAATGTTGGAGTAGCTCCAATGGAAGATAAGATTAGATCGAGAGAGTCGCCTTAGATGGTTTGGTCACATAAAACGACGTTCTTCCGATGACATGGTTAGGAAAGTAGAGGTATTAGATTTGACTTATGTTAAGAAAGGTGGAGGTAGACCTAAAAAGACTTGGTTAGAAAATATTAGAAATGATTTTTCTTTCTTAGATTTAAATGTGAATTTGACTTTTAATAGGACACAATGGAGAAAAAGGATTCATGTAGCAAGGCTTGATGTTATTGTTATTGTTGTCGACTTTATCTCTCCTAAATTTATGCATGATATCCTAATTTTGTAAGCTTTCACCAAAAAAAATTTATATGTTATATATTTGTTCATTCTAAATAATATGATATGATTTTATTATATTTTCATTAGTTAACTTTATGTATATTAATATTTCTATCAGAGGAGTAGGAAAATGTATACTAAAAATAGGTTGGAAGGTAGCACACTATGATTTGATATGATAATACTTGAATGGAATTTGGGCTACAATGACTAAATTGCAATTAATTTGTATTGAAAGGATGTTCTATTATACATTGATAATGAACTGAATAATGCTGATTGGCATATCATATATATGAAATGATAATCTTATATGATATCCTCAAAATTCATGTGGTCCATTGATAGGAGTCAATGAATGGGAGTCATAAATAGATGAAGACTGATTGGGAGTTATAAAGATTCGAGACAACTAATTCACGTGATTTAAGGGGAGTTATAAGGAGCACACTGATTGAGAGTCATATAGAACACTTGATTGTGAGTCCTTATAATACCTACACTATTTTATTTTACATCATCGATGATTATCGGTATGTGGTAATTATCGACGGCTAGATCTGCTAGAAATCTACCGATAAAGATTGCCGTCGGAAATAAACCGACGGTTACAATATCCTACGTGTTTTTTGCAGGCAGTAAAAACTTAGTTAGAAAACCCGATTGCCGCCTGAAAATAACAATTCCACAAGAAAACTTCATCAATAATGAATGATTTTCATATAGTGATCATCCCTTAAATTGCTCGAACACATCAAGCTAACATTCACATGTAACAAATTATATTTGGAGAATCAGTTTACTCCATGCTTATCCTGCTCTTGCATCACTGCTGACCTCTCCTATACTTGTCCATCAAGAATAATCTTTTCATCATAAATAAATAACAGATAAGTCAAACAATATATAAAATAATAATTATTATTATTCTCCTCATAGTTTATTACATTGGAATTCATGTCTTGTACAACAAGGAATCATCAAACAATACAGATGTAGACCCACCTCCCTCTTATTGATTTTTACTATAAATTAATATAAGCGAATCTCTCGTATCTCTAAAGCTTATATTTATAAATATTTAAGGGAATTTATATAATGCTATAAAAGCTTTATATATTTATATATCTGATACCTAAATTTTATATTTATATATTGACACATGCATTTATATATTTATTTATATAACATTAAATAAAATCTTAAATTATACCAAAAATATCATTAATATGTAAGAAAAAAGATATTGACAGTACTAAAGTTATATATGAGTTAATATAAATATTGAGAGCTATTAATACATAAAAATTTTGTGGTATTTATGTAAATATCCCTATATTTAAATGATAAATCTATATTATTTGACTAATATAGGATGAATTAATAAAATATATGATAAAAAAGGAAGAAAATATTAGAAGAAATATGGTAGTTGAAGAATTTGAAAATATATAGCCGTTAGTGCAAGGACACGTGTGTTTGATTACTGAAGGAAGGTTCTTCCATGTGCTTCAAAGTTTTACAATATAAGCAAAGATATGGGAGATATTGAATGAGGCAATGAATTAGGGTTTCTTGTGCCTGTGATGGGCAAAGCTAACAGCTGGTACTTAGGAGAACGAAGGGATCACATGGAGTTAGGTCAAAGCTCATTATACATACCAATATCATAATATGAATGGGATTGTATATAGATTTAGAGAGAGAGAGAGAGAGAGAGAGAGAGAGAGAGAGAGAGAGAGATTTAAGGCTAGATATAGATATTTTGTCATATATTTACTATATTTAATGTTAGAGCTATTGTAATATCTTTAACAATGCTAGCTTCTTTTAAAAAAAAAAAGTGATTGTAAGATTAAAAAAAATTGTAACAATTTTCTTTTCTTTTAAAAGACATGACTAAAATTAGAGGTGTTACAACGGGTTATCGGGTCGAGTTTGAGACTGATCGAATTCATCTAACTGGAATTCAAACCGGTTAGTAAATGGGTCAAAACCCTAAATGCAAAGACAACTCGCTCTGACGCCGCCCTCGACGACCCAATTAACCATACCCTATCTGATAATCTATTTATATATGAAAAAAGTTATATAGCAAGCTAAGACAACCAATGAGCAACATAATTTAAGGAATTTAAGCAATGTGGAATCATATAGCTTTCAAACATGTTTATTTGAATTTTTTTGCTATATTATACTCAATATTCAATTAATCCAAACTTTAATTACTCTAATTTTTTTGCTATATATTTTCTTATATTTTAATTAAAACATTCAATCTACAAAATTTGCTTGCAAAATGAGAGAAAAATTTCTTAAATTTTTCATAATTATGATTAATTATGTTCCTAATTAAATATAATTAAAATAATATTTACTAAGAATACATGAATATATAGACCCATCACCTCAATTAAATGACAAACTCAATATTATTAAAATTTTCCTAAGAAAAATAAGTCTAAAATTAATTTATTTGAGTTGCCTTTCACTTTCAAAAACATTAAATTTCAATTGATGACATATTCAACATTCTGTTTTGTAATTATGAAGAAATGTTTTTGATAAATCTTTTAGATCATATAAAATTTCATTTGTTGAAAAAAAAAAATCAGAAGTCAGAGCCGACCAATAGCTGTATGACATTTAGATTATATGAGAAGTGGATATGAGTGGTGAATAAAATAAATAAATAAAAATATTTTCTTAATAAATTATAGATAAATTATATAATTAATTAGAGGCAATAAGGGATATTTCATTACTCATATATTCTCAAAAATCGTGCTAAACCCCATTACAGCCCTTTTTGTGACCTCATATCATTCGATGGCTCTATTGATAAGTCTTCACTCATTTCTTACTTTCTCACCTCCCATTCTTTTGTCAATGTATCATAATAAGTGTAAATCCATACCCTTTTATATTTCTTGTGCCTATTTTATGAGTCTTGTCGTAGAGATTACAAATCTTGATTAGTGCAATCACCACTATAGAATACTATTTACGTGCAATCGGTTTTTCGACTAGATGTCGAGTGGTTGCAAATGGTTATCAGCTCAACACCCGATACAATAATTTCTTAGCTTCCTATTTTCCCATTTTAAATGTCATTATAACCCTCCCGCACTCGTCTCTTGTTCTCTCACCCTCCACCTTTCGTTAATGCACCACAAACACGATGAATCTTTATTTAAACTCAAATGGGATTTTTTTTTTTACATTCTTAAACCCCTACTATTGTTTTTTTTAATCATTTTTAACTCATTTTTTGCTTTTATGACCCCAACATAGCCTCTAGGACCAATTTTGATAATTTTGAAGTTTTTTCATTTAATTTTTTAACAAACTTCAACCTAAAAGATGAGTCAACTTCATTGAAAGCTGAAATTATAATCAAGAGAAAATGATTTGATCCACAGTTTAAAATAAGTCCATATCAACATTCAAAGAGATAATCACGCCCAAAAAAGCCCTCAAATACGAACAGATCGATCACCCTCTTCACAGAAAAAATTTGGGTTTCCATTCCATATACTCAACGAAATTCTCTACACATCAACAAACTCCTATCAATAAAATATAATTTTAACAGTTTTAAATTAGAGAAATTATTACGTCCGGTTACCGGACCGTTCGAAGACAAACCAGGATGCACCACATCACTCGGTATACAGCGACGGTACATAGCAAAATAATGACGTTGTGACATATCTTGATTCACCTCGGGACGACATGTGATGACCTCCCGTGATAATTTCTCTTTAAATTGAGGATCATTCATTCCTCCTCTTCAAAACTAAAAAAAACAAAAGCAAAATAACTTTGCTGACAAAGCATATCTCAGGAGACTGAGGAGAGATCATGCATTGGAGAAAACTATTTTCCTTTGAGACCCTTAGCCGGCAAGATTTACATTACCACATGCATCCTTGTTGTGTTTATTATTACTATATGATGTCGGCAGATACTCTATTTATTTTGTTTTATTATTATTTTTATTTAATTTATTTTTTTTAATTAAATATGAGTGTGCAATCATAGACTTCATTTGATTAGGATTCCCAAACAATTTTTTTTTTATTTATTTTTTATTTTTTTAAGGCTAATGGATATTGGAAGCTTCATTTGGTTTTATTATTTAATCATGTTTAGCATTTTTCTTAAGAAATTATAATTTATATGATTAATTAAATATTAGTTTGCTTATGTATAATCTATTTGGTTTTATAGATATAGGGATTGGCTTATGAAATAATTAGTATGTGCCTCAATAGTCAATATGAGAGTGATACTTTTATTTTATATAACATAATCAATCATAATATTTGTAGAGAGAGAGAGTAAAAAATATTTCTTATGAAAGAAAATTGGTTGAGAGATCGCTTGCTAGGGTTTTGATTTAGACTCAGCATTAACAGGAAATTAGTTTGAAAAAAATTTATTTTATATTTGGGTTACCACTCTTTTCATTCTGCGAAATTATACAACAATAACAACATCAAGCCTTTGTCATGTTATAAGTCAAATTCTCATTTAAATATAATAAAGAAATTTCATTTCTAATATTTTCTAGCCAAGTCTATTTAGGTCTACCTCTATCTATCTTAATATAAGTCAAATCAAATACATCTACTTTCCTAACCGGATCGTTGGAAGGTTGCCACTTTATTTGACCAAACTATCTGTCACGACCCGACCCGAGACGAGACGGATCCCGTCCGCACCGGGCCGCGACGAAGAAGCAGACACTAACCAGGATCTAGCTTTGGAATTTGGTTCGGAACTGAATCTTCCAAATTATTCTAAACTACACAATAAAAACACAGAGCTACTAAAAACATCAAATGCAGCGGAACAAAAGATCTATCTGATTTCATTTCCTCAAAATAATCATCTACAAATACAGTACATGGCTTTTAGACAGAAATAAAGACAGAACAGAAAAGCCATGACTGTACAAAAATCAAAAGTACAAAAGTACCTATACGGATCAGACTCTGAACTAATCCTGGACTTCCTTCCCTTTCCCAGAACCTGAAAACCACCAGAAAGCAAGGGTGAGCTCAACAGCTCAGCAAAGCAACAAACCTCCAATCAAAATCCTCAGAATCGCAAAACCAAAACATCAGACAAATCCGTACAGAAATCAGAACGGAATCGGACAGATATCAAATCAAACAGAACTGTACAGAAACAGAAGTCAGAAACAGAACAGATCAGACATATCAGATCAACAGAATCAGAATCGTACAGATCATATCAGAACAGAACAAATCATATCAGAATCATATAGTAGATATCAGATATTTAATTAATAGCTAAATTCCCTGACACTGACTGAATCTCATAGGATCCAGGCCCCTTATACCTCCCTTTGTGCTCATGGCACCAGAACAGATCAGATGTGATTATAGCACCAGAATACATATATAGTGCATATAGCACCTAAACAGATTTTCCTCGGATCCGGAACAGAACAGATATCAGATTTCATATTGAGCTCATTTCAGATTTCCCAGACACTAACTGAATCTCATAGGATCCAGGCCCCTTATAACTCCCTTTTTATAGCTTATACAGATAGCATATCAATTCAGAGAAAATCCGGACAAATCAGAAATTACCCAAAAATCGGGCAGCACAACAGCAGTATACCGAATTTACACAATTTTCCTGAAAATCAAACTTCACCAAATTCGCACAGAAAACAGATATCAACATTTCATAACCTTTATTCTACTACACAGATAATTTCCAATTTCACAGAAAAATCCAGTCGACTAAAAACACAGTCGAATCAAAAATACCCGGACAAAAATCTTCAAAATATAGTCAAAACGTGCACATCCGGCACGGCAACGATATACAAAAAGTTACGCGGTAAAAACTGAACCAATCAAAAGATACGGACGAAAATCACGAACGAAAATCAATTCCGGACAGATAATACCGCCAAACTCGACGGTTCTGAAAATTGAGAAAGGTGGAATGTGCCTTACCTCGTGCACAGCAAATTCCTCAACAGTCTCTTCGAACGAAAACGGCTCTGCGTCTTCCCGAAATCAACTTTTCCAAATTCCTCTTTTTCTCTCTCCTCAGAACATAGAAAATCATATATTTTTAAAAATATTTTCTCTCTCTTCAAAACGACTGATTTCCCTTAAGTAATCTTCAGATCGGCCTGGCCGCTCGCCAGATCGTCCCGGGACGATCCGACCAAAAGGATCGTCCTGGAATCCTCCCAGTGCTGTTGTCTGGCCGATATTTTCTACAGTAACTATCGGCCTGGCCGATGTCTCCAATCGGCCTGGACGATGCCTACAGAAAATCACCTGGAGCAAAACTGGGCAAATTCTGGAGCTTCATTTCAACTGATCGTCCCAGGACGATCCCAGATCGTCCTGGACGATACTGGAGCAGTTCATGCTATTACAATCTCCCCAACTCAGAAAAATGTCGTCCTCGACATTATCCAATCCAAACTCAGTCAAAACAAGTACGGGTACGACTGTCTCATGTCAGACTCATTCTCCCAAGTCGCTTCCCGTGCAGTCCGGTGCTTCCACTGGACTTTAACCATCGGAATCTGTTTATTTCTTAACTTTTGGACGTCGTACGCCAAAATCAATTCTGGCTCTTCTTTGTACGTCAGATTCTCCTGAATCTCAACCTCATCAGCTGATGCCTTCTTTCCAGAGTCGGATACCCACTTTCTAAGAGTGGATACGTGAAACACGTTATGCACATCAGGCATAGAATCAGAAAGCAATAACTTGTAAGCAGCTTTTCCAATCCTTTCCAAAATTTCAAAAGGTCCAACATACCTTGGACTAAGCTTGCTTACCTGACCAAATCTACTCACACCTTTCATCGGGCTGACTTTGACATACACAAAGTCACCAACCTGAAACTCAACAAACCTATGCTTCTGATTGTAATACTTCTGCTGTCGATCTTAAGCAGCTTTCAATCTTTCTGTTATCAAACTGATCTTCTGAGCAGTTTCATCAGCAAAAGTGGCCCCCAAAGCCTGTCTATCTCCGACCTCTGTCAGAGTCAAAGGAGTACGGCACTTCCTGCCATACAGAGCCTCATACAGTGCCATACCGATACTGGACTGAAAACTGTTGTTATAGGCAAACTCAATCAGCGGGATATGGTCTTCCCAACTTCCGCTAAAGTCCAGAACATAAAGTCTCAACAGATCTTCCAGCACCTGAATAGTCCTCTCAGACTGTTCGTCGGTCTGAGGATGAAAGGCTGTACTGAAATGCAGTTTCGTACCCAAGCCTTGCTGAATGCCTTTCCAAAGTCTGGAAGTAAAACGTCCATCTCGATCAGAAACAATCACACGAGGCACACCGTGCAATCTAACTATCTCCTTCACATATACCTGTGCCAAGCGATCAACTGAATCCGTCTGTCTGATCGGAAGAAAATGGGCGGATTTCGTCAATCGATCCACAACCACCCAAATAGCGTCGTGCCCTTGTCTAGATCGAGGAAAACCCATCGCAAAGTCTATCGTTACCTCCTCCCATTTCCACTCAGGGATAGGCAACGACTGTAACAGTCCACCGGGTCGCTGATGCTCTACCTTCACCAACTGACAGGCTTCGCATCTCGACACAAACTCTGCCACATCTTTCTTCATTCCAGGCCACCAAAACAACAGTTTCATATCGGCATACATCTTACCACTGCCTGGATGAACAGTGTAGCCTGAATGATGAGATTCATACAGAATCTCCTGCCTCAAATCTCCAAACACAGGTACCCACAACCTGTTCTTACAGAAAATAGTACCAGAATCAGAAATTCGAAGTTCAGGAGTCTTACCAGATCCAATCTGAGCAATCAACTTCAAATAATCAGAATCTGACTTCTGGGCTTCTTGAATCCTTGTTTCCAAAGTAGACTGAATGCTCATCTGGGCTAAATCCAAACCACTGGAGGAAATCACCTCCAACTGCAATCGCTCCAAATCACGAATCAGAAAGTCATCACTAGTAAGCTGAATACCTGATAATCCAGAAGATTTTCTGCTCAAAGCATCCGCTACCACATTCGCCTTCCCCGGCTGATACTGAATAGTCAAATCGCAGTTCTTGATCAACTCGAGCCACCTTCTCTGCCTCAAATTCAGATCCTTCTGAGTAAAAATGTACTTCAGGCTCTTATGATCAGTAAAGATCTCACATCTGACGCTATACAGGTAATGACACCAAATCTTCAAAGCAAAAACTACTGCAGCTAACTCCAAATCATGTGTCGGGTAATTCTTCTCATGTGGTTTCAACTGTCTCGAAGCATAAGCAATTACCTGACCATGCTGCATCAGGACACAACCCAGTCCTTTTAGTGAAGCATCACTGAACACCTGAAATCCTTCCGTACCTGACGGAAGTGCTAGTACTGGAGCTGAAGTCAGACAATCCTTCAATCTCTGAAAACTCGCCTCACACTCCAGTGTCCAAACAAAAGGTACTGACTTCTGCGTCAGTCTCGTCAGAGGCGTCGAAATCTGTGAAAATCCTTTCACAAATTTCCTATAATACCCGGCCATGCCCAAGAAACTACGTACCTCAAATACCGTAGTCGGCCTTGGCCAATCAGCAACTGCCTGAATCTTCTAGGGATCTACAGAAATGCCTTCTCCGCTAATCACATGCCCCAGAAATGAAATGCTCTTCATCCAGAATTCACACTTGGAGAACTTGGCATACAGCTGATGCCTCCTCAAAGTCTCCAACACAATCCTCAAATGTCTGGCATGTTCATCCTCAGATGTAGAATATACCAGAATATCGTCAATGAAGACGATCACAAACTGATCCAAATACTCCCTGAAGACTCGGTTCATCAGATCCATGAAAATAGCAGGCGCATTGGTTACCCCAAAAGGCATAACCAAGAACTCGTAGTGCCCGTACCGAGTACTGAAAGCTGTCTTCACAACATCAACTTTCTTCACCTTCACCTGATAGTATCCGGATCTCAAATCAATCTTCGAAAATACTGAAGATCCGAAAAGCTGATCAAACAAGTCATCAATCCGAGGCAAAGGATACTTGTTCTTGATCGTGACCTTGTTCAAATCTCTGTAGTCAATACACATACGGAGTGTACCGTCCTTCTTCTTCACAAACAAAACAGGTGCTCCCCAGGGCGAAACACTAAGACGCACAAAACCTCTGTCAACCAACTCCTGAAGCTGAACTTTCAACTCAGAAAGTTCTTTCGGTGCCATCCTGTACGGAGCTTTTGATATCGGAGCGGTACCCGGAAAAACATCGATAGAGAACTCCACATCTCTATCCGGAGGTAACCCAACCAACTCCTCAGGAAACATCAACAAACTCCCGTACCACTAGGATCTCAGAAATAGAACCAACCTCTAGGTTCAGATCCCGCACCGAAGCCAAAAACACTGGGCATCCCTTCTTCCACATCCTGCTCACCTCCAACACAGAAATCAGACTGGAGAGAACACCTCGTAATTCCTGAAATACAACTCTCTCTCCAGCCATAAGCAAACTCACTTGCTTCTTCAGACAGTCTATCTGGGCTTCATACTGACTCAGCCAATCCATGCCCAGAATCACATCATACGAAGAAATCGGCAACTGAATCAAACTTGATTTCCACTTCTTGCCAGCAATCTCAATCTCACACAAACAAAACTGTCGAGCAATCAAAGAATTCCCAGCCAGTAAAATCACAGACAAAGAAACCGGAAGCGAAAACGAATCCAAATGCAAAATCTCAAAACAGTGCTCGGACAGAAAAGAGTGACTCGCTCCAGAGTCAAACAAAACACGACAGGGTTGATCAGAAATATAAATCGTACCTGTCACAACATCGGGAGCATCACGAGCCTCCTGCTGACTCAAGCTGTAAACTCTTGGCTGAACTGGAACAGGAGCTGAAGCAACAGAACTACTCTGCTCTCTCTGAATCGTAGGTGGTCTCCGTGGTGCAGAACTAGAACCACCACCTCTACCAGTAAATCCCTCAGGGCGTGGAGGAACAATCCTCGGTCTTCCTGCTGCTGAACCAACGGGTCTAACAAAGCCCTCAGATCGCTGATCAAATCCCATCTGTGGACACTCTGCAATCCGATGTCCTGACTGACCACATCGGAAGCACAGACCAGCCATCTTGTAGCACTGGCCAAAGTGTCGTCGTCCACAGTTCTGGCACACAGGTGCCGAACTGACTGATCCAGAACTCGTCGTACTAGTAGCAGTACCAGACGACCCTCCGCTCCTTCTGAAATCTCCAGATCCAGAACCAGAAACGAATCTCCTCTTTCCAGAGGAACCACTGCCAGATGCCTCACCTCCAAATCTCTTCCTACTCGCAGTCCACCGCTACTGAGTAGCCATCAGATCGTTCTCTATCAGACGAGCTCGCTCCACAAGCTCAGAGAAGTCAGTGATCCGGAACGGTATCAGGGGCTGCCTCAAAGTATCTCGTAATCCCCTCAGAAATCTGTAACACCTCTCAGCAGAAGTGCTAACCAGCTGCGGAGCGTACCTGGCTAATGCAGTAAACTCAGCCTCGTACTGCATCACCGTCTTGCTCCCCTGAACAAGTCTCAGAAAATTCTCCTGCATCTGTTGTCGTGCAGAAGGGGGAACAAACCAGTCTCGGAATACCTCAGTGAACTCTTCCCAAGTAATCAAAGAGTTCAGTCTGCCCTGAAATCTGGCTGCCTGCTGGCCTTCCCACCAGTGCTCAGCCTCTCCGTCCAACAGAAAAACTGCCAACGGTACCTTCCTGTCTGACGGACACTGCATTCCGTCAAAAGTCTTCTCCAACCTCCTCAGCCACTCCTCAGCAGCTCTGGGCTCAACAGTGCCCACGAATCTCGGAGGTTTCAACCTCAGAAACAACTGCAAATATCTGTCCAGATCATCAGATCAGACAGTAGAAGCTCTGCTCTGAGTCTCGCTCATCATCGGAGCAACAAGTGAAGCAAACTGAGAAAGCGTGTCAGCACCAACCACTGGGGCTGTACTCCCCACTGGTGCTGCCTGATCTGCACTCTGCCCATCTGTCATGTCTGGGTCTGGCTGATCCATACAGAAAAATCCAGAAAATCTGGAAAACTATCACAAAAATAACACAATAAAAAGCGGAACAAACCAAAACTACCCCCCAGACAGACTTACTGATCACTTCCTATAGCTCTGTTTCACACAATTCCCAAATTCCAAAACTATTGCTCTGATACCAAAAAGTTTGTCACGACCCGACCCGAGACGAGACGGATCCCGTCCGCACCGGGCCGCGACGAAGAAGCAGACACTAACCAGGATCTAGCTTTGGAATTTGGTTCGGAACTGAATCTTCCAAATTATTCTAAACTACACAATAAAAACACAGAGCTACTAAAAACATCAAATGCAGCGGAACAAAAGATCTATCTGATTTCATTTCCTCAAAATAATCATCTACAAATACAGTATATGGCTTTTAGACAGAAATAAAGACAGAACAGAAAAGCCATGACTGTACAAAAATCAAAAGTACAAAAGTACCTATACGGATCAGACTCTGAACTAATCCTGGACTTCCTTCCATTTCCCAGAACCTGAAAACCACCAGAAAGAAAGGGTGAGCTCAACAGCTCAGCAAAGCAACAAACCTCCAATCAAAATCCTCAGAATCGCAAAACCAAAACATCAGACAAATCCGTACAGAAATCAGAACGGAATCGGACAGATATCAAATCAAACAGAACTGTACGGAAACAGAAGTCAGAAACAGAACAGATCAGACATATCAGATCAACAGAATCAGAATCGTACAGATCATATCAGAACAGAACAAATCATATCAGAATCATATAGCAGATATCAGATATTTAATTAATAGCTAAATTCCCTGACACTGACTGAATCTCATAGGATCCAGGCCCCTTATACCTCCCTTTGTGCTCACGGCACCAGAACAGATCAGATGTGCTTATAGCACCAGAATACATATATAGTGCATATAGCACCTAAACAGATTTTCCTCGGATCCGGAACAGAACAGATATCAGATTTTATATTGAGCTCATTTCAGATTTCCCAGACACTAACTGAATCTCATAGGATCCAGGCCCCTTATAACTCCCTTTTTATAGCTTATACAGATAGCATATCAATTCAGAGAAAATCCGGACAAATCAGAAATTACCCAAAAATCGGGCAGCACAACGGCAGTATACCAAATTTACACAATTTTCCTGAAAATCAAACTTCACCAAATTCGCACAGAAAACAGATATCAACATTTCAGAACCTTTATTCTACTACACAGATAATTTCCAATTTCACAGAAAAATCCAGTTGACTAAAAACATAGTCGAATCAAAAATACCCGGACAAAAATCTTCAAAATATAGTCAAAACGTGCACACCCGGCACGACAACGATATACAAAAAGTTACGCGGTAAAAACTGAACCAATCAAAAGATACGGACGAAAATCACGAACGAAAATCAATTCCGGACAGATAATACCGCCAAACTCGACGGTTCTGAAAATTGAGAAAGGTGGAATGTGCCTTACCTCGTGCACAGCAAATTCCTCAACAGTCTCTTCGAACGAAAACGGCTCTGCGTCTTCCCGAAATCAACTTTTCCAAATTCCTCTTTTTCTCTCTCCTCAGAACACAGAAAATCATATATTTTTAAAAATATTTTCTCTCTCTTCAAAATGACTGATTTCCCTTAAGTAATCTTTAGATCGGCCTGGCCGATCGCCAGATCGTCCCGGGACGATCCGACCAAAAGGATCGTCATGGAATCCTCCCAGGGCTGTTGTCTGGCCGATATTTTCTACAGTAACTATCGGCCTGGCCGATGTCTCCAATCGGCCTGGACGATGCCTACAGAAAATCACCTGGAGCAAAACTGGGCAAATTCTGGAGCTTCATTTCAACTGATCGTCCCAGGACGATCCCAGATCGTCCTGGACGATACTGGAGCAGTTCATGCTATTACACTATCTGAGGCAACTCTTTCTAATCTTATCTTCCACTGGCGCTACTCCAACCTTTTCACGTATATGCTCATTTCGTATCATATCTCTACGGGTAAAGACACTCATCCACCCAAGCATCATCATCTCTACAACACTTAATTTAGTATTATGCTTCTCTTTTAATGGTTAACATTCGACATTATAAAGCATTGCAGGTCTCACCACCATCTTATAGAATTTTTCCCTAAGTTTGAGGGGGACTTTTCTATACACAACAAGCCTGATGCTTTCATGCACTTCAACCATCCAACTTGAATTTCGTTGATAATATCTCCATATATTTCACATTTACTCTGAATAATAGATCAAAGATATCTAAAACGTGTACTCTTATTAATGGCTTGATATCCCAAAGTCGCAATCCTCTCACTAGGTGTATTACTACTAAAATTATACTCCATATATTTAGTTTTAGATATACTCAAGCAAAAATATTTAGACTTTAAGGTTGAACTCCATAATTCAAGTCGACCTTTAACTCCCTCTCTAATCTTATCAGCAAGAAGAATATCATTAGTAAAAAGTATAGATCAAGGTACATCCTATTGCAAATGTCTAGTGAGAACATCGATGACTAAAGCAAAAAGATACGAGCTTAAGGCTTTCTCTAAATCAACACTAAAGGCATGCATAGTTTGAGCATGAAGATTAAAAAAAGATCGTATAGATTTAATAATCTGTAATAATTTGTATAAGAATATCCAATTTTTCTGTAATTAATTAGCTTATTTTATTCCATACAAAATAAAATCACCTTTATTTTTACAAAACTATACCAATTTCTCAAAAATTGCATTTACTAGGGTAATGAAAGCACCAATCACGCCCATTTCAAATTTCAAACTTTACATTATGAATTTATCATAAAAAAAAAATTATGCCAATTACCTCTTAATGTTGGTTGAAGTGGAGGAATGCATAGGGCTTGTTGTGTGATTGAAAAGTCCGCCTCAAACTTAAGAGAAAATCCTATGAGATGGTGATTAGACCGGCAATACTGCTTTATGGTTCAGAATGTTGGTCATTAAAAGAGAAGCATAATATTAAGTTAAGTGTTGCATAAATGAGGATGCTCAGGTGGATGAGTGGCTTTACTCTTAGTGATAAAATACGAAATGAGCATATATGTGAAAAGGTTGGAGTAGCTCCAGTGGAAGATAAGATTAGAGAGAGTCGCCATAGATGATTTTGTCACATAAAATGGCGGCCTTCCGATGATATGGTTAGGAAAGTAGATGTATTAGATTTGACTTATGTTAATAAGGATAGAGGTAGGCCTAAAAAGACTTGGTTATAAAATATTAGACATGACCATTCTTTATTAGATTTAAATGAAATTTAGCTTTTAACAAAGCACAATGAAGAAAAAGGATTCATGTAGACGACCCCACATAGTGGGATAAAAACTTAATGTTATTATTGTTATTGTACATATTAATGAGCAGTCCTATAAAATCCAAAATTCAAAGACTAAACTAAGCCAATAATAAGCTTATTAGGTTTTAACAAGAGGCCTTAAACAAGCTCAATTTACCACAACACTAGCTATGACTAGGGGTGTAAACGAGACAGGCATAGCTCGAGTCACCTCAAGCTTAGCTTGAGCTTGATTAATTAATTGAGTTCAAGCTCAAGCTCAAGCTTTATTATATGAGTTTAGGCCAACTCGTTTATTAAGAAAGCAATAAAAAGATTATTATTCAAGCAATTATTTTAATAAATTGATAAAAAAATGAGAAATTAGAAAAAATAATTTTAAAAAAACATACTCACATCCCTAACTATGAACATCACATGTTTCTAAATGAATATTCAGTAGTAGTTAGCTAATTTATCTAATAGATATCTTAAAGGTTATATATATAATTAATTAAAAAATAGATAAATATTATGCTGACTCATTTTTTGGGTGAAAATGTACTATAAATGAATAAATTTACAAATAATTAGACATAGTGGTGAGAAAACACAATTTATCCTGCAAAAAAAAAAAAAAAAATATATATATATATATATTTTATACTTCCAGTCACCTAATTTAATTTTCTCAAAAATATTTATAGCTTCTCTGCCATAAGCCCGCAAATTATTGGGTCAGGTGACCGGAGGCGAAAAATAAGTTCGGACATCCAATAAAAATTTGCCGCGTCACCTTGCGCTTTAGTTGCGCTTTACCTGCACTTTACCTGCGCTTTAATTGCTCTTTTTGACTTGCGCTTTACCTGCGCTTTAGTTGCGCTAAATTTAAAATAATATTTTATTAATATCCGGACCTATCTCTGAATTCGGTCACCTGACCCAATAATTTGCCGCCATAAGCACAGCGCTCAACCGCTCATGCGTTCAAAAACTGTTCAAAGACGATGAATGCGATGAAAATCAGTTCCTATCACCATTAAATTCTCACAGTAATATATAATCACATTATAATTGAAAATACATCAACTTAATATATAATTGGATCTATTTGGATATTATTATTTTTTATTAATTTTTCTAAAATTTATTTTTATAAAAAAATATAAAAACATGCCATTTGAATGTTTTTTATTATAAGAAAGATAATATCTCCTTCAAAATAAATATTCACAACTTCCAAAAAAATAAAAATAAAAAATTTCTCACAATCCTTTTACAATTAATTTTACAAACAGCTACACCTGCTCCACACAGATGTTTAGTGCATGTTCCATATAAAATGGAATCATAAATCAAATTCATAAGCTACACGGCTTTACTTGGTCTATTAGTTGAGAGTTTTAACTATTAACCAAAAAGTATTGTATTTAAATCTTGCGTATGTGATATGTACGTGAATTTGCCTTAATTAACCTAAATGTCCCAAAAAAAAAATTTAAATTCCCAAGCTCATCACTAACCTAAAACTCCATATCAAAAGAAATATCAACTACGAAGAGGATAAATTATTTTGTGGAAACGCCGAACATAGTTCTACATCCGGAGACCAACCATAATGAGCCATGTCAGCAATACCGAGCGCGGTATTGAGCGATACCGAGCAGCACCAAACCGCGGCACCGACGTTGCACATTCTGATTGGTCTCCGAATGACGCTCAACGTCCACACAGAATAATTTCTCGATGGAGAGGAACACAAGCTGGTTAACACTTAACAGGAATGTTTGACATCATTGTTCACAATCAATCCATGAAAAAACTACATATAATTGAAATAAGCATCACATTAACCAAAAATAAGAGACCTATAGGAGGAAACCTTAAGAAAAAGCAAAGCCATCAAAGGAAAAAAGTGCTTATATATAGATTTAGACAATAGTTACTTTAATCACAAATTCACATATACATTGCACATATAGACATTAAATCTAAGACCTCTTGATTGCAAGCTAAGATGAACTGCATTAAAAACATTCAGGCTTGAAAATCTTCAACAACAGAGTAATATCACAGGCTTCTAATGGTGACAAGTCAAAATCAAAAGATAAAATATGTTACCCAGGAGAGTACAGCGCACAGACCATATGCTTCTCTGGGGAATTTGAATGCAAGTAAAGAAAATAAAAAAGGTTGAAAATTTCAAATCAATATCACCTGGTTCATGTCATGTCCTTCCATTTCTTCCATCTCCATTCCAAAGAGAGAGCCTGGGAGATCTGCAACAGAAGCAGAATCAAGCTCTATTAGATCATGGAAAGAGAGCTCATCGCCATTGCCATATATAGATGATGTAACTGACAGGAAAGAAAGCTCATTGCCATTGTAGAAGTAGAGTTCCATCACAGATTATTAGATAGAGCCTCACAGTAACTTCCTCAAGTAACCAACTTTCTCTACTAGAACAGCTCAAATTCCACATCCCCCATGCTTTTACTAAAAGTCAGGCTCTTGCCTTCCTTTATCTTGCACACAGCCAATGGTGAACTCAAATCAAAGCTCCCCGGCACCTCCGGAGGTGCCGCACACCGTATCAAAGCCCAGTTGAGCCCCTCGAAAAATGGGTGCCTCTTGATCTCAGCTGATCCCTTCACTGAACCAAGTCTGTTGTCTGGATCCTTTACTAGTAGGCGTTCGATCAAGTCCCTTGCATTTAAGCTGATAGCTGGAGTCTCTGGGAACTTCAAGTTCTTAGACACCACATTGGCCAGAGTCTCTTCATTCCCAGATCCTTTGAAGGGTGTCATTCCATAGAGCAACTCATACAGAAATATTCCAAATGTCCACCAATCTACTGCACTTCCATGTCCATCACCTTTGATGATTTCAGGAGAAAGGTACTCATGTGTGCCGACGAAGGAGTTTGAGCGAGCATCCGAAGGCTCTGCTACAAGCTGCGGAAGAGGGGTGATATGATTAATTGCATCAGATCTTATTTTTTGCGTCTTCGCTTTGGACGAAGAGATGAGACGAGGGGTGAAACAAGAAATTTGAGGCCAAGATGGATGAAGGCAGTGAGGGTTTATGCAGCTGGACTCAGCACACGGGCCTGAAGTTCTTGCCTCTTCCCACCCAAGTGAAGAGGACCTGAGGAGGACTGGATTTACATTACATCTGAGAGAAAGATCAAAGTCTGAGAGCATAATATGTCCATCCTCTCTAACCAAGATGTTTTCTGGTTTAAGATCTCGGTATATCACGCCAAGCATGTGAAGATATTCCAAAGCAAGGAGGACCTCTGCAACATAAAATCTGCAGATGTATATAGGTTAGCCAGGTGATACGATCAACAAAATAGCTTATTGCCTATGCAGGCGTACATAATAATCTATCTCTAATCAAAGATTGGATAAATTCCCTCCAACGGATGTTGTAATACTCTCAGTATGAAACAAATTAGTGAAGTGCTGGAATGGGATTTTGATAGGAAACACTTGTAGATCTCAAGAATTTCGTATCAATCTTCGGAAAAAACAGTGAGAATTCTCCACAAAAATCCACACAAAATCACAAAAACAGTAGATAATTTGTATTATTTGATGAAAGGGAAATGGAAAATAGCAAGATACAACTGATCCTCTATTCGAGAGGAGGATCGATATCTCCCAAATCTCTAGACGCCGCTAGAGCCTAAAGAAAAACCTAAATCTAAGAGATCTCAAATTTCAGCCAAATTCAAGATGCCCTAACCCTAGGAAAACAAAGTATTTAATGCATATAAATCAAAAGGAAATCCCTAAACAGTCCCTACATTCAAATTTCCCTCCCAAATCCCTCAAAAATCCTTCCTAAAAAGTTCCGTGGGCTTTGCAGCTAGAGCAGGAGGCGGAGAATTTCCGCCTCATTTGAGCCTGGGCCAGTCCCGCGTGGACCGGCTGGACCGGTCCAATGGACCGGTCTAACAGATTTTCATGACCTGAAACATTACAGGCAAATCTCCCATTCAAAATGAACTGCTAGCAAGTGATCATAATAAGCCACATGCTGGAGTAAATTTAAGGTCAAACTTGGAATTCAACATTTTGTACAACCTTTAATAAACAATTTGCACATCAACTAAATACTACAATTAATACACTCTTACCCTTTAAAGAGTATCCAACGGTTCTAGATAAATTTCTCCATTTCAAATTTAAATATTTCCTTTCCGTAATGACCATGCCATCCTTAATGCAAATAGACACCCAAAAAGTTTTTAAGCACCTTAAAAATATATCAATTGTGATTGGCTAGTTCATATATAAATGGCTTACTAAAAGGGAAAATGCAAGTGCACTTAGGAGATTCCTTTAGCTGAAAATGAAATGGTCAAAAATTAAATCTTGTTATAAAGAGAAATTGCTCATAACCTTGAACTGGAAAGATGAATTGTAATCAAAACACAGTGTTATAAATGATATGCCTTGGAAAAACTATTTATAAACTTACCATAACCTAGGCAAGTAGATAAGTTTGTCATAGAATCAATCTCTATTTAACTTTGTTATAAAAAATTAAAAAAAAAAAAACAATTTAATTTTAAATTTCATGAACACATGAACAAAGCATCCTATAAGCAAATATCAATAGCCAACTCATATGTATATATTCCTTCCAATATAAGCTACAAGTTCCACCCACCAAAATGGCTCACAGAAGTGATAAAACCACAGATTACATGCAACAAACCCACATCCGATACCCCCTTCACAAGTCACAACCACCAGTATAAAAGTAGATACATCCTCTCTCTGTATAAGTCTAATATCCACCACCCAAGCTTAATTAAATTCAAATTTATGGTAAGTCCCAATCAAGTAAAAAATCAAAATTGTCACCACTCCAAACCGAGCAATTATTAGGTCCTTTCACTGGATGTAGAGGAAGGTTCGGTTTTAGACAAAAATAGGTCAAAAAGTGCAAATACCGAGTTTTTTGAAAAACTCGGTATTTGCACTTTTTTAGGCAAAACCGAACCTTCCTATAGGTCCTTGCACCGGACCAAATAAAAGTTCCTCCAAACCAACTATCAAAGACTCAAACGCCTCAGTCGCATGCATCTTTGGCTAATTAATATAAATTGAATAAAACATGAATTATGTCGAACCATATAAGCTAATCTAAAGAAAAATAAATAAATAAATATCTCTCGATCATTATCACGGGCATGTTTTAATTACACATAATAAAATAAAATAAATCAATTAATTACTTAAATAAGTTATGTACTAGTTATAATGCTTTCAATGACAATAAATATGAAGATTTCTATCAAATTTGAGCAGTTGATATTCATCAAGTAAATTAGGGCATAGATTCTATGCCTTCTATAAAGTAACCCATGAATCATTGCAATCGAGCTCGTCGATGAACAATATAACTCTTGAACCACCATCATTAGTAAATACAAGACAACTAAAGTAGCCTTTGGAACATGCGGTATAAAAATATCTGGCAAAGGATTGACTGTGGACTTAAACGAAAGAGGTGGAAAGAGAGTAGAATAAAAAAATGACATAAGGCTCATAAAATAAGGTCAAATTAGAGATAAAAAACTAGATTTATACCTTTTTTTAATGATCAATTTGTAAGATTAGTTTTCATATGTTATTGCAATTTTAAAGATCATGTCTTCCTTGCATTCGGATGACCCAATTAAGTGTTGTAGAGATGAGGATGCTCAGGTGGATGAGTGGCTTTACTCTTAGAGATGGGATTTGAAATGAGCATATACGTGAAAAGGTTGGAGTAGCTCCAGTGACAGATAGGATTAGAGAGAGTCGCTTTAGATGGTTTGGTCACATAAAGCGGCAGCCTTCCAATGACCAGGTTAGGAGAGTAGATGTATTAGATTTAACCTATGTTAAGAAAGGTAGATGTGGACCTAAAAAGATTTGGTTAGAAAATATTAGAAATAACCTTTTTTTATTAGATCTAAATAAGAATTTGACTTTTAATCGGACACAATGGAGAAAAATGATTCATGTAGCCGACCCCACATAGTGGTATAAAGGCTTGTTGTTGTTGTTGTTGTATGTCTTCCATGCATTCAATTTCTTAAAAGTTTCTAATGGATGCGTCTCTGAATTTGAACACACCATGGTTTAAAATTGCGCAATATGAGGCTCGCCTTTGCGGAATTCCAATAAAAAACGCCTCGAGTTTTTTTAATGAGGCTTGCGCCTCAACTTGGTTGAGGCCCGCCTCGCCTCACTGGCATGAGGCTTACGCCTCACGCTATATATATTAAAACTTACATAAATCTTGAAGTAAATGCCCGACACTGGACTCTATAGGAGAGGAGGAAGAGGAGAGAGCAGTTCATCATAATGATGATTCAAATGAATAACCCCTTAGTGATGACAATGCTGATGACTTATGAGTTCCTATGTGATATGTCATTGTAATTTATTTTTGGAAATTGGAATTATATGTTAATGAAAAGAATACTGGGATTTGGGAAAGATAGAATTTTGAGTTGAACTATATTTAATGTTGTCTTATTATTGGGATATTTTAATTTCACTTCATATCTTATATTTTTTTATCTTTTATATTATTCACTCATTAGTATATAAAAAATTTATCATTTTATGTTTACGCAATCTTTTGATTTTGAGGCTTACGCCTCGCCTCACGAATGAAAAACGCCTCAATACCCAAATACACAATTTTAAACATTGGAACACACCATGACCTTTATCACCAAGTTTAAAATCCACATACCTCTTATTAACAACAAAAAGCTTGTAATTGTTATAATTATCAACCAATTTTCTATGAATATCTTTATGCAAATCATGCATATATTATACAAATAATTGTGCAAATGCACTAGCTATCATACACATTGTAGAACTATTCTAAGTACAATATGAAGTAAATTATCAACATTTAAGATAGTTATCATACTTCTTAAAGTTCAAATTAAGAGCCCTTGAGTCCAAGAAAGAATTGATTTACCCCCAAATAGGACAAGTAGCCTATTTTGGTGCTCTAAATGGACCAAACCCAAGTAAGTCCTTATGGATGATACTATTCACGAAAAAATAACTAACAAAAACACATGAACTTATCATGTATGTAGGGGTGTCAATATTTGACACGACATGAAAACCCGACCTAGACCCGACCTGGAAAATCTGGGTTGGACCCGACCCGATTTCAAAACGGATTGGGTTCAGGTTCCTGGATTCGACCCGTTTGAAAAACGGGTTGGGTTCGGGTTAACCCGGCGGGTTGTCGGGTCAACCCGTGAACCCGTTTAATTTGAACTGCCCCCGCTACCCCGCCTGCCCGCGCAGCTGCCCCGCTACCCCGCCTACCCGCCCTCGCCCACGCACGCACTGCCCTCGTCCACGCACGCGCCTGCTCACTCCCGCATGCGCCCGCTCTAGCCTGACCGCGTCCAAGCGTTTTGGTTACCGTGTCGGGTCGGGTCAACCCCGCAACCCGCCGGGTCGGTTATGAGATCGGATTTCCAACCCGTTTGTCTACCCGGGTCAAGTTAAGATCGACCTGTTTGAACCCGAGTCAGTTTCGGGTTCGACCCGACCCGTGACCCGAAATTGAAACCCCTACCCGTATGCATAATGACAAATATTGAAAGAAGCCACTTGATGGACGATATGGAGATAAAATTTTTAGGAGGTTGGTTTGTCCGCACTAAAAAATATGTAGTAAACTCAAGTCCTCGCCACAAACCATGTATAATGAACTCATAAAATGTGACTGCAAGATAATAAGCCACAATAAGCATCACAAGAGAAGAAACTCAATTTCATTCGCTCAGTGTCAGCTTCAATACTATTCAAAGGCAAGCCATCTAAATTCCAAGATAAAGAAGAACATGGATTCAATTGAATTACATTCTTAATTTAGTACAACACAAAGTCTCTAAAATAGTAAGAATATAAACATATATGGTAACAAAAGCTTTCGTTTAGTTGATTATAAAATCTATAATTAAAAAGATTTCATATAAATCATCAAAATAATGGTGCTTACTGACCAAGTTATGAGATTTTTCTGGTTATTTATATTATACCAAAGAGGATATTGAACATCATCACTAACATCACAATCAAAATGAGTAAATTCTATAATTAACACACCAAAAATAAAGTAATCCCACAAAATCTCCATATTTACAACACCTATAATATCTACATAAACACAATGTCCTCAAATATAGATCATTACACTATAATTTTTAAATACCTAATAATTGAGTATGATCACCCATCCAAAGGTCATCTTTCCTTTCTTGAAAACAATAACATACAATTGTAAATAAGGTGAACACAAGTCCCGATAGATCATATGAAATCTTACTGAGAATTCAACATGTGATGAGAGAAGAGATATATAATGATAGTCTTGCCAATAATCAAACCATATCATCATACGTCTATCAAAACAATTGCAGTTGATCACTAATATGCTGGTGGCCTTAACAATATATTATAAGGTAAGAAAAATTATGCATGATTAGTTATAATAATAGTTATGAAATTAGGATTAGAAGCTCAATTCGAAGTTGATGTGTGAAAGGTCATATTAAAACATCTAACCATAGTATGATTACATAATCAAGAACATATGTAAAGACACAATCGCCAAAGCATATAATGGTCTGATGAATATATATGGTCATATCAAATAAGTCATAAATGACATAGTTGATCATAAGGGTGTGCATTATTTGGATAAACATAAAAAATCGAACAAACCCAATCTTATTTTGTTGGCTTTGTTCAATTGCTAAAGTATCAATTCCGTTATTGTTATGATTTTGACTTTCTTTAATATTTGATTGTTGGTTCGATTTTTGCTTTCATAAAACCAATCAGATTAAAAATGATTTTTGCTTTCAACTTTTTCTTTCACCATGGTCACCATGACAACCTTGTTAGCTTTACTATTTTTTTCCTATAAATTGCATCTAAAATTTACAGCTATCCTTTGGCTCCAATAAAGTTTTAATCTACGTAATAGGCATTGTTGATGCTTTGTGAAAGAGACTACACAACATTCATCTTGAATTTGTCATGAATTGCATATTTAGACCACTAACATAATGGACCACTATATGTTGGTTTTCCTTATTAAGACTGTTTCAGGCACTAAAGAAGTAAAATTCTTTCGTGTATACGCTAACAAAGTGATTTCCTTATGAACATCTTTAACATTGAAGATACAACATCGGTTCATAATTGGAGGGAAGAAAGTAACTGATTTAGAACGCGGGGGGAGGGGGGGGGGGGGGGGGGGGGGGGGGGGGGGGGGGGGGGGGTTCTAGGTTCGATGAATGTAGAAAGAGGTGTCTAGGTTCGATGAATGTAGGAAGATGTGTCTAGGTTCGATGAATGTAGGAATTTTGAATTGATTCCAAATCAATTTCAGATTTAATCATTCCTTGATTGAGGGAAGACTTTCCAAAATTAAACTAAATAATTTAAGAAAGAATTTGAAATTTTAAATTCGTTTGAATTTGAATTCAAAAACTTACCAAAATTAAAACGACTTAATTTAGGAAAGAATAAATTTAGGAGGAAAAAAGGGTGGGACTAAAGTCGGCATCTAGGAGGAGTGGATAGGGTTTAGGTTGGGCAGCGATTTTTGGAGGAAATTTCAATTTAAGAATTTATAATTTGAAATATGAGGGAATCAAATTCAAAATGCTGAAAGTAATTTAGCCATATAGGTGGGAGTAATTGGTGGGATTGGAGGCTTAATTAGGGGAGCATTAATGGGCCTCTTAATTAGGTGATTGAAAGCTTTTCAAGTGGAAAATCTTAAATTAGGAAGGAGTATTTAAATCAAATTCTATTAGAATTTGAAATAGGGTTGATTGGAATACTTTCCTAAAATAAAATAACTAATTTAGGCAAGAATTTGAAGTTTAAATTCATTTGAATTTAAATTCAAAAGCTTTCCAAAATTAAAACAAATCCAAATAGAAAAGAAGGAAACTAGGATGAGAGGGCTAAGGGAAGTGGCGTCTTGGTGGAGAAGGTAGCGGTTTGGTGGGATTTTAGGGTGGAGATGAGGAGGAGATCGGCGGTTGGAAGAAGGGGAGGGTGGTGGCTGACGATTGAAAAGGAAAGGGGGTGGGTGGCTGGTGGCGGGGAAGAGGATGGGAGGTAGAAAACCGGCAGTTAAAGGAGGAGATGAGGGATTAGAGAAAGAAAATAAATCGTGAGCCCGGACACTTCCTGCGGCTGATGGGTGATGCATTGTACTTCACCAAGGGACTTCAACCACGAGCCTGAATACATCCTGCGGCTGGTGGATATTTCATTGCACTCACATAGGGACTTCCACTCTCCTAAGAACTCTCATCGTTCTCAAGAACAAAATGTAGAAATAATTTTTTTATTAATTCATCATTGATCTAATACAAGAGCAAGAACTTCTATATATAGGCCTTAAAAAAAATTAAAAGACAACTTTGCCCCTTGAGCTTACATAAGACAAGACCCTTAAGGGTAAAAACAGAAATACATAATTAAATCAAAAATACAATTAATAAACAAAGATAAAATGGAGGGATCTAAGCCGTCGATCTTTGCCTCTTTCTTGATTAATGTCCACCGTCGAATGTCCGCATCAGTAACTCCTTAACATTTGTTTCAATTGATTCCATCACTTCAAGTTGCTACAACCCACACATCAACAAAATTAAATCAATTAGATCCATCAATCTCACGCTCCCCCTTCGAGTTTACGCACATACTAGATCAATTTTTTGGGAGGAATATCCATATATTTAAGAATGCTTTCACTATTTAAACTTAAACTTGGTAATCTTCAATATATAGGTGTCCAGACCTAATCCGAAGACTCGAATTGACAAGACAAGAACAAAGGTCAAACAAATTATACAATCTCTTTCAACCCAAACTAGCACTCAAATAAAATTAAACATTCAAACTTTAATGAAGAGCCACTACAACAACATCAAGCCTTTATCCCACTAAGTGGGATAATGAAGAGCCACTAAATAACAATTTTTAGTCTAAACATACATATAAAACAATTCATACCTATTTTAAGTTAAACCTCTTCTTCTATACATGAAGCCATATCAATCAGCCATTTATTCAATAGGAAATTTATCTATAATGTTTGATTTAATGGATTGAGTTTTCAATATCAAACTTAGTAGTCAATTACAACCTATAGTATAGCAATAATAATGAAACATGCATATGAGTATCCATTCTATATCATTAAGCTTTGCTCTTAATAATAATAGAAATGTGAGTATTGCTAATCATTGATTTACATAAACATTTATTACTATTTTTACCATTCAACTTTTAGCTTTTAATAATTCATTTATTCTAGGAGCACCGTTTAAATTTTGTAGCAATAGAGGTACAACTATTTTTATTTTCAACCTTTTTATTTATCGTGCATGGGTATGTTGCATTCCTACTTAGTACCAAAAGGGAGTGAACTCATGTATTTATATGCATATACTTTTTTCATTTCAATGTTTTTCATTTCATGTCATAATTTATTCATTTCATTTCATTTTCATTTGCATACACATATCAAACTCAATATAAAGTTATCACATTTATATGCAGGACATTTGATATTTTCTTATTTTAATGTAAAAAAATGTTTATTTAAATTGACTAGAATACATGTAAGATGATGTATCAATAAATGCATGGAATAAATAATTAAAAACTATAAGTGCTATATTATAAAATGCAATAACCCAATTCAATTTCTTTCGAGGTCAAAATTCTACTTTCAAATTCCTCAAGTTCTTAAATGGCCTTAGTGCACAACCTAACAATCAATGACATAATTACATCAATTTACGCAACTATTTTAACATTTATATTAATATTTCAAATTAATTTCATTAAGAAATTAACCTTTACCTAAACTTTCCCCGTGAGTACTTGCTTGTTTCCGATATTTTACCTCACCCATCGGCTAAATTCTTCCACTATACAAAATAATAATAATTGCATTAAATGCTATTAAAATTAATCTTCAAGAAGTCGAGCGTCATCAAAGCTAGGGGTGTCAAAATTTGACATGACCCTAAAACCCAACCCAAAAATTCTAGGTTCGAGTCAATCCGTTTGGAAAATGGGTTGGGTTCGAATTTCAAATCCTGACCTGATTGCAAATTTGGGTCGAGTTACGGTCAACCCGAAATCAACATGGAACCGTTGTGCACAGCCGTCCTCGTGTGTGCTCATCTATTTGTTATCCGTTGTGCACAATCGTCCTTGTGCTATCGCTCTGCACAGCGAGCAAGGGGTTGTGCAGGCATGCCGTGTCGGGTGTGGTGTTGTGTGGGCAAGCTGGCATGTGGGCAATGGGGCAAGCCCCCTATCCCTCTTGCATGCATGCGCCGGCACTCGCCTACGCAATTACGTGCCCATTCGCCTGCACACGATTGCACTCACCAGCGTAATTTCCCTCAACCGTGTCAGCGGGTCAGGTTGGGATAACCAGGGTTAGGGGCCGGTAAGGTTCGGGTCTGCATTTCTGACCCATTTGTCTATAATCGGGTCAGGTTCGGGTTGGATAAATTGAAGGCGAGTCAATATCAGGTTAGACCCAACCCCGACCCGAAAACCCATTCGACACCTCTAATCAAAGCAACGTCAAATGCATTCAAAGTCACCAAAGACAATGTCGAATGCATTGAACGTCATCAAAGACAACGTCAAACATCTCTATACTATTATGCCACATTTCTAATTGGATTGAATATCAAATTCCATGAAAATGAATGAAATGATGCATAAATAGCTTGCATCAACTACCTATAATTTCCTTTCTCCACGTCGAGTTGATCCCACAAATCACTACCTAATCTTTCTTCTTCCCTATCAAACAAAAGTGCATTAATTGATTCAGTCAAAATAAAAATCATAAGTTTCTTCCTTTCTAAATTGAATCGAAAAATCACTTACTCTTCCTCTCCTTCGATTCCACCACAAAATATCTTCTTCTTGAACTCAACTCCACCGAATAGCCCAAATTTCCTTGTCTCCAACTAAAATCATCAAGCTAAATCCCTTCCCTCCGATCAAGCTACCAACCTCTTCTCATGTTGATAGCCGCTGAAAAGGTTGCACAAAAATGCAAAATCGGTGAACAAACTTCTCTCCTTATTCCTCTCCTGTCAATTGTAGTTACGAACTGCATGAAAAACTTTCTCTATTTTCAATGACACTGAACACGACGTCCTCAACCTTCAACTCACTCCACACAAATGAAAATATAAAATTTTGTGCTTAATCGCACGAGTGCGTCTGCTTGCTCACGCTCAATTTTCCACCTGCACCCGGTCATGCTCGCTCACTATCCCGCACACTACTTAGCCTGATCTCGCTCGCTCCCTTGCTCTCCTGCTTAAGTGATGTACTGGACCGGTTCGGTTGAATCAGTCCAGCTAATTATTACAATAGGTATCCATAAAAAAAAATGGAATATCAAACTTCACCCTAAAGAAGTCTGCACTCCTGGAAATGACATCTTCATTCCTCAAAAGTTTATACATCATCCAATTCCGAATCAGAGAACACACTCCACCTGATCTTTATAAGAATAAAAATAAAAATCCTGCGATGCCAGGGCATCAAGTTGGCAGGGGCACCGCGAAGCTCAACACACTACAATGGTTTTGCTAGCTGTTGGCATGGTTACTACCTCAACTTGTGTGGCTGCTGGGATGAGGTTACAACTGTTCTTGAAATTGTGAAATTCACACATCATCGGAGCAACAAATCCTTGAACTTTCGTGTATAGTGTCTCCAGCTTCTGCTACATAAAGAGTTGAGCTTCATGAGCTATTTCCAACTACGAGCAATGTGGCCAACCAAACTATTTTCGCCCTTAGCCATAGTATTTGATACCAATCAACACACCAAACGAAAGAATGAAACAAACGAGAAAAAATCAATAATATAATGTTGATTTAATTGCAAAAATTTCTTTTGACAACAACAAAGAGAGAAATAAGTCAATATCCTAGTGACACCAAAACAAGACAACGCATAATAACAAAAGTAACTAATTAGCTAATTAGTTACAAAGCAACTTCTAAGACAGGTAAAATGGATGCAAATGAGCAAATTGAGTGGAGCTGCATCACACTTATCCTTGCATACTCTCGTCATGTAGTTAATTTCAACAATAACTTGTGTGTATTGCATGTTTAATTGGTGTGATTCATGAGGCTCGTGATAAAAAGGGGAACAGAAACACATTTCAGTCTTATAATAACACCCTGCAGCTTGAAAATTTACCTTCTAAGAATTTAGGGAACTATAAATAAATGAACGTCGCCATAAGCTAAAGGAAATTAAATTAGAATTAATTGTGTTGAACCCCAATAAGCTATTTATAGTAGCATACCTAGCTTCTGGTTCTGAGAACCTCCTGTCATTCTGTCTTTGTCGAAGGATATGCAGGTCACCGCCCGGACAATACTCCATAACTAAGCATAAGAGGTTGTCTGTTGTAAAATATGAAAATAATGTTGGAAGAAATGGATGATCAAGCATTTGTAGGATATCTCTTTCAGTTTGTGCTCGTAGTATCTTCTTTCTACTGATCAAAAATTCAACATCCATCACTTTCAGGGCAAATAAGCATCCAGATCCAGTTAACTCAGCAAGGTAGACAGTTCCAATGTCTCCACAGCCGAGCTTTTTTATTAGTTTGAAATTCATTAAATCCAAGCCTCCATGCTGATTCAAAGCATGGTGTATAGCTGTCCATCTTACATCCTTTGACATGTGAGGACGAACCACACTAGAGCCACTTTGATTGCTCTCATCACTATTGCTTGTGCTACTACTATTATCACCAAGGCTGCTCATAGAGCTTTGTGAATAATTCCCCTTTTCTTTCGACCTTGAATAATTGGTCAGTTTAGAAGCCGTCGCATTTCTAAAACCACAATTATTTGGACTGCATTGATAGTTACACACAACAGTAACATCAGGCTTCATAGCACCTGATGGTGCAAAAACAGGCTTCAAGCAACCCAGCTTGGTTTCACTGGAAACTTCCCCAGGTTCATTAACATTCACAGACCTATTAGAACTCCCAGTTGGCTGCAATGGTTCCTGAATGCCTTTCTTAGAGGGAAACTTGCTTTTCACGGTTGTTTTGGTCATTCGAGGACTTAAGCTAGGCTTATTCAGTACACTTCTTTCGTCAAGATTAGACATGAAAGCTTTGTTACATGCTTTTCTTTTTATATCTATCTCTGCTGTCGCAGATGGGCGACCACAGCTTTTTGGTGTGGAAGCAGCACTATGTGGAGCAGAAACAGCTTTTGATAGAGATGCTGTGATGCTCTGGATTCTTTTTTTGGTTAAATTTGGTTTTAAACCTGCATTAATTGGAGAAGGAAGAGATTCCATACGAGAAAATTCTGCATGACATGAACTGCAAACTTGAATTCCATTATGAGATGAATTTAGGCAAGCAGTTTCAGGAGCAATAGATATTTCAAATAAATTCCTTTTCCTGTCACCAACAGAAATACCACATTTGTTCTCCTCCAGAACCATTGATGTATACAAACTTTTAATTGTACCAGCTTCAGAGAAACCAGATAAACCGATTGGTTTTGACCTCTTCATTGCAGCCAGCTCTGATGCCTGCGTGATGCATAATCTTCTCAGAGCTTGTTTCATTGTAACTGATTCAGAAACTCCGATTCCAGATGCTTGCGATGCACCAATGCGAATAGGTTTCTTAGATAAATCCTTCTTCTGCATGTCTCCAAGAACCCGACGGGAAAAGCCCAGCACCTTGGGTGACAATCGGAGATCAATTGCTTCAATAACCTGTTGAAGGTCATCCTCAGCATGAAAACCATGGGATTTCCCTTCGCATTCTCTCAGCTTAATTCGTGGTAGCTTTGGCCCATTAGAATGATTCCAAAAGTTGAACTCTTCCCTCGATTCAATGATCTCAGAAGTACCACCAAAGGAACTCATTTGGATACAAACATATATTAATGGAACAACATATCCCAACTAATACCTATCTTATGGAAGGATCTGGTGGATGTATAAAACCATGGTCAAAACAAAACCGAAAAATCAGGATTCAATGCCGTTGATGAATAATGCTATTCGTCCCTGATGAAGAAGACAACCAAATCTGGCAAAAAAATCTGTTAAGTACATGAAAAGAGGTGAACAACCGAGGTCACCTTAATAAAAAAAAAAGTTAAGAACATTATCTAACATTGATTTGTTTAGTAACTACACTGAACTTTAGAATAATACCAAAATTAGGATGGCCGTTAGTTTAACTGAAAGAAAAAGAATTAATAAAGAGTCAAGAACTTGATAAAGCATTTTTTTTATAGAATCATTTGATCCGGAATTCTCTCCTAGAACATAAATTGCATCATCATGCCAATTAAAAGTAAAACATAATAACTAAGTCAATTAACCAAATAGCAAAAGATGTAATATAAATAAAATAAGAGAAACTATGCTTCCAAGCAATAACTATAACTACCAATTGCTTTAAATTATATTCTTACATTCACTGAAAGATACAAAAGTTCTTAATTTTCAAATTTGATTGATAATTTGGCAGAATATTTTTAACATTACAATTTTGTCACATCCAAAAGAGCTAACTGTGCTAAATCATAACTGGTAGTGCATGCTCAACAATTTTGACAATGTGCCATTGTTATATCTCTACGGGTTGATATAAAACAAAAGTTTACAAGATAATATCTTTTATATAGAGAATATTTAGACCAACTTAATGATCAATTTAAGAATTGTAAATAAAGTTATTGTAATAATTTAGAACATTGTACAAACTTTATAGATTTTATGGTTAAATTTCGTATCTTTAAACTAGTACGTTATCACTATCTATTTCATTAAAAGTATTAGAAAAGAAATTATACATGCATTAAACTAAAACACCCCAAATAAATTACATGAGGCCTTATACAGAGCTTGGGATGTTGAAGAATATTGTGATCAATCTCTTAAGACCACTGCACTTATATTTAATGTCCCTGAAGAAAAATCCTCCTCTCTTCTAAAGCATGATATACACGAGATTATAGTTCATCAATATTCGTTTTAGGATGCAATAGCTGAAAAGTTGATTTGTAGTTATAATATAAATTTAATCTTTATTTTGTTGAATCTGAATCTACACCTACATTAATAAGTGTTCATGCGACTAAACCAAGCAAAAGTCAAAATCCATACTTGAGTTTAAGATCAATTGTGAAACCAAACTTAAATTAGAAACTGAACCTGATAATTAGATTGAACCTAAGATAATATCTAAATAAAAATTGAATTAGAATATGAACCTGAATTCTAATAGGATGATTTAAATCCTAATGAAATTTTTGACAAAAAGTTCATTACAAATAAAAGTGAGATTGACTTTCTTTTTTTATTCTTGATTTTCAAATTTAAAAACCAGGAACCTTAATAAAACGCTAAATTGTGACAATAATTTCAAAAAATTTGTTGACGATGAACGTCTTAAAAGAAACTAGGAGTTTTAAATTCTATCCATCCAATCAAATATTTCCATCTCTTCCTTGTGAATTCACATCCAAAATTTTACAACAAAGCCTAGTCATCTTATTCTAGATGCAATCTTCAATGATGAGATCATATACTCTACAGTTGGCAGATATCAAAGTCTTATGCATTGGTATGACAAACCTACTCATAATGATTCATAGATTACTTTAAAGAAGAAATTATGCCCAAATTTCTTTAGCAAATATAAAATACTCAATTTGGTGGAGCACATTTTTTCAAATTGAGCACATTGATGCAACATTCCACACTGCTTGATTTTCCTATAAATTTGCATTATAACAGAGATGGGATTTGTAGAGCATGTGGACCGCACTCCATTATTCTTGTTGTTGTTTTTGTTGTTGCTTCAACACTCATAATTCCGCTAATTTGAGAGGATCTTGATATGGCTGCAGACCAAGGGAGGTTGGACAGGTCGGCCTAGCAGGCGGTGGATGGGGCAGAAGCTTGAACAAAATTCATGGAGATTTGGAGGAGATTAATTAGGAGATGTTTCCTAATTAAAGAGGGCAGTTTTGGGGTTGATTTTGGAGGGAATTAAGGGAAGGCTGTTTGGGGATTTGTTATATTTTGTATGCTTTAAATAATTTGGTTACCCTAGGGTTCAGTTATGCTTGATTTTGCTGGAATTAGTTTTGCTTAGGTTGAGTGGGCCCTAGCCGACAGCTATGGATTTGGGAGAGCCAGATCTTCCTCTCCAATTGAAGATCCAATTGTATATTTCTATTTTCTTTCATATATCTTATAATAAAAATAGTTTTGGAGTATTTTTCTTCCTAATTTCATATTGTCGTTTGCTGATTTCGAAGAAATTACATTCACTTCCTATCAAATTGGTATCAGAGCCCTTTCTTGGGTGGAAAAATAAGATATATTCGTTGTTTTTGCAAATGGGGCCTAAATCCAATTAAGGGCAGTAAAGAAGATGGAGGCGTTAAAAGGCAATATAGAGCAATTCAAAACCAGCATGGAGAAGTTTTCTACCATGAAAGAAAGATTTACATATATGAAAAACCGAATTGAAAACCGATTTAAAAGGGTGGAGGAGATGTTAAGAAGGCTCTTGGAGATGCAAACAAAAACTTCACTAGTGGTTCCGATGGCTAACCCTAACCAAGATTTGATCGGGATCCCCTTGGCCGAATCAAAGGCAAAGGAGATCGGACAAGATAAGTTGACGAGGGGAGTTTCTTTCATCAAGTGTCCCTCCTGGGGCTCCGATAAGCATATCTTCCCATACCTTGGAATTTGCAAGAATATCTTCATAAAGTATTGATTTTTTATAATACATAAATTAGGATGATAATACTTTTTTTGCAAGTTAATGTGGGCATTATAACTTTTTCTTTTGAAAAAAAATCAAACGCAAGGCTTTTTTTTTATAGCTACTGTACTCTAATATATATGATTATAAGATATTACTTCCCACCACCAATATTTTAAAAAAGGCAGCAAAATAAGTAATAGCGAAACAGTGTGTGGCATGGATATGAAATACAAAGTAGTGAAAAAGCCATCCCAAACGGACCTTAAGAGATAAGTGGGTAACATTGAAGATAATGAAGACTTGACATTCATAGATACAATTGGAGATGAAGATGCCTCCATTGAAGACCCATGTTGTGATGGGACATGATTGGATTTTAGATGTTTTTTTCTTATTTGTACTTTGGGAGTTCTGATAGACTTTAATTTGTAATTTTGTACTTTGAATTATGTTATGAGATACATATATTGCATCTATTTTTTTGTTTTCCACTAAGTTCAATTCTCTTTTAGATATTTTTATTGTATCATAGACTCTTACTGCTATTTATCTGCTAAAATACTTAAATTATCATTTACGCAATTCTTCGTCGGTGAGGCTTACGCCTCACACCGCCTCGAGACTTATTTACGCAAATTTAAACCTTGTTCACAACTACTAAACCGTGTAAGGAAAAAATTATATGGTCTGGCCAAGTTGAAATAATTTCATAATATAGCTTAATTTTACAATGATATACCCTAAAAGAAGGCAAAAGTATGAGGCTAGAACTACCTAGGAGGGGAGTCTCTTATCAATGAGTGGAGAAAATTATAAAACAATGAAAGATGATGAACATTATGGTCAGTTGATTGTGGGCAACAACAGAGAAGCATGGGCAAATGTGGCATTACTCAGCAATGAATGATGAAAAATCGAAGAAGTTCACATCATTCAACAATGGTCAATAATGGGCGTTAGTAGTGGTCGACAACAAACATCGAAAATAGAGTCAAACATCAATTGTGATTGTCAGTGGGAATTAGCCGTGTAAATGTGGACATCGATGGCAGTCGAAGGAAGTGTCAATGACAAATACAAGTGAATGTCGATGGCAGTCGAAGGCATGAGTCAATGGCAGTTAATGGCCATCAAAAGCATGCATCAATGGTGAGCGTCAATGATGGTCGATGATGGATTTCAAGTGTTGTAGAACTTCCGAAGAACTAGATATATCACATCTCCCAACCTTCCTCAAATGTAGAAACAATATATATTTATAAATCTTTATAGGGGTATTATAATCATTTCTATTATAATCCTGAACACTTTATAAGATAATATAGAGAAATCCCTCCTGATCATTTGATGTTTTTTGGGCTCTTGAATCCATCTCAACAAGTAGCTCATTTAGATCATAAGCACACAAGATTGAATGACGTTTGACCCTTTAAATGGTCATGAGAAATTTCTGTTTACCTTCAAATTGAAGAGTTTTTCAAACAGTTGGATTTGACTCATTGAATTGTGCAATGTAGGCTACAAGTGTTCAAAACGAAAATGACCACACAAAAGCAAAAGTTTCCAAACCAAATATTTAGGGTGCTTTGCAATCTAAAAATTGCATAAAGATTCATGCTTGATCAGATAAATTTTGAGGTGACATATTAGCTTACCCTTATATCTTGGGACATTGAAATCTACTAGTTTGGAAATACTTTAAACTTTCAAATTTTGGAATATAAAATTATAATTTCAAAATAAATAAAAAGTGTGAACTCTCTCTAAACATTAACATAGACATCCCATCATAGCCGTGAATAAAGTAATTCCCGTCAATCATAATTTCACCCTCAATAAAGATGGCATAATGTTTAGCACAACTACTAAAAAATTAATCTCAAAACTCTTTAAAATTGCTCACAACTTATAAAGCTATTTTGGAGCCTACAAGAGTCAAAATTGAGTCTAAAACATAAAAATAGTCCCGCATCCAAAAATATCTAAAAAAACATATTTGTACACTGCAGTAATGAATATATTAGTGCAAGCATAGGTAAATTTTATTTTTTTTTTGGAAATTATTTTAAATGATTTCTTTTAAAGAAGGCATTGGAAAAGGATAATTAATTAAATTACACTCATAAAAACTCAAAATATTGATCCAAAATATTATGGTCCTCAATCGTATAACCCCTAAAGGGCCTAGGAGAGACCAAAATTAATCCCCTTAAGTATTTTTTTCTATAATAAAAGAAAAAAACAAATTTGCAAAAAGCATAAGTGTAAGTGGAAATCGAAGTTCATAATTCTTGCAACACGTTTCAATATTCTTATAAAAACGAGATCAATTATTACTGTTTGTTTGAGACGAGGAACTAGAGATTCATATCCCATAATGAGGCTCCGATCTTTCTATGAAAATGAGATAAATTGTCCTTGTTTAAATGTATATGCCTGAAGAGAAATGTTTGAGGCTCATAATCACCATGGCAAGGCTCCGATCCTCTAAAAATGGTTTAGTTTTTCTTGTTTGGATGAACTAGATATGAGGAGAGGTATCTAAGATTCATAATCCATGTGTTGAGGTTCTAGTCTTCATATGAGAATAAGGTTGATTATCCATGTTAGACAGATTAGATCCAAGAAGTGCTCAAGACTAATAATGCTTGTCATGAGATTATGATCCTCCACTAAAAACAAGGTTAATTGTTCTAGGTTAGACAGATTAGATCTAAGGAGAGGTTTTGAGGCTTATAATCCTGTAGGCAAGGTTATAGTCCTCTTCTGAAAATGGGCTTGATTGCACTTGTATGAATGGATTAGATTTAAGAAGAGATTGATGCAATGACTTGTCATCAATGAGGTCATAAGGAGATGACAGCAAAAAGAGGTTCCTCCAAGAAACCAGATGGTTTGATAAGGAACACAAGTTTTGTGATTTTGATTAAATTTTGACCATTGTTTTGTTGCTAGTTTTACTTTACTTTCTTGCCTTCTTGGTCAAATCTTTTTGCTGTCAGATTTTTCACATCAGTGCACTTCTCCTAAAAATTTTTTATCTGAAAATTTGTTATTCTATTTTTTTAAATTTCTTATTGCTGAAATTATGACGTTTTTTAATTAAAAATTTTTCTACAAGCAAAGCAATAAAAAAATTCTAAAAATTTCTGCGCATGTTGCTAACATCACAAGTTTTCTCCATGAATTTTTCAAAAATTATCATTTAATAAGGAAGAATTAAAATTTTGCAACTCTGTAGAATATGTTCATTTGTTAATTCCAAAATTTAAAATTTTTCTACAACTTATATAGTAATTAAAATTGGCTAAAGGTTTTAGTCAATGCTTACCTAATGTGCATAGATTTCACAATTTTTTTTAGAAATTTTCACAAAGAAATTTCTTCTAAACCAATTTAAAGAGGTTGTTAGCTACTAACTCAAACTCTGTGATATTGTTGTAAGAAATTAATTAAGGGATCAAACGAGTTAATATTTTGAAACTCTTATTGTCATTAGAAAAAGAACTCCTTAATATATATGATCCCATAGGTCTCTAAGACTTCTAGCTTTTGGCCCTTCACATTTACTTAAAATTCATGATGACATTTAGCATGATAACTCTTTCTTTTCCTCACAAATGTTGACTAATTGAGGGGCAAGTGTGTAGTGAATTAGACAAAAAAGTTATCACAAGCTCGTGATCTTCATTTTACCATACTTGGTTGTACATCTTGTAGATAAATAATATAATGTAAGAAGGCAGAATGATGGCAATAGCATTATTTTGTTCACCATCACCAGTGATATTTAAACCACACCTTGTAAAAAGTTCTATTTATTAAATGAACTTATGATTTTTTTAGAAAAAGTAATGGATTTTGGAAAGATAGCTTAGTGCTGAAGATTTGCATTTGCATCACTATATCAGGATATACAAAAAAGTACAACTGACAAGGCAAAAAACTATCACCTTCTTCCTTCAACAGAGACAGAAAAGAGGAAAGAATACATGGTGGAACTGTACATGGTGGAACTGGAGCAAAAACCAAAGGTTTGGAGCTTCAGAGGGTATGGTTAAAGATAGCTTTAGTGAGGGAGAGAGGGTAATCCAACATTCTCTAAACTTGAACATATCTTCAAATAATATTAAAGTTTGAAAGAGATGACATTTTTGCTTAGTCTTATATGATGACTGTATCGAGTGATGATCAAATTATAGTGTTCAGGAGATCACTTGCAACCCCCAAACCCTTCTATAAGAATGACTAAGGTCTTCGAGGACTTGCTTCTCATAGAAGATTAATCCATTTAGATGTATTTAAGAATGATATGAAACCTATGGGCTTAAAGTGAGACTTTTAAGTTCGTATCCAAAGGAATTGTATGGTAGATTTGATTCTTAAAGTGATCGAGTTTGAGAGTATTTACTTCCTTAGTATCGTAACTTTATAAGGTTGTGATAATACATCTCTATGGAGAATCTTTAACAAGGAACGTGTTTGACACTAAGTTCTCTTTAGAGCTTTTGAATCAACATTTTCTCCTAGTCTTTTAAAATAAGTGGAGACTATGTACCTTCTAGAGCATATGCCCTCAAAGGTTTTTTAAATAACTATGGATCATGTGCCTTCTAAGAATTATGCCTTGGGAGGTCTTTTGGTCAAGTAGATATAATTTTTACTGCTTACTCTCATGGAGGCTTTCTAGTGATGATCCTATCTAAGCTTTTTTACTAGCATGTCTTATAAGATTTTTAGTGAAAAAATTATTTATCAATTGCCCTCATTAAAATTTTTAGTGAGAGCCATTTCCAATGTTAGGCGCCATATTTTTTTTTTTTTTATGTTAGGCGCCATTTGAGGTTTCCTTATTGGCATATCTTTCGTGGCTTCTAGTACAGATTCTCCCTACCACTAGCCCTCGCATGGACTTGTAGTGATGACCCTGACTAGTATTAGGTAACTTCTAAGGTTTATATCTTATGAATTTTTCAATGAGTGCAGACTCTCTCTGTTACTTTCGCTAATAAGACCCTATCCAATTGCCTCGATGTTACTTCTAAAAAGTTTTTTGAATGTACAAAGATTTTTATCTACCACTAACTCTAATAAGAAATTTTAATGACCCTATACAACATTATATTTTTTGAGGCATATGTTTTCTAATATTTTTAAATTAGTGGAGACTCTATATGTTACTTAAACTTATATAAGCTTTTAGTTAGAGAGGTAAGATCCAATAGTATTTGCAATAAAGAAATTTTATTGATATATAATATGGGGTGCATATTTTGAAAAGAAATATTTAGGGGTGGATGTTATAAATAATAATATGAAAACTCATTTACAAGAAAAGCAATCTAAATATAATAGTAAAGCTAACATTTTGATCACTCCTCAGAGAAAAAAGTCATCGTAGGGGCTTTTTAGTTAGAAGTAAAAGAGAGTGTAAAGTATTTCAAATGTTAGGGTTCTGAAAATATTGGTGTTTGGTTTGAAGGAAACAAAATTGAAGAAAAATTCTAAAGTATTTGAAATGAACCCACTAGTTCAATTTGGTACATTTGAAAATCATTAGATCTGACCGATTTCTAAATATACTACAAATTCTCTGCCATTATTATTAGTCGTTAAAGCCAAACACCATCTCTACTACCACCAACTATTCGTCATCAACAGCCGCCTACCAGCACTGACAACTACCATTGCCTACTGCCACCAACAACCACCATTACTTGTTGCCACCGCTAGCAACCATCCACGACGATTGCTATCATGCAACCTTTGGTCGTAACCAGTAGGGGTGTCAATTTCGGGTCACGGGTCGGGTTCGGGTCGAACCCGGAACTGACCCGGGTTCAAACGGGTCAACCCTAACCCGACCCGGGTAGACAAACGGGTCGGAAAACCGAACCCGGACCCGACCTGGCGGGTTGTCGGGTTGACACGACCCGACCCGGTTTGGGTGGCCGGCGCCGGAACGGCGGCGGCGGACGGCGGAGGACGCGAGCGCGGAGGGCGGACGCGAGCGGGACAGCGCGAAGCGGGCGAGGTCGGGCGCGGTCGGGCGCGCGGCGGGCGCAGGCATGCGGGTGAGGTCGAGCGCGGTCGGGGCGCGGGCACGGGGGCGCGCGGCGAGCGCGGTCGGGCGCGGGCACGCGGGCGTGCTGGGCATGCGGGCAGCGCGGGCATGCGCGGGCGGACAGCGCGGGCGGGCGCGCGGCGGGCAGCGTGCCCGCGCGCGGCGAGCAGAGGCGGGATTCGAAATTTTTCGAATTAAACGGGTTGGCGGGTTGACCCGGCAACCCGCCGGGTCAACCCAAACCCGACCCGTTTTTTAAACGGGTCGATTTCTGGAACCCGAACCCGACCCGTTTTGAAATCGGGTCGGGTTCAACCCGGATTTTCCGGGTCGGGTCCAGGTCGGGTTTTCGTGTCGTGTCAAATATTGACACCCCTAGTAACCAGTCACCACCATCATTATGTTTTACATTGCATTTATTTTACTTCAACTGAAATAAAAAAATAGTCACCTGTAATTGTTTTACACTCATCAAAACAATAAAAAATATTTCAAATATATCACATTCCTTTTACATTGCATTCCATTTTATTCTGCATTCCTTTTTCACCAAAACCAAAAGGCCTGTTATTGAGATATAAATTCTTTAAAATCCTAATAGGATAAAGCACTCAATTTCTTCCTTAACATGAGCACATTGTTCAATGCAGTGTCATTATTTTTATGAAATTCATAATAAGAAGAAAAGTTATTATTGTATCGTTTTAGTGAGCGATTCCAGTGGAGAGCTTTCATCATAAAAATAGCTAATAGAATGTAGGCTTGCAATTATTTATTGGTGCACAATGCACAGTCCTCAATATTGTCACTTTTTCACCGAGTCATGAAGATCAATTGTTCGAAGAGCCACGAAGGCTGAATAATTCGTTCAAGATAGCCTCTTAAAATTTCTTCTTATTATAGTTGATCAAACTTATGATAAATCTTAGTTATATTAATCAATAATGATATGATTCCCCCATTGGATTTATTAAGGTAACATAAGCGAGGTAGTAATTGGTTTCTCTTGATTTTTCCTATCTATGCTTGGCATGGGAAACTTAATCTTCAAGTGGGGGACATATATGATTGCTATGAAGTTGGATTAGCAGGTTTGATCGAATATCACAACATAGATTGAGCTAGTATTAACCACCATAAATTAGATCAGGTAAATTGATGGAAAAGGTGGTTCAACCAAGGTGAATAGAAGAGTGATCATCCGAAAATTTCTATAGTTTGTCCTCTGAAAAATGTCGATGTAATGAGGATGAAATTGGAACTCAATATTGGTTAATCCAAGATTCATTAAGGTATGAAGGGATAGAATATTCATTGAATTTATTGTGTTAACCAGAACTTTTGTAGTCTTTGTAGGAGTCACAATTCCAAACTAGATGATGAGAGAATTTCGAAGGATTGTGGCGGTACTCATATGAGAGTATCGAGCCCTAACAACAATCTTGCTTAGTTATTATGATCTCATTTATTGTAAGGTCGGATGCCTGCAGATTGGTCCTGCAAATAGCGGCTCAAAATTCTTGGCAAATCATATTCAATTATTTTCTTTAGATAATAACATTTTATGTTTGAATGATGGAAATGACTATGTAGAGATTAACCAACGCCATTTAGCAATCTAAATGGCTTTGGCCACTTGAATTGTTGTGCATTCAAGATCTCCATGAGGATTAGAACTCTAGATGTATTTAATGGGGTGTACATAGGTGATTAATATTGTTGTTAGACTATTGAGGTTAGTGAGAATGTTGCATCTGATCTCTTGGTTGCTCTTATTTTCTCAGTTAAGGAGGCCGATCAATCTTTTGTTGTGAGTTATTATGATTTTCTAAAGTTACTCCAACTATTTTCGGTGAGCATTAACAGACTCATCAGTCATAACCTGGGCTTGACAAGATTAATGATGTCGGTGTGGAAGTGGAATGTGTTACACCTTAGTGACAAGTAAAACGGACAAAGATGGATGTCGTCGAGGAAAACCCACTATAGCAGTTCTAGAACAAATTTTGGAATTTGATGAACTTCTAAGAAAAATCTCTGAAAATATTCCTTAAGGTATTCCTCTTCATTCTAGTAGATCCCAAAGAGGCGGGAAGAATCTTTAATGACTCTTCAATTTGTCATGAAATATTCAACAAGCTGCCTAATAAGTTCAGCGAAAGTATGGATTGTCTCGCTAGGAATTGGGTCGAATCAATTATGGGTTTGACCCTTCAGGATGGTCAAAAAGACTTGGCAAATAAGTATATTGGAGGCCTATTGAATAATTCATGTTAGTCCTGTAATGATCCACTGTACACATGACAGTTAGCTATTTGAAGTTTGAACCCCATCAAAATGGGGTGTCACATAATAGCACTAATGACAATAGAGAACAACAAAAAGTGAGGGGATGGCTAGAGTATACCCCCATGGGGAACTCTTCCAATATCATACGATACAGTTCATTATAAAAGGCATTGCAAGGGACACCATCAAAAAGAGATAAGATATTTATCATAGAAACCAATGGGTTACGGGCTCGAGGTGCAGGTGACCTGAGTTGGCCATGTCATGGGGGCTCGGGGTGCGGATGACTTGAGTTGGTCATGTCATGGAAGTCTTAATTGACTAGAGGGGCAGAATTCCATCTTGGCAATGAGAGGGCATTGTACAAGTGTCTTAACCGACTAGCCTTGACATGCGATTGTTGTAATGAGGGTAGACCTCAACATAATCACATTACACTGTCACTGGTTATTACGCCAAAGTTTAAGATTGAACAATTAGGTATTGAGGCGTTTTTCGTTCATGAGGAGAGGCGTAAACCTCAAGGTGTTTTGAGGCGTAAGCCTCAAGGTGTTTTGAGGCGTAAGCCTCAAAATTAAGTAATTTTGTGAAGTGAAAATAAATGGTAAAAGTGATTTTTTATATAACACCAAAATAATATGTTAAAAAATAACATATTAGCTTTTCATTGAACTGTGAAATAACAAATTGACATACATATGAAAAAATTTGTACATGATGTAAAGTGGCAAGTGATAAATTATGTGAAATATAATTAAAATCCAAGAACAAAATAACATAAAATATAATAATTGCATAAAATTATCATATAACATCAAGTTAACATCAAATTCTTTCTTTCTCACTTCCTTGCTCATCCACAATTAATTCTTAAGGAAAGCTAAAATAGTTGTCAACAACTCAGAAATCTTTTGCACGGACATCAGTGAAAGGGTTTTAATTAGAGTCATCGTCATAACAAATTTGTCTCTCCCCCGCCTCATCGTGTCGACTCCATGCCACCTAATCTGCTTCTTCATCATTTATTTCAACCATGTTCGTCTTTCATAAATATTTATCATCAATATAATGATGAGAGTAATAATCCTAAATTTTTAGAGGAGGTGGTGGTAGCATGCGGCTACAAGTGATCCCCGATGGTGAATATGACAGTTGTGGCTACGATGAAGGTGGTAGACTAGAGGTTGAGGTAGTCAAGAAGATGTTGTTGTAGCTTAGGGGTGCATTAAGGCATGATTTATTTGGGGCTTAAGTTTAGGATTTAGGTAAGTTTTAATAAAAAAAATACATAAGTAGGTTGAGACAAACTGCCTCACGCCAGCGAGGCGAGGCACCTCTCAAGGTGGGCCTCAGCCAAGTTGAGGCGCAAGCCTCATAAAAAGGTTTGAGGCATAAGCCTCAAGGTGTTTTTCAGTGGAATTGCGCAGAGGCGGGCCACAACGAAAGCCTCATATTACGCAATTTTAAACAATGTATTATGCCTCACATGAGAGCTAAAGGGTATTATTTTAAGATTCCTCAATCTTACGAATGTGAACTTCTAGGAACATACAAGAACGGGTGCCACCAAGAGGGGTTCAAGTATGTTGGGCAAGAAAGGAACAGCGGCATGGCATCCCTCTTTGAAGGATTGGTTCTTGGAATGATGAGATGGAGTGATAAGCTCTATTATTGTAAGTGTTACATATGATGGACATTGGGAAGGTCTACAACCTACAATGATTAGAATGGTTCCCACAAACAATGTCAAATAATTACATTCTAAAATATCCATGGTGCCATAGGGGGAGTTCATAATATTAATGTTACATTAAAATCCTGCACAAACACATATAAATAGATTGTAGTTTCTAAGAGAGCATTTTTAGGTGAAAAATCCTTAGAGAAAAATCACAGGCTTAACTGAATTGAAAAAATTCCACCATGTAAGTCGAAAATTACAACATACCATCCTTTTCATTTGAGAAGGCAGAATCACGAGGCTTGAATTTTTGGTGGGTGGGTGTCTACTGTGAAGGCGATGGAGAATTTTATAGAATTTTGAAAAACAATTAATGTTGGCTTCGAATGATGGTGGGCGGCGACAAACCAAAGAAGGTAGATGTTGGCATTGATAAACAATGAATGACAATAAATGACAAATGACGAGTGTCAACAACGTTTAGTGGAGATCAACGATATGCAACGACACCAATCTATGGTTGGCATCGAAGAAAAGTATCAACACGGTCAAAGCAAGCATTGATCAAACTTGTAATCTCTATACTAAAAAACAGGGGCATAGCATAGGTCATAGACCGGACTTGAACTTGCAACCTCAACCCTAAAATAAGGAGCATACCGTTTGAGCTAGAGCTCTTTGATGCATGCTCTATAAGATGATGCAGATTATATAAGTTGATTCACATACTTGAGAGTACTCTTTAGATCACGCAAGCCATTTTCCATAATGTTGTTCACAAAGTAAATAGGTAAACTGTAAACTAGCTACAGAAGCATTTAGTTCTTCTAGACACCCTTTTAGTGCATGGCGATAAAACACTTAGCTGCATGAAAACGATTGCTATGTTAAAAGCATGCCCGAGACCTTACTAAACAGCAAAGCCACAATCAATTTAGCAATTTTGAGCGCATAAATGTTTGAAAAAAGTAAAAGTAAAAAATACGTAAGTTGAGCAGATTCTGTTTAAGACAATTTTTTTTAAGATGACAACCATTATTTAGTTAACCCACTAAAAATCAACTCAACATACAATATTTAACTATTCCAATTCAAACGAAGAATAAACCTCTTCAAATCAAACTATCCATCTCGGATAACTTCAGAGATGAAGTCCCACAAAATCTATCCGATCAATAAGACAACCAAAAAAAAGTTAAAATTACCACAGTAAATCAACTGGCAAGAGATATTGAGGGCATATTAATGAATTCCAAACTTCTGAACTTCAGCCAAAACAATTCCATGGCCAAAGATACACTATATTTTGAGAAAATGGGCACAAACTTTACCCGTTTAAACAGAAGATTGATATTCAATTGCAATAAACTTAATCTATCAAAAACCTTTCCATTATGTTCTTACCAAGCATTCTAATAAAGTCAAGCCGACTTATGAGCCAAATTAAGCTCAGTTCAATAAAAAAACTTATGTGTCAAGTTTTACAAACCAACAAACTAAGCTAAAGTAATTCCCTAGTGCATCTCATCATCTTGTTCACCGACTTGATAGCCGCCAAATCTTGGCTAATTATAAAACTAACACTCTTCTGCCTTCATTTTTCAAATTCTCGTCAACAAATTAAGATGCACAACAAAATTTCAATATATATTTTTCCCTTTCACCAAATTTCCACCAATTTGATTGTAGGATTCAAAAATAGGGCGCCCTGAAGGAATAAGAAATGGACAGCTTAGGTCAGGATTGCATGAAACTTCTACCGAGAATCAGCATTATGTCGTTTACACATCTTAGATACAGATTTTAGTAGTTCTAAAATTGATAGAAGTGTTAGTATTATAAATTTAAAAAACTGATGTTATGTGAGTAAATATTTCAAAAAATTAATATAAAATAAAGTTGAAAACATAAATATTCAAAGGCTAAGTTACAAAATTAATATGAGCAATTTTTCCCACACAGACAAGTTCAACGCATTTTCAAGCCTCAAATTTATGTGGCGTGTCAAACATAAAAGGAGCATAATACACGAGAAGATAGTAGGTTCACATCACTTTTTTATGACACATTGCAGAGAAATTGTGTTGAAAATAAGGTAAATCGTTGAGTGTGTTGAGTACTTCCCTTTTTACAATAGATTCATCGCCACAACTTCTTTGATTCTCCATTACCTTCTCAATTTCTATTTTAAAAGAAAATTTTGAGCTCAAACTCAAACTTGAACTAGACTACCTAGTCGAGCTCCAGCTCAACTCAAGCTGTGCATAGCTCGAGCCCCACTGCACGCACTTCACCCATGTTCCTCCCCATTGCAAACCGTTAAAAAAAAAAAAGAACGAATTGGAAGCACAGATCCTCTTAGGTCGTCATCATTCGCGACCAGGAAATGCTAAGAAATCAAACTATTACGAAGCACAATCCAAACATCCACTCACGGCACCAAGATAATCAGCACATTGTAACAACAAACACGAGAAATGCATCAATCAACGAGTACAACAAAATGGACTTCCAAACTCGTAGAAAAAATATTTGAAGAACGACACCATACCAGCACCACTAAAACGCCGCCAACGCCAACAGATTGAAAAGCGAGACCACCTCGAAAACCTAGAGACGCCAATCCCGTGGAAAGACTAGGGCTTTCTTCGAGGAAATGCTACTTAATGCTTCATCGGAGAGGGGGCCATTGTTATTTTTAGGGTTAGGTCGGAATTGCGAGTGGAGCGGAAGAGGGACGGAGCAGAGCGGCAGAGGGTAACTCTCATCACGAGGAGGAGCAGTGTCGGTGTGCGGTAAAAACCAAAAATCAGGACAGAACTCAGAAGAAATGGAGAATTGATTTGGCCAAATTTCAGCGAATTAAAAACGGAAAAAAAAAAAACTGAGAAGATCGATTGGATATCAAATTATCTATACCGCTTTGGATCAGATCAAAAGTCCACGTGGTTGATAGCTACGGTGCAGCATACGAGTATGTACAGTAGAACAGGTTTATATTTATATTTTATTCTGCTCATCGATTGTTTATTTTTTATTAAATTTATTTATTATTATAAAATATTATAAAATTTATATTTAAGGAGATTTTTTATTATTTATTTTTTTTACAAGATAAGTAAAAATAAAATAAATTTTATTATAAATTTATATAGAAATCTACCTCCTATTTGGGATCATGCATCTTCATGGGAGTAATTATTGTGTCCGGACACTGAACGCATCCATAGACCATTAAAAATGTGTCACATCAATTGGGGCTCGATACCGAGCTCGGTACCGACAAGTATGCTCGGTACCTTGTCCGGACACAATAATGTTTCCCTTCATGAACTCTCCAAAGGTGTTGAAGGACCCGTTCAAGGCACATAGATTTTTTTTAGATGGTTTTTTTAATGCTTCTTAAAGCAGCTTTTTTGTACAACAAATAAATTTTTTATGTTAGGAAACTGTTTTAAGAGTCAATAAAAAAATCATCTCAAATGAAGTCTTTAATCTTCTATTATTTGTTCAGGGCACTCGCCCCCATGGACTAACCAAATCCACTTGGCACTCACAAGAGACATCTTAAGCCACGCACGATAACTGGTACACCAGAGGTGCGTCCTTCCCGGTCCTCTCGTACTAGGAAAAGGTCCTCTCAATGCTCTAACGCCCGCACCGGATATGGACCGAACTGTCTCACGACGTTCTGTCAAAGATAGACAACCACGTGTGCATATTTAAGCCTAAAATTTAAGGCTCAAGTGATTTATTTTAGACTTGATATCATGTCATTTTTACTGTTCGTAAAAACTATTTGATTTCGTAGCCACTCTCTATACTCTTTCTCTCGCGTTATCTTGTCATATTTCTTACTGTTTTTTAAAATAACTTTTTAGTATAAATTTTTCTGTACTAAATAGGTGCTTTAGAAAATAACAAAAAAGTTATCCTAAAGAAAGCTTTAATCAATTTTATTTTTTTAACATATGGAACAAAAAAAAAGGCTTAATTTTTCATTGGAACTCTTGTCTATGTCGCAGAATCATTCTTTATAATTGGTCTCAAAAGTAGAAGGAAGGGTATCTTTCTCTCTCTTGCAGCCTTCACTATTTCTCTCTCTCTCTCATGTATTTAATTATATTAAATTTATTGTTGAATTTAATATTCATAAATATCCATTTGATTTTGACCTGTACATATTTGAATTGTATTAAATATAATCATTTTAGTTTCCAATATGTATGCTTCTGCTTCGTATTTCCCTGATGGTATGAGCCAGCTGCTACTGTAATTATATAATGGATAGCAAAGCTGTGTGCAAACTAAAATTTTGTTTGGAACAGCTTTTTTATTATTTTTTAAAATAATTTTTTTGTCAAAAATTTTTTTGAACGAATCAGTTTTAGAAAATAGTAAAAAAGTCATCCCAAATGAAGTCTAAGTTATGTTGTATATTTAGTTGAAAATGATTGGGCGCAAATCTTCTCTGAACTGTAGCAATTATTCAACTGAACTAGACCATAAATTTGGACCGGGCATACCCAATAAAAATAATTCTAAGTCCATATTGAGTGACTTCAGTTCAAAATTTAGCATAAAGTAGTCCAAATAAAATGATCTTTGAGGTTTTTACTATATTGGGAGTAGGGGTCTCAATTTCGGGTCACGTGTCAGGTTCGGGTTGAACCCAGAATTTACGAGTAGACCCTAACCCAACCCAGGTAGGTAAAATAGGTCGGAAATGTGAATCCGGACCCGACTCGGCGGATTGTTGGGTTGACCCGACCCGACCCGGGAAGGCTGGCTGCCTGGCGCGCGAGCACGGTTCGCGGGGCGGATGTGCGCGCAAGGTTCGCGCAAGGCGGGTGTGTAGGGCGGGCGGGGTTTGCGCGAGGCGGGCGGGGTCGTGTGGGGCGGGTGGGGCCGCGTGGGGCTAGTTCACGGGCGGGGTCGCTTGCAACAATGGGCAGTCGCGCGGAGCATGCTGGTAGGTCTGCGGACAGGGGTTCAAATGAGTTTCTGGGTTGACCCGGCAACCCATCGGGTTAACCCGAATCCGACCCATTTTCAAACGGGTCGAAACCGGAACCTGAACCCGACCTTTTTTTTAGAACGGGTCGGGTCTAACCCGAAAATTCTGGGTCGGGTTCAGGACGGGTTTTCGTGTCGTGTCAAATATTGACACCCCTAATTGAGAGTATGCATCAATCCTATTATGATTTTCGAGGGTCGGTAGGTTAAAATATACAATACTCCAATAAATTTAACTCTACCCTCCAATAGCTTAGAAAAGTGAAGTTGAATTGTACCACATATTAGATGCTCTAACAAATGAAAAGCTCATTAAAATTTCATTTGGGACGGCTTTCTTACCGCTTCTTAAAACAACTTTTTTAGTACAAAAAATTAAAAATTTTAACTAAAAAGCTGTTGTATGAAAGCCTACCAAAATTTTGTTTGACTCACATGTTTTCAAAAATATCATATATCTTCAAACCTAACTAATATTGTATGAAAGCTCACTATATCATGTATCCATCATAGCTCCATTGGGACCAAAATCCTATAAAGAATTTTCTATAGAACTTTGCATGAGGAATTCTTTATTCTTGATTTCAAGTTTGAGTGTTATGATTTGTTTGGGACAGCTTTCTTACTGTTTTATAAAATAATTTTTTAGTACAAAAATTTTTAGTTCAAAAAATATGTTTACTAAAAAAATGATTTAAAAAACCATTAGAAAACTATCTCAAATAAAACCTTAGTGTATATATAAATGTATACACACTTATGAAAGTTTTAGCGAGATTTTCACTATGTGGGAAGTGTTACCTCCTCTTAATTGAAAGGAAGCTAAATATGCATTTAGCATAATCATTATCCTTTAATTATCAGCCAATCTTAGTGCAAACAGAGTTAGATATAGGACATTCTAATCAGTTTACTAAGTAGTAAAATTTATTATTTTTCTTCATTAGTATATGGTAATTTTCTCATCAGATATTATTACTTAACATTTTTAATAGTAAGTACTAACTCACTGCTACAACTTTCTTATTCTATGCTATTAATTAGATCTTGTTATGTAGTTGGTGACTTACTGCTATTATGTTCTTACTCTATAAGATCGGATTCATTTTTCATTTATTCAATCTCATAAGGGATTCCTTTAGTGTGTAGCAAAATGCCTTCATTTCTTCTATCTTCCAATATCTTACTGTTATTACTGCATGATTAGCATAAAAATGACTTTATCTTGCAGAATTTTAGGCTTCGTTTGGGAAAACTTTCTTTCTGCTTTCTAAAACAGCTTTCTAGTACACAAATTTTTAGTTATTGTGCTAAAAAATTGCTTTAGAAAGTAGTAAGAAAGCTGTCCCAAATAAAACTTTAGTTCAACTTCTTTCTATTTTTGAATATTGGAAGGTTAACCACATGAAGAGCATTAAACCTTAATTGATAATTAGACATAGATCTCAATGCTTCTTTTGGCTTAATTTGGTGCAATTGTGCTGTTAATGTTGCCTTTTTACAGTGATATATGACATATTATTACCATAAACTCATAGATTTTTGACCAACTTTATAAACTACTACATACAATATCAAAGAGAAGAAAAATACATTTGAAAAATACAAAACTTTTAAGCATATTTTTTATATAATAGTAAGATTTAGGCTTCGTTTGAGACGGTTTTTTTATTGCTTCTTAAAACAATTTTCTATTACAAAAATTTTAACTTTTGTATTAAAAAGCTGCTTTAAGAAATAGTAAGAAAGCCGCCTCAAGACTTCGTTTGAGATGGTTTTCTTATTGCTTCTTAAAGCAACTTTTTAGTACAAAAATTAAAAATTTTATACTAGTAAGCTGCTTTCAGAAGCAGCAAAAAAGTCATCCAAAACAAAATCTTAATAATTAAAATAGTCTTATTGAGAAATAGTTATAATTTATATTTTTTATGAAGATATATAATTTTGATTCATTCAGCTATTCAAATCTTTCAACATACATAAACATTTTTTTAACTATCTATGTTTACTACATAGATTAACATCAGTATTAAGTAAGAATTATATATACAGGAATTAATATTCTAAACAGAAACAAGTGGCAAATTTACCTCAAGTAAACAGATGCTTAATTGGCTAACTGTGCTCTCTGAGAGATTCTTAACCACCAACCTGCTCCTAATAAACAAAGAAATCAGGCTTACAGAGACCAAGATCCAAGAGGATCTCACTCTGATGAGGCAGACATCAGCTACAGTAACAGCTTTTGCATTTAAAATTTGAATTTTTATTTGTCTCTTCTTTTATTAAAAGAGAAGCATAATACTAAGTTAAGTGTTGCAGAGATGAAGATGCTCTTGTAGATGAGTGGCTTTATCATTAGAGATATGATACGAAATGAGCATATACGTGAAAAAGTTGGAGTAGCGTCAGTGGAAGATAAGATTAGAGAGAGTCGCCTTAGATGGTTTGGTCACATAAAACAGCAGCTTTCTAATGACCCGATTAGAAAAGTAGATATATTAGATTTGACTTATGTTAAGAAAGGTAGAGATAGACCTAAAAAGACTTGGTTAGAAAATATTAGAAATGATCTTTCTTTATTAGATTTAAACGAGAATTTACTTTTAACAGGACACAATGGAGAAAAAGAATTCATGTAACCGACCTCACGTAGTGGGGACACAGGCTTGATGATGATTTTGTTGTTGTTGTCTCTTCTTGTTTTTAAGGCTTCGTTTGGGACGACTTTCTTTAATGCTTTCTAGTACAAAAATTTCTAGTTCATGAAATATTTTGTACTAGAAAGCTGCTTTAAAAAGCAGTAAAAAAGCCGTCCCAAATGAAAGTAATTAATTCAAATAAAAATTTTAGTAAGAGGTGATATTCGTTCTACTCATAAGAGTTAACTATTATGGAGTATAAATCAAAGAGGATCAAAGTTTGATTTTTTTACATCAGTTGTCAATCTTCTTTTCAACTGAGCGGTTTAATTTTATATGTGAGATCTAACAACTTGATATTTTTTTACCAATATATTTTTCAATTGCTTGATGTAGGACTAAATTCAAAAGTTGTGCTTTAATAATCTCTCATTATATTAGAGTTCTGCATATTGATCATCACTCTCTCTCTCTCTCTCACCAAATTTTTTATCAAGTATCATATACTAAAAAGCCATTTAATCTTGTGGATCCATATGATAGTTATCTGCTTTTAAACTTTAGCTCAATCATGATAGAAGACAATCAATAAGGAAGCCCTAAATAATAGCATGAATTGTTGTGCTGTGGGTGGTGGTGTTCTATTGTTTCTTGTATGATTGGGGGATGTCTTTTATGATTGTGTTTTGGCTTGATTTGTATGTTTTGTTGGGTGGCTTTGTTGGGGTTGTCTCAGCTGCTTGGGTGTTTGTTTGGATTCTCTGCTAGTTTTGTGGTTTGGGTCTTTTATTCTGTTGCAGGTTGTTTCTTCCTCGCTTTGGAACCTTTCGGCTGAGTGTAGGTTTGTCTTGCTGGAGTTGCTGAAGACTGTTGTTGATTGTCTATCTGCTGTTTTGCATGTTGTTTTGGGTTTTGTTAATTGGCTTTCTTTTTTCTTTCTTATTGTAATAGATGGGATCTCATGCTCAATAGATTTTATTTCAAATGCTTTTAGAGGTCTTCTGATCCCTTTAAGGACTTGTACTTTTTTTTATGAAATGCGTAGATCCCTGTGCAGATTTTAATAAAAAAAAAAATCAAACTATCAAACCTGATAGTATTTGTCAAGAAGGATAAACTAAAAAAAATCAAAAGTTGAGCTAGATGTACCAATGATCAAAACATTCTTCAATCAACAAACTTAAACTTAGGTCATTTAATTTCATATGAATTGAATTCAAATTTTTTCATTGAAAGCAATGCAAACTTTAAATTAAATACCGAGCGATAAGTTGTGCATCACTCAACAAAGATTATTTGAATGATATGTTAATATCATGCCTTGCTCATCACAATGACTTCACTCGGGACAACTTTTTTGTTACTTTTTAAACCAGTTTTTTAATACCAAAATTTCTTAGCTGTCCCAAACAAAGCCATTCGAGAAGATTTGTGAGAAGCTTCCCTTGATATCTAACCTCTAGGTCTTCTGCTACAGGAAGCAACAGCTTTTTCAAAAACTGGAATGCAGCTATTATTAGGTCTTGAAGCAATGGCTGGAAGTAAAGCTTCATTTGGGATGACTTTTTTTTTAATTTTTTAAAGCAATTTTTTAGTAAAAAAATTTTAATTTTGTATTTAAAAGCTGCTTTAAAAAGCAACAAGAAAGTTGTCCCAAAACGAAACCTTAGCCTTCTCAAAATTGCTGGAGTAATAGTTGCAGGCAACAGATTTTTGTACTGGAAAGTTTGTGACAGCTTTTTTATTACTTTTTGAAGTAGCGTTCTAATACAAGAATTGTTAGTTCTAAAAATTTGTGTACTAAAAAATTGTAAGAAAGCTGTCCCAAACAAAACTTAAATATATCCATGGACAAAACAATTGGAATTCAAATGAAAAGTTAATAATTGAAGGTAAATAGATCAGAGAAAGTTCAGAAAGACTGTTATGAACAAACAGGTAAAAATTTAGAGAACTGAATGCTGAAGTGAAGATTAATCAAATACAGACCTGTTAATTAACTAAATCTTACCATCTTTAAAGAAAGAAAACATAATGAGTTCGCATCATAAATATGAATATGAGAGTAGAATTATTTCTAGATAGGGAAAAAGCCCAAATAGTTAAGAACATGCCCACATGAAGCTCAAGGAAAACCTAGAGTAAAATCAATGCGTCTAATGAATTATGTGAACACCATTATATATTTCCTTCTTTTCATCCATTTGATCTTCTTCACTCAGATATTTAGGGCTATAATTCAATTCTTACTCATTTGAGCTTCCAATATTTTATCATATTGATAATTATTATAGATATTTAGGGTCTATTGTTCAGAGTGATGGTGAAATATATAGGGATATTATTAGCATAATTCAAGTTGGATGGTTGAAATGGAGGAATGCATTAGGCTTGATCAACAACAACAACAATAACAACAAGCCTTTATCCCACTACGTTGGGTCGGCTACATGAATCTTTTTTCTTCATTGTGTCCTATTAAAAGTCAAATTCTCGTTTAAATCTAATAAAGAAAGGTCATTCCTAATATTTTCTAACCAAGTCTTTTTAGGTCTACCCCTACCTTTCTTAACATAAGTCAAATCTAATACCTCTACCCTCCTAACCGGGTCATCGGAAGGCCGCAGTTTTATGTGACCAAACCATCTAAGGCGACTCTCTCTAATCTTATCTTCTACTGGAGCTACTCCAACCTTTTTACGTATATGCTCATTTCGTATCCTATCTCTAAGGGTAAAGCCACACATCCACCTGAGCATCCTCATCTCTGCCACACTTAACTTAGTATTATGCTTCTCTTTTAATGGCCAACATTCGGCACCATAAAGCATTGCAGGCCTCACTACCATCTTATAGAATTTTCCCTTACGTTTGAGGGGTACATTTCTATCACATAACAAGCCCGATGCATTCCTCCACTTCAACTATCCAACTTGAATTTTGCTAATAATATCCCCATATATTTCACCCTCACTCTGAACAATAGATCCAAGATATCTAAAACGTGTACTCTTATTTATGACTTGATCGCCCAAAGTCACAATCCCCTCACTAGGTCTATTACTACTAAAATTATACTCCATATATTCCGTTTTAGATCTACTCAAGCGAAAACCTTTAGACTCTAAGGTTGACCTCCATAATTCAAGTTTACCTTCAACTCCATCTCTAGTCTTATCAACAAGAAGAATATCATCAGCAAAAAGCATACACCAAGGTACATCCTCTTGCAAATGTCTAGTGAGAACATCCATGACTAAAGCAAAAAGATATGGGCTTAAGGCTGATCATTGATGTAACCCAACCAAAATAGAGAAATACTTGGTCAATCCAGCTTGTGTTTGAACACAAGTAATAGCTCCTGCATACATATCTTTAATGATTTAAATATAAGCATTATTGACTCCTTTCTTTTCAAAAACTCTCCAGAGCACTTCTCTTGAAACTTTATCATATGCTTTTTCTAAATCAATAAATATCATATGTAGATCCTCCTTATTTTCTCTATATTTCTCCATAAAATCTCTTAATAAATGTATGGCTTCCATAGTCGACCTACCCGGCATGAATCCAAATTGATTTTGAGAAACATCAGTATCACACCGCAACCTATGCTCCATAACTCGCTCTCATAGTTTTAAAGTATGACACATTAACTTAATACCTCTATAATTCGTACAATCTTGTGCATCACCTTTATTCTTAAAAATAGGAATTAACACACTCATTCTCCACTCATCTGACATCTTTTTAGTCTTCAAAATAGTATTAAAAAGTTTAGTAAGCCATGAAATTCCTTCATCTCCTAAGCATTTCCACACCTTTATTGGAATATCATCAGGTGCAACAGCTTTTCCACACTTCATTTTCTTTAAAGCATCTCTAACTTCAGTTTTACTAATACGCCGATAAAAACAGAAATCTTTATTTTCATTTAGTGTGCAAAGGTCACTATAGTCAATCTTATTTTCACAATCTTCATTAAAAAGTTTAGCAAAATATCTCAACCACCTTTGTTGAATATCATATTCTAAGAAAAGTATTTTTTGATCTTCATCCTTAATACACTTCATTTGAACTAAATCCTTACTACTTCTATCTCTTTGATTGGCTAACTTATACATATATCTTTCTCCCTCTTTAATATCTAATTTATTATATAAATCAAAATCATGTCATTGTTTGTGTGATAAAAAAAACCCCTCAAGCTAAAAGGAAAATTCTATAAGATGGTGGTGATATCTACCATGTTTTATGGTGCAGAATATTGGCCATTAAAAAAGAATCATAATATTAAGTTAAATGTTGCAGAGTTGAGGATGCTTATACGGATGAGTGGCTTTACACTTAGAGACATGATACAAAATGAGCATATACATGAAAAGGTTGGAGCAGCTCCAATGAAAGATAAGATTAGAGAGAGTCGTCTTAGATAGTTTGGTCATATAAAACGGCGGCCTTTTGATGACCCGGTTATGAAAGTAGATTCATTAGATTTAGTTTATATCAAGAAAGGTAGAGATAGACCTAATGACTTTCTTTTTTAGATTTAAATGAGAATTTGACTCTTAATAAAACATAATTGAAAAAAAAGATTCATGTAGTTAACACCACGTAGTAGGATAAAGATTTGATGTTGTTATTGTATTGATAATTATTATAAGATCACTTGAATTTATTTATTCAAATGTTAGTCATACATCCATCATATATTTTAAACATTTTATCAAAAAAATAAGTACAATACTCTGCATTAATAAAATCTTACACACTGACTATCATTTGAAACTTAAGCAATCACTATTACCTTCGATCTAACAATGGCGCATTATTCATCAAACATGTTCCTCCTTTACATCTCAACAAAAAGATTTAATTAAATACACAAAATTGTGATGCTAGATGTTGCCACACTAATGTGTCAAATGAACACCTCACCAATTCTATGAACACTATGGGTTCGTTTGGGACGGCTTTTTTATTGCTTTTTAAAACGGAGTTTTAGTACAAATTTTTTTATTTTTGTATTAAAACTCCATTTTAGAAAGCAATAAAAAAGCCGTCCCAAACGAAGCCTATATCTATCTATTTTAACTATTATTAGCTGGCAATCTGGCATTTAGGCTTTGTTTGTGACAGCTTTCTTATTGTTTCTCAAAATTGCTTTCAAGTACAAAATTTTTACTTTTTGTACTAGAAAACTACTTTAAGCAATAAAAAAGTTGTCTCAAACGAAGCCTTATTTTCTTATTGCCATAGATATTTGGTTGCCTACATTGTTCATGCTTTTCAGTCATTTAACAAATTTTCTTCTCATAGCATTAGATGTGTATATGCTTGCACACAAAAAAAATATAATAGTTGTGAACCTATGACCCATGGGTTGTTAGGCAAGCATGGACAACAAATTAGAGTGAATAGACATAGTTTATGTGAGTTAACCTGCCCTTTGTTTTTCTCTACAGTGTTGGACCAGTAAACAACCCAATGCTTCAAATCAGATAACCAAAATGAATCTCTTCTGTGAAACAAATCCAGAAGAATACAAATACATCCAAAGGTTTCGAATGCAGGAAGAGTCATTTAAAATTTTAATTTATATCATTAAAATAATATCTTACGTTTTATTACTCCATGATACGTTTTTTTACTCCATGACAGCAACACCACCAGCTGCTTTGATCTTCTCTATGATGCCAGTGGCTTCCTCCTTGGTGACCCCTTGCTTCAGAGTAACAGGAACCTTCTCTACCAAATCCTTAGCTTCCTTCAATCCAAGATTGGTGAATGTTCTGACTTCTTTGATCACCTTAATCTTTGCCGCGGCATCGAACTTCTCGAGCTTGACATCAAAAGCAGTCTTTTCAACCTTCTTCTCTTCCATCTTTTCAGGAGTAGAACTGGCTTGCAAGCCTGCACCGAACCCGTCAGAAGATACCTTCTGCAACCTTAGATGCTTCAGCCGGTGTTGCAGAGCTGGACCAAGCTGCATCAGCTCTTCTGGAGAAAGTGCGGTGATACGAGTGGCAAGCTGCAAGATCTTCTCAGATGGAGGTGGCCTTGGTCCATAAGGATCATAGAATTCTGGATATTTATACCTCTTTGGTTTGGGATTGGTGTATTTATGAAGATTGTTTGAATAAAAGCGATAGCATTGAGGTAATACTGGATACTTGGTTGTGGAGTTAGAAGCAAGAAGGATTCTAAAGATGACAGAGGATCTCATTAAGCAAGAATGGCTTTGAAAGAAATGGTATGTTTCTCTTCCTTTTAAAGGTTTAGAACATCTGGCTAAAAAACTTAGCCAGTGATTGAATTTTTAACCATGATTTTACCTGCAAGAAACAAGAATATATATATGCTTTATGTTGCTGAGTAGGGAGCCAGGGGGGGCATTTGTTCTCTCTAGTGGAGCACGCACAAAATCAGGAAAATGATTTCTAAACAAGAACCAGCAATATAAATAATGACCACAAGATTCAAGAAATTATGACTTGAATTAATAAGGCTTTGTTTGGGGCAGCTTTTTTACTGCTTCTTAAAACAACATTCTAGTTTAATTTTTGTACTAGAAAGCTGTTTTAATAAGCAGTAAGAAAGCTGTCCCAAACGAAACCTAAGTGAGCTGTAGAAACTTAGGTTCACCATTAAAATGTACTTCAACGAAACAATATTTATTATAGGCGATTCATTTTTCATAAAACCATAATTGCATTTAAAAAAGCAAAACAAAGATAGATATACATTTCATTCAAATGTATCGACTATGTCAGAGTGAAAAATAGCCAAGGTTCATTACAACAGGCAAGGATGTTACCGGTTGTTTACTTGGGAAACCTTCACCAAGAACTAAGAAATCCTTCCCTGCGAGAAAGAGAATTATGAAATCCAAATCTACTATCTATTTGATGGATGCACAAGTAGACCAAAATTTACAAAATATTTTTGCATCAGGATATCTGGATAAAAGTTTAGTTTGTATAGCACTGATCTTAAACCAAATCCAATGAACCTGAAACTCAGGCTTTGTTTGGGACGGTTTTTTCCTTGCTTTTTAAAACAGCTTTCTAGTACAAAATATTTTTGAATTTAAAATTTTTTTACGAAATTGTTGTACTAGAAAACCGTTTTAAAAAAACAGTACAAAAGTTGTCCCAAACGAACCCTCAGTCTAACCGAAAAAAGTTGATCAAGATGTGCAAATCATTGCACAAAACGGCACATCATACAATGTTGCATGATTCAGGATCACTTTAACCAGATCTATCACGTGCAAGCTTAGCAAAATTCTAGGCTTTGCCTCATAAGGTTGTAAATTACTAAATTGCATAGAGCTGTGTTGACCTCCACATATTTTTGCAGCCCACAAGATGGTTAACACAAATTAAGACTGCTTCAAAACAAAGCTATTTAATGCTTAGAATGTCTCACCCACCCCCCATCCTTGCCTATAAATCAAGAATGAAAGTCTTTGGTAGATAATCTCAAACCTGAATATACACTTTCAAATCATCTAAATAGTATGATCTGAAATCAACCGAAACCTAAATTATCGGATCTGAATAACACACCACTAAGACAATTGTATTAGGACAGAGTTCGTAATCCAATATTCCCAATGTATGTCACTTGCTATGATACTTGTATGATGTACAGATATGGACATGACAACACGAATACGACAAGTACATAAGACACGTCAATTATTGAAAATATAGGGTATGAACACGGGTTGGACACAATATTATAAATTTTAAATTTTAAAAATCATGTATAAAAAATGAATAAGTATAATATTAAAAATAATAAGTTATTTAGCTGAAATTTGTGCTTAAAATGATTAATATTAGAATATCGAAAGTCGGGTGTTAATGCCGTGTATTAGGCATTGAGAGAGGAGATGACAATGTTGTTCAGAGTTGGGCATTGATATTATGCAGTAAGAATTGGGCGTCGATGTTAAGAGAGCATTTATCGTCGATGTTGGGAGGGCATTGTCGATGTTAAAACGACGTTGGACAAAGATGAGCTATTAAGTTGTAGGTGTAGAAATTGTTAGCGTCGAGCATCAATGTTAAAACAGTTTTAGACTTTGTTGCTGAAATGATTTTGAAATGTCGATGTTGTAACGATGTCAAACGTCGATGTTAAAATAACATCGAGCATTTTTGAGAAACCAAAATTGTTGTCGCCAAAGAGAAATGAAAATGAGAATGTTAAATGAATGAGATATTGAGTGCGAATGATTGATTTGATGTTATGCATAGAAAATAAGAAATTTAATTTTTATATTTAAATAAATAAAAATTTTAAAAATAAGAAATTAGATTTTTAAAAAATTCATTAAATATTTAAGACATGCATGTCAGACACGTGTGCCCAATTTATATTTAATATTTTTTTAATCGGACACATTTTTGGCGTGTTCGACACGTGTCAGAGGTGTGTAGGACGTGTGTCGTGTCGGATACATGTTGGGTACTACATGACTCTTTGAAGTGAAGAGATGATGCATCATAAGTCACTTGACTCATAATTATCAATAACACATCACTAAGATAATTGTAATGTAAGAATCGGTTTAACTTGTCAGTTCAATTGAACCGGCCAGACCTAATGTTTAAACCCGTGAGGAGGCAGAGACGGAACGGGACTATGTGGAATTGGGCGGATCACCCGCATGCTCGGCAGCTTCGATAAGGTTCAGATCGCGTTTCTGAGTGAAGGATTGAGTGTGGGAATGAAATCAGGCGACTCCTCTCTAAGTATAACTCCATCCTCTTATTTCCTTATCGCTAAATAAGCGAAAACTTGGAAGAAACAGCGTTGAACGAGAGGAAGAAGAAGAAAGGAGGTTTGTTTGTCAAAAATTGTATATTTATGTATAAATCCCTTCGTATTACTTCATCTAAAAAGTGGGGGATATTTAATTAAAGTCACATGAAAAGATTGAAAGCGGAAGGAATATATTTGGAGAGGAGGAAAGAATTTGAGGATATTTCTTCTAAAATTTCTTTTATTCTTTGATAGTGGAATAAAAAGTAAGTGTTTAAACTATTAATTAAGTTCGATTTAGATAAGAGTTTATATTCTCAATTTCTAATTGAAAAATATATATTATTGTTGTGAGAAGAATCCGATTATAGTAAGCTTTGATTCGATAGCAAAAGGAAGGAAAATTTTGGTGAGGTAATTATTTTCTAATAGAAAATTTGTGATAAATTAAACTCTTTTATGTTATGATTAATAATGTACAATTAAAGTAAACGCCCTCTTTAGAAATGTTTTAGAAATATTTGAAGTAAATTAGATTATTGTAAGAAGAATAGGAATATTTGATGTTGATTTGAAAATCTAATTGAGTACTCCAAGTTGAAGTTCTATATTAATTAAGATCTCTTTAATGTTGTTTGAACAATGGAAAATCTTCATAATTGAGTTGAAACGTGTTGAAAAATTCATAGCAAAGCTTGAGATTTGGAAGGAATTAAAGCTCAGAAATATTCAAAGTGGGTTATTACAGTTTTGTATAATTTCATTATTGTATTTTTGAAAGGAATATTTTATTTATTTTTTGAGATTATTATGAGTAAGACAATTTGAATTATAAATTATTATGATTGAAAAATATACATAGATCATGAGAGTATGAAAGTATAAGAACATGTGAAGATATATATATATATATATATATATATATATATATATATATATATATATATATATATATATATATATAAATTGATTTAAAACACATGTAAAGGAAATAGAAAGTGAAGTTAAAAAGTATACATGTATGTATGATATTTATATACATGCAAGAATACAAGTAAATAATGAGGAAAGAAATGATATAAACCATAAATTATAAATAAAAACATAAATGAATAAATGAAAAAGGGAAAAAATGCATGTAAATTACAAGAGTTCACCCCCATATGGTATTGACTGGGGAAGCAATGTACCCATGCACTTTAAATGGAAATGGAAAAAAAAAGATTGTACTTTATTGGTACATTTAAACAGTGCTCCTGTACAAATTGAATTTGAAAAAGGAATAAATGCTAATTTTTTATAAAATGTATTGTATATAAAATATATAAATGAATGAATGAAATAAAAAATGAGATGCATATACTAAATATTATATGATTGTTTATATATGTTTTAAAATTTTATGCTAAATGAGAAAAATAATACACATTGCATTTTGTACATGCTTAAATGTTATATTATATAAAAATTAGCCACTGAGTTTACTTTGTAAACTCAACCTATTCAACTAATATTTTCAGGTAAGTCTCCAGAAAATTAGAAATGGTTGAAAGGGAGGAGTATGTCTATAGAAGACGACATGCAAATGGAAACAAGTAATTTATGATTAATGTAAATATTTAGGTTGAAAAATAATATGAATAGTTTTATGAAAATTTTGTAATAATGGCCCTTCAGTTATTTTGAGTAATTGTATGTTATTTTATTTATTTATGAAATGAAATGTTATGCCATCCGACTTTTCGTTCTCACCTCGTTAATTCGATTATCCGGGCTAGAAGGATTATATTACAATAATTATTCATTATTATGTAGTTATTTGTTTCTCTATTAAGACCTATTGTATAGATCTATAAATAGGGATTATGTTGTATAATAAAGTTATGGTTTTCCCTCTCAAATCCCTGGTTTCAATATGGTATCAAAGACACCACGAAAGTAAAGAGAAAACCATCGGAAGTCCGAACGAGAAGGACGACGTAGGAGCTTAGTGGGACGAAGCCTTACCGGATGGAGCCTGAAGCAGAGTCGAAAGCCTCGATACTCGAAGGAAGATGAAGCCTCATGGAGTCGGAGCCTAGCGGAAGACGAAGAACTGGAAGCCTCGATCCTCGCGGGATGGAACTTTGCCAACGGAACTAGAAGACGAAGACGAAGCCTCACAGACGCCTCAATTCGTCGGTGGAACCCGAAAGACAGGAGAAGCTACGAGATAAAACTTCTTGAGTCCGCTCACCTCCCCGTCTTATTCATGGGATTTCCGAACCCATGAGACCAAATCAGGCGACTTGGTTTAATCAAACTTGAGACCTGATTAAACCCCTATTTATTTAATAAATATCAACCTTTATTGCTGAAATAATCAAATTAGCCTTCATTTCTGTTATTAATTAAAAGTAGTCTTTATTACTATAACTATTATTGTAATACCACAATGTCTGAAGAAAAATCATTCTAGAGTTTTGATCAATTTGAAGATTCTATGATACGCCAAGAATGAGGTGATCTCTAAAGCATGCAACATTCATATCGCCTAAATGGGAAGAGCTATCTAAAGCGGTCTCAATTTGTGAAGACCTACATAAAGGGAAAAAGAAAAATACACCATCTCCTCGAAGGATGACCAAAAGGAGATCCTAATTTTGAGGCATGGGATGAAGCAGCTCAATGATTATGTCATGATTATGGAATTCCATGACTCCAAAAATTAGTGGATACATTTATGTTCCTTTTCACTGCAATGGGCATATGGGATGCATTTGGACAAATATTTTCAAAAGCTCGGGATGTTTCTTAAATCTTTGAAATTAAAATCAAAGTAGAAAGCACAAAATAAGCAAGCAAGACAGTAACGGACTATGTCACTCTTCTACAAAACCTATGGCAAGAACTTGAATCACTACAGATGCATAAAGACTAGATGTACAAAAGATGTCGATATCTTAATAAACTTTATTAAAAAAGATAGAGTTTATAATTTTCTTACAAAATTAAATGCAGAATTTGATTAAGTAAGAGCCCAGATCCTTGGCAAGGAGGAGTCACTATTAAAAAATGAAACCATTGCCCTCATCCGCGCTAAAAAAGTTGACGACGGAGTAATGTTGGAACCAAAAGTTGTTGAAAGCTCAACAATGATAACCGGAGAAGCACCATGGAAGGAGAACGGTAAAGACTCTACAAAATTCAAAGACAGAGACTCTCTTTAGTGTAGCTATTTTAAGAAGTCAAGACATACGAAGGAGACAAGTTGGAAGATACACAGAAAGCCCACAAGGAGTCGAACCAAATAAATGAGAAAAGTGACACATCATACACCAACACTACAACAAGTCAGCCTAACCCAGAAATACCGACCAGCTTCAAAGAACTAAATAAAGAAGACATTGACAAACTAAGACAACTCTTTGTATCCTTTGGAAAACCACTTGCATCTTCCTCTTTTGCACTTTCAGGTAAGTTTCCCATATTCATTGGATTAAGCACCTCTAGAAATCATTTAAAAGGAATATTGATCATTGACCCAGGAGCCTCAGATCACATGACAAATTCCACTACCCACTTCATTAATTATAATCTATGTTGCACCGATACGGATACGACATGATACGGATACGGGACACATCAATTCTTAAAAATACAGGAATACAAGCACGGCTCAGATACAACATTATAATATATAAATCATACATAAAAATTAAGAAAGTAATGAAAGCGTAATATTTGAAATGACAAAAAAAAAAGAAAGTAACATCATTTGTAACAATGTAGCTTATAATATCAAAATAAAAAAAAAAGCATTAACAACAAAAATAAAAACATAAATTGTCTAGCACATGAAGTTTCAACTATTCAATAGAAGGAATGATAGGATTAGCTTCTTCAGTGGTTTGTCTTTGAACTTCTATATCATCTTCAATAATTATCATAGCTTCCAATTCAGGCACATCAAGTGAAAGATTAGCAATTTCTAATATTCTCATATCCCCAAGAGATTCAAATCCATCTCCAGCAACATCCAACATCCTGTTATCTCCTTCCATATAAGTTGGAGTTTTCCTTGATAGAAGCCGAAAATTTGTATGCACATAAACTAAATCTTCAGCTCGTTGTAGAATAATTTTATTTCTCTTTATTAATTGGATGAAAGAATATGTGCTCCAATTTTTTTCACAACAAGATGGGGATGAAACTTGGCCAAGCAATTTTATGGTGATTGTTTGAAGTAGAGGTGTTGAAGCTCCTTGCATCAATCACCACATTTTCGGATCAATTCTCTACCTATCACGCAATGACTCTTAGTCACCAAAGTCCTCTAAATAACCAAAAAATTTAACAAGCTCAATATTAACACCTCTTCTCTCCTCCTCATTTGTAAATTAAATGCTTTCTCCAAAGCACTATCTACAACATGTTTTCTTCTTTTAGGTTCATATCCCACCATCCGAAAAGGCCCTTTGTTCAAAGTATTATCATCACTTTGAATTGAAGAAGATGATAAAGGATATGAAGCATGGGTGCTTAGAAGCGGAATCTATTTTGGAATCTCTTTTGTACTCTTCTGCTAAGTTTCATTGATTTTCTTTTGTAATTCAATCACTTGTGATTAGCTTATCTTCGAGCATACTTTAATTCCATGATCACTAATCTTCAACAATTGGGCTTTCACTCTATAATATGATCATTTATATGTGTCATTATAGTAATTGCATTTGAATGCAATATTGCCCCCCTTCTGACGTTTTATCTATTTTTTTCACATGACCCCACAAAGGTTTGTTATCTTTAATATTGGTCTATGATGGACCATCATCAAACCCAATTCCTCCACCACTAGAGCTCATTATCCTACGAAAGATCGATACAAATTATAGGTTCAATAGTTAGAACTCCCAATAAGGGAGGCATTGGATATTTGAACAGCATTTTTTTATAAAAACAATCAAGTGAATGTTATTTTCAATATGTGAAGGTCATGTCTACGACATTAAACCACATACATTTGAAACATGAACCAAATTCATAACCATATAAAATAGCTTGTGTTGATAATTTTATCTAAGAGATGTGTAGTTCCAATTCAAATAGCTACATATGTTGTCAGAAAAGACTACATGATTTGATAAGAGATTTTTATTTTAGTTGAGAGGTAAAGGAAAACAAATATGTTATTTTCATTGCTTTTTTACTTAGAAATGAGCAGAGAGCAGTTCACTAAATATTGTTCCTCTCTGTATTTTCATATGGAAATGAACTAATCTTTGGTTTTCAGAAATGAGAAGAGAGCAGTTCATTAAATATTATTCCTCTCTGCATTTTCATGTGGAAGTGAACTAATCTTTAGTTTTTAAAAATGAGAAGAGAGCAGTATATTGAATATTGTTGCTCTCTGCATTTTCATGTGGAAGTGAACAAATATTTGGTTTTCATAGATAAGAGAGATACAGGAAACTAAAAGAAAATCTCTAGAGGAAAATAAAAGCTCTTTAAAAAAATTTCTACAGGAAGGACGACGAAGAAGATGAAGAAAATGAACTTTCACTACTCGCGTCGCCTTCACTGCTTGCGTCGTCGAGCCGCTCCGTCGATGAAAGATGACTTTGTTGGCTTCAATGCTCGCGTTGTCGAGCTACTCCTTTGACCACAACAAAGAAGACGAACGCCCTGTGCGGAAATGAAAAACCCTAGCTCGCAGAAATGATTAAGCCGCGAAAATAAATAGGCATTTCGAGCGGGTAGCTGAAATGAATAGTGAAAATCGCAGCTCCCTCTTTTTTTTTTTCATTTTTTTAACAGGATACGCATATCTGATATGCGTGTCCTTTCAAATTTAAATACTATTTTAATTGGATACAACAAAGCCATGTCTGACATGTATCCGCGCCGTATCGGAGTCGTATCCATATTTGACGCATGTCCGATACATGCCTCATAAATAGGAGTATCGGTGCTACATAGACTATAATCCTTGCTACATAGACTATAATCCTTGCCCAAGTGATAAGAAAATCATCACTGCTTTTCTCTTGCCACGGTAGAAGGCCAAGGAGACATACCCTTATCTCCTTCCCTCACTCAAAAAAATGTGTTCCATGTACCTCAATTATCCACAAATCTTATATCTATACAAAAACTTATATGTCATCATAATTGTCAAGCATTATTTAACCCTACAAATTGCTTATTTCATGACCAGAGATCGGGAAAGAAAATTAGGCTTGCTAAGGAGAGAGTTGGACTATACTACCTGGAAGAGCTGAACAAATCTAAAAATAGCTACTCTATGTTATCCCTAGTTGATAAGACTTTGGGTGATCAAGTCACTAGACATTTGCAAGATGATGTACCTTGGTTTATGCTTTTTGCTGGTGATATTCTTCTTGTTGATAAGACTAAGAGAGGGAGTTGAAGGTAAACTTGAATTATGGAGGTCAACCTTAGAGTCTAAAGGTTTTCGCTTTAGTAGATCTAAAACAGGAATATATGGAGTGTAATTTTAGTAGTAATAGACCTAGTGAGAGGATTATGACTTTGGGCGATCAAGTCATTCATAAGAGTACACGTTTTAGATATCTTGGATCTATTGTTCAGAGTGATGGTGAAATAGATGGGGACATTATCAGCAGAATTCAAGTTGGATGGTTGAAGTAGAGGAATGCATCGGGCTTGTTATGTGATAGAAATGTACCCCTCAAACTTAAAGGAAAATTCTATAAGATAGGTAGTGAGGCCTGCATTATGGTGCTGAATGTTGGCCATTAAAAGAGAAGCATAATACTAAGTTAAGTGTGGCAGAGATGAGAATGCTCAGGTGGATGAGTGGCTTTACCCTTAGAGATAGGATATGAAATGAGCATATACGTGAAAAGGTTGGAGTTGCTCCAGTAGAAGATAAGATTAGAGAGAGTCGCCTACATAAAACGGCGGCCTTCCGATGACCCGGTTAGAAGAGTAGAGGTATTAGATTTGACTTATGTTAAGAAAGGTAAGGGTAGACCTAAAAAGACTTGGTTAGAAAATATTAGGAATGACCTTTCTTTATTAGATTTAAACGAGAATTTGATTTTTAATAGGACAAAATGGAGAAAAAGGATTCATGTAGCCGACCCCACGTAGTGGGATAAAGGCTTGTTGTTGTTGTTGTATGTTATCCCTAGTTGACAAGAGATCTATCTGGCTTAATCACTTCAGATTAGGACATCCATCATTAGAGGTCCTAAAACATATGAAATCTAAAACTTTTTCATAAATTGAAAAATAAAAATGTTCATTGTGAAACTTGTGAATTAGCCAAACATAAAAGAACATCTTTTCCAAACAAAAATAAGAGATTTGATACTCCCTTCTATCTTATTTATAGTGACATATGGGGACCCTAAAAAATCCCCAACATCTCAGGGGCTCCTTGGTTTGTATCTTTTATTGATGACTGTGCTTGAGTATTTTGGATCTATTTCCTCAAAAATAAATCTGACGTTAGCACCATTCTTCCCATTTTTCACACCATGATCAAGAATTAATTTGGGGTCAAAATAAAAAATTTCATTCTGACAATGCTAAAGACTACTTCAACCAAACCCAATACTCTTATTTTCAGAGTAACGGTATCATCCACGAGTCCTCCTGCGTTAACACCCCGCAATAAAATGGGGTTACGGAAAGAAAGAGTGGTCACCTTCTAGCCTCCACTCGTGCCTTCCTACTCCACCATAATATAACCAAATCCTACTGGAGGAAGTCATTCTAACTGTCACTTATCTCATAAACCGACTACCTTAAAAAATCTTGGGACTAAAAGCTCCAATGGATATTTTGTCCTCTTTTATTCCGAGTTTCGAACCCATAATAACCTTACACCCAAAATCTTTAGGTGCACTGCACATGTTCACATCCACAACCATAATTGAGAAAAATTAAATCCAAGGGCACTCAAATGTATCTTTATTGGAATCTTTGCCACCTAAAAAGGTTACAAGTGTTATCACCCCCTACAAAGAAAACGCTTGTATCCATTGTTGTCACTTTTTATGAACAAAATTCGTACTTCTATCAAACATCATCTTCAATGGGAGACTGAAACAGAGGAAGATAATGAAAGTATGCTTGCCCCTCTTGACCTTCCTCCACCACATCAAACTAATCCACCTGAATCTCAAAATAGGGAAACTTAAGACAAAACTGTCCTTAGAATTGGGAATGTGTATTCCAGACGTACAAGTTCAAATTGTGCTCCGAAGCAGATCCAAGAATTTGAACCATCTCTTAAAAATAAGATAAATTCACCACCTCCCTTATACCCTATAACCAACTCTATATCCTTCAATAACTTTTCTTCCCCACACAAAAACATCCAGGTTACACTAGAAGATATTCATATTCCTAATGATATTTCTGAGGTCTTATCTGATGAAAATTGAAAAAATGCTATGAAAGATGAAATGCAGACCCTAGAAAAGAATAAAACATGGGAGATCATCAACCTATCGATAGGATAAAAACCAGTCGACTGCAAATGGGTGTTCTCTGTAAAGTATAAAGCCGATGGTACACTGGAAAGATACAAGGCAAGACTGGAAAGATACAAGGCAAGACTAGTGGCAAAAGGATACACTCAGACATATGTCATTAACTACCAGAAAATCTTTGCACCCGTAGCCAAGATAAACATTGTCAGAATCTTAATCTCACTGACAGCTAAGTACAATCAGCATCTTGAACAATTGGATGTAAAAAATGCATTCATACATGGGGATATAAAAGAAGAGATATTTCTGAAAATACCACCATAATTTAAGAAAAACTATGGAGGTAACAATGTGTGCAAACTAAAAAGGGCTCTATATGGGCTCAAACAATCATCAAGAGCCTGGTTTAGAAGGTTCTCTAAGTTCATGCTTTTTAATGGGTATAAACAGAGTCAAAGGGACCTTACACTATTTTTTTAAACACTCAGACTCAGGGGAAGTTATAATACTATTAGTTTATTTGGATGGTATTATCTTGTCTGGGAATAATGAAAAAGGATAAAGTGAGTCTAAGAAAAAATCTTACCAAGGAATTTGATATAAAAAACTTGGTAGACTAAAATACTTACTTGGAATTGAAATAGATCACTCTGACAGAGGAATCTTCATCTTACAACAAAAATACATTAAAGATCTTTTGAAGGAGATAGGAAAATTAGCAAATAAGTCAGCACAAACACTAGTAGAACAATTCTCAAATTGGGGGAAGCTAAGAAGATCTAGATGTAGATAACGGTGCTTACCAGAGACTTGAAGGAAAATTGATCTACATTTCCCACACCATAACAGATATAGCATTTACTATAAGTATGGTTAGTCGGTTTATGCAAAATCCAAAACAAACACATATGCAAGCAGTAGATAGAATACTACATTGCCTTAAGGGAAACCCAGTAAAAGGGATTCTCTTTAGAAGATGTCACAGAATAACCCTAGAAGCATACACTGATGCTGATTATGCAGGATCACCAGAGAAGATCTACCTCTGGATACTGTACATTCCTTGGAGGGAACCTAGTTGCATGGAGAAGCAAGAAACAAAATGTGGTGCCAAGATCTAGTGCAAAAGCATAATATAGAGCTATGACCTTAGGAATATGTAAGTTACTATGGATCAAGATAATTCTAGAAGACCTAAAATTCAAGTGGGACAATCTCATGAAGCTACATCGTGACAATAAATCAGCAATCATCATAGCCCACAATCCGGTCCAGCATAACATGACCAAACATATAGAAGTGGCCAGACACTTTATTAAAGAAAAATTAGACAGTGGTCTAATATGTATCAACCATGTATCATCTAAAGATCAAATTGCAGATATCCTTACCAAAGGATTGGACAACTCTACCTTTCTCAGAATGATTGTCAAGCTGGGAATTACAGATCTGTAATCCCTAGCATGAAATGGAATGTTAAATCTCAGCCTCTAGTTCCCGTATGGATCCAACGACAATGAATAGAGATTTGTAGGAAGCCCTCTTGAATCACATTGAATACCTCCATCGTCATACAGCTACAGACGGATCTGATGCTTACAGACGAAGGATTATATTACAACAATTATTCATTATTCTGTAGTTATTTATTATTTCTTAATTAGAACCTCTTGTATAGATCTATAAATAGGGATTATGTTGTATAATAAAGTTATGATTTTTCCTCTCAAATCCCTGATTTCAACATTTCCAACCAAGTCTTTTTAGATCTACATATATCTTTCTTAGTATAAGTCAAATCTAATACATCTACTTTCCTAACCTGGTCATCGAAGGCCACCGTTTTATGTGACCAAACCATCTAAGACAACTCTCTCTAATCTCATCTTCCATTGGAGCTACTCTAACCTTTTCACGTATATGCTCATGTCATATCATATCTCTAAGAGTAAAGCCACTCATCCACTTAAGCATCCTCATCTTTGCAACACTTAACTTAATATTATGCTTCTCCAACATTCTGCACCATAAAGCATTCCAAATCTAACCATCATCTTACAAAATTTTCCCTTAAGTTTGAGGGGGTCTTTTCTATCACACAACAAGCCCGATGCATTCCTCCGCTTCAACCATCCAACTTGAATTCTACTAATAATATCCCATCTATTTCACCATCACTTTAAACAATAAATCAAAGATATAAAAAAAGTATACTCTTATTAATAACTTGATCACGCAAAGTCACAATCCCTCAACTAGATCTATTAGTACTAAAATTACACTCCATATATTTAGTTTTAGATGTATTCAAACAAAAGCCTTTAGACTCTAAGGTTACTATCATTTTGCACACAATGAAAATTGATATGATTGGTTTGATCATATTAAAGAATACTATGCCAATAGTAAATACTTAATGAAATATATCAGAACTTAAATAATGATTTCTTTGTGCAAAACAAGATTTTTATGATTAAGAATGATTTTCATTTTAAAATAAGCTTTCTACGCATTGCTAATTAACATATTCACCTTTAATAGATTATTTGTACTAAAATTTCATGATGGTTGAGTTGTCGAATATCTTAGACGAGATAAAATTATAGGTATAACTGAAAATAGATACTATGACAAATTTAAAGAGAAAGACATCATGAATTATTACAACATGAAAAATTTGTTAAACTAAAGGGAAAAGAACTAATATTGGGCTTTGCACGCATTTACCTTTACCTTTGCCTATTTATCAATTCCAAGAAGTTTTGATATTACTATAGCCTTTAATGTATTTAGTTTTACTTTATTTCGTGAACTTACTACAAAAGTTTTGGATTCTTCTCTCTTTCTATCTCCTCATGAATTTACATCCAACACTTTACCTAGCAATTCTACCTCTCTAGTTCCAAATTTTGTCGTAAATAATGAAATTGTGTCAACTACTTATGGTGAATATCAGAGGTATCTTGTGCATTGGTATGATAGACCTAAAAGTAATGATTTTTAGATTCTTATACAAGAAATGTGGTAGTAATGCCTAAATTTACTAGAAAAATATCAAATGATCAAATGTCGGAGCCAAAATTTTTTATGCTAGGCAAATCTGGTGCAAAATTCAAAATTTATATATATATATATATATATATATATATATATATATATATATATATATATATATATATATATATATATATATATATATATATATATATATATATATATATATATATATATATATGTGTGTGTGTGTGTGTGTGTATTGAGCGTTGAGACAGGAACATTGAAATTTTAAGTTTTGATGTTACTACATTTTTTTTTTCATAGTTATGACTTTACATTAGTTTATTTAGTATGAAAATGTCTCTCTGATGATGATCTTTATGGAGAACAAGTTGAATTCAGCAAATGCTCATGCTGGTTTGGTTCTCTATTTTACTTGTTTTCATGCTTTGATTCAATTCTAGAACTTGGATTATTAATCAAGTTATTGAGCATTAAATGAATGTTTTTCCTTCCTACAATTGATTCACTATTGTTAATTGGCTGGTTCTAGCTATTTTTCCCTACCGCTAATTCCTATGATTTTTTGCGTTGTAGCTATGGCATTATTTGTCAATAGTGAATAACACCACAGCTCAACGTTCCTTGGAGACATCACATAACACATGACGTGGTGTGCAAAATTTTAAAAAATAGCAAAACATATTGAAAAATCATGAATAATTCATTAATAATTCAAATAATATAAAAGATCCTCAAGAAAAAGAAGCACCGTCACTACTTTTTCCCTTCAACCTCCCGAGTGAGTACCACGCTAACTTGTTCTAGATGATACTCATTTGAATGCTCCAACGGATTATTATACATGATGAATCAAAGCTATCTAAATAATTAGAAATCGCAGTGTAATCACTCGACTCTTTAGTTGAACTTTAATCGGTAGCTTTTTTATTCACACCGATTTATCTTGATTCCATTCCAAACGTTGATTGTATATTCTGCTTCTACTCCAATCGAGTTCTGGCTAATCAAAATTTAGGTTCCCTGGATTTCTGAAGTCTATTAGTCCCCAGTTAGGCCCTAGCCAGCTTGTTATATGCATGGAATAGCCTTTTACCGTAAACTCGGCAAAAAAGCTAATCAAAACATCACTAGCAAACAATCAAAGAAACTGTAAGGAGGATACTATATTACCTACAGACAACAGAGGGGTTAGAGAAATCCCAGCGAACTCAAAATGTCGGAATCGCAAAGAGCAGATGGCTTAGAGCACCGTAAGGTAAACGCGACGGGCGGCCATGTGACTGCTGCGGTGTCCGGGACCTCTGGGCTCTGAAGTGCCTCGGCTAGGGTATGGGAGGTGATGAAGAGAAGGCGAGTCTTTAGAGTATGCATATAGAAATTCAACCTATTCATTAATTTAATTTTTGTGATATCAAAATAAAATAAAGGTTCAAATTTTATGGTATATTTGATATCAAAAAGCAATTTTTTTTTAAATTAAGCATAATTAAAAAAATGTCTTAAGTCTTAAGAGTTTAAGCTTGCTTTAATCTGAGGCCGAAAATCGCAATAAAGTTGCCATTAGATCTACCTCACGGTATTGTCAAAGTTGCCAATTTAACGGATAAGTTGCCATTAGACTAATTACAAGCATCTATTCCCTTGACTAATTTTTAAACTTCCATGATTAAGAACGAATGCTGAGTCAGATAGTCATTTCGCTGTTGTTGAGCATCAAAGCAGACATAGGTTTAACGAAAATTGGTACTAGAGCCCCTTGCTTTTATTTCGGATGGAAAAGGGTAAGTTAGAGAAGTGTACGTCAATTCAATATTAAAAAAAATTTCCATTGGCCATAAACTCCAAGGTTTGGTTTGGGCACTTATAAATTGTTCGCTAGTCCTTATTTCATTACCTTACAAGGTCGACTTATATAAAATAATTATATATATATATATATATATATCCTCTTTCTAAAAATAATGCAATTACTCAGTCATGTTATGCTTATAGTTATGATAAGAAAATATTTGTAACTCCATTTTTAGCCATGTTATGATCTTTATTGTTTTCATTGGTGTTGTAGATACTGTTATACACATTAAAATATGTTTAGAGCCATTATAAATAAATAAAAAAAAATGTTTAGAGCCATTATTGATGACATTGAATGCTGAAGTGGTTGTGACAGACATGACTCAAATAATGTGACTTGAGCTGCAAAATTGTATTATTTCATCATAAAGACTTGTCTACATCATTTTTTTTGTCATTATATTCTTTAATTTTTTGTCAGTTATTTTATGTTTCTAATATAAAATAATATATCAAGAAGTTTTATAGTTGGGTATAAATATGTGTTGTGAATACCTCTCTAAGAGCTATAAGAAAGGCAGTGAAGAAGTTGTAGAAGGATTTGCTTCACTCAGGTGATTTCTCTACATTAGTTGAGTTTTAAACTTTCTTTACTTTACAATGAATTGGCCTATTATGGAGAAAATTAGGGACACTCCAATGAAAGATTTATTGGAGAGTGGAATCAGACGATTGCACTAATATATGGGAAGATCCCCGGATCATCCTTTAGAGAAGAAGGACAGGGAAATAAAATATTTAGATGTTGCATGCATGAGTGGACAGAAGATTACGATTATATACTTATGTGGATGCATTAAAAGTTAATGAAAATAAATGTGCATAGGGGGAATAATTTCTTGAATAGTCAACATTGGATAAATTTAGAGAGGACATTCTACACGCATGATCATTATTTTGTCAGTCAACATGTCCTTTAAATGTGTTATCATCAACTACGATGTGAAGGTGGAGATACTTTGGCCGATGAACTTGAAATGTCTGTAGATGATATGGATCACATCATTCATTATCATCTTTGGTTACTAGAAGAAGATGAATTTATTGTTACTTTTTATAATAATAAATGAAGGAGATTACTAATGGAAGTACACGAGAACTTTTTTTATGCGACTAATTGGTTAGATTTGTAGCGTGAGTTCATGTTTCCCTTTAAATGTTGTCCGACGAAAAGCCAACTCCAAGCACGTTTGTGTAGGTTTATTAATTGAGAATATAACCTTATATTATACGTTATGTAAGCTTGTTTGGTCTTATCTCGTCATTTAGTATATCTCTAATGTTTATGTAAGTGATGCAATTTGTTCCTTGGTCACAACATGTTCAAGTTATTTTCTGCAGGGTTTTAAATCTTATGTTTGTTATTCAATCAACTACGGAGGTTAAATTTGGGCGATTGAATAATGTTGCTTAATGGTTAACTCAAATGTTTCTATCAAACTCAATTATTATTTGTTCAGTTTCTTTATTATTATTTTTTGAATAATAATATGAACAAGCATTATCGAAGAAAAATGCATATGAAAATATCTATTACATAAAATAAGCATAATCAAATATATGATAATGACAGTGCTAACATTATCATGAGGTAACATCATCAAAAGCAAACGTCATAAAACCTAACATCATCGGGAGCTTACATCATTGAAAGCTAACATCATATGTAGTACAATCATAAGCTCAGCTAACGCCTCCTACATGGTCTTTGGAGAAATTCATCACTGCCGGGAGTGTAATATTGCGGTAGTCGCAAAGGTCTCTCACATAACTCATGTTGTTCCTCCCCAATGATGTTAGGATGAGGTATGTCAATGTCTGAATGGTGCAAGGTACAAAATCTGGGTTGAGATAAGCATACAGATCCATTGGCATCAAGTAACTAATGATATCCTTTGAGGTCCCTTGATTAGGATACGAAGATGGGCCAGCAAATCCATTGTAAACTTCAAGAGCATCTTGGCTTATGGTGAGTGGTGTATCATGCCCAGTTGCATAATCAAAGTATCGTTGGTCCTCAATATGCATTTGCCGGTGTAATCCACAGCAAAGCTCCACCACTGTGTTTATGCCACGTTTCTTTTGCATATCCTTAGTACCATTGAAGTGATGTTGCAAAGCTCACTCAGTCCTAAGGAAGAAGTCCCTTTGTATTAGCAACATCATTAATTAAATAAATTTACACTTTAGGGGCTATTAACATTAGACTAGCTTTCATATTTGTGTAGTAGAAGATGCTCTAAATGAGCTCTAGGGTATGACATGGTGGGAGACTCAACATGTGCCTTCAACATGTATAGTGTGGCCCATAGCTTGTACCACTACAGGTACTAATACACATCATAGTCACTACCATCACTAAGATGCTCCCCAATAACCACATAGCCTCTCCTGCTCTCCCATATGAAGATGTGGGCATGGTGGTGCAATATCCAATCCATGTATACTCCTTTGAAGCCAAGCTCCATAGGTAGGACATCATTATTAGGGGAGAAGGTGAACTATCGTAACACTCGATACAGAAAGTGCCACTCCACCATCTTCAAACTAATCATAGGCACTCTTGTAGTTTATATCTCTTCACATGCTAAACATATATATGCAACATGAGCACAAATGTAATGTGTGTATGGCTCCCAAATCACCTGCGTATAAAAAGTGACTTTGTTGGCTAAAATTTATGGAACATATAATGGAGCATTAAAATTTCAAAAATACCTAACTATCAAGTAGACCATCTATCTCATCCTTATAGCTGATAATGTTTCCCACTGGCAATTATTAGAGCCGATCCTTGTTCCACCTATTTTAAGTAAGTCTCATATATATACTTAAAAATTTTTGTATATTATATTTGTAATAAAATACACTTAAGTAAACTTTATACCTAAATCCAATACTCATTCCATCAAGTTGTATTGGGAATAGAACATAAATTGTTGGTCGACCAACATGTAGGAACTCCCAAGACAAAATTTATAACAAATATGTGTTCCCAACTATATTGGTCATCTAGACCTTGTTTCTTTAATCAACTCCCAGTACAAGGGTGCTAGGACCGCTCACCTAAGAGTGTATGTATTGAATACCCCCAAATCCTCCATAATAGTCAAGTATTGCAAATGTATCCCCGAAATTGATGTATCCGAAAGTAGATGGCAACCCATGATGAACAATATATATTCCCTGACATGCCTCCAAAAATCTATCTCATTTAAGTCTAAGTATGAGTAATGTCAGAAAGTCTAACATAATCATATGAGTGGCATGCAAGTCTGTTCCTGTTCCTGACCCATACAAAATCTAGATGTGATGTGGTGGTTGAAAGGGTCACAATATACTACATTGGGGTGTGGATGACTGCCTAATATGTCATTGCACCAATCGGGCCAACTCAGCCAATGTATCCTTGGTCCAACTACTTCGTGTCCCACTAAATCTGGACCATTTATCTGCACACCTAATATTATAGCCACATCCTATAAAGTGATGGTCATCTCGCCAACTAGAAGATGGAAAGTGTTTGTCTGTGGGGACCATCTCTCCATTAAAGCTGTCAACAGATGGTGGTCCATCTTTAAATACCATGTCTGGCTAACACAAACTAAGTCCGTCTTTAATGCATCCATGAATCTTGGACAGTTAATTGACCAGTCGTGGATGATCAGAAGGTGTGATGCAGCTTCTAGTATTGCTCCATGGAAAGAGGCAATTTTAGTAGCAGTTAAATAAAATGTTTATGCTTAGAAAGTAATAAGAGCGCATAATGAGAACATTATAAAGCACGTACCCCATCAGGATGTGTTATTCTATGTGTATCATGCAAAGAAGCAATGTTGGGGTAAATTTAAGTTGGGGGTGCTGTATGGTTAAAAGCCTCTGCTGTTGCCTCACTATTGGGCCATTTTTCTTATGTTGGCGCTGTTCGTATGCCATTGAACCTGCCAAATTAAAGAGATCCTATAATTAGCAATTGGTAATTATAGAGAATAATTATGCATTAACTAGAAATTATATGAATAATGGAAGCATTTCTAGAGATTATTAATACAAAAATTCTTAATTGTTCTGCCACTTTCCTTTATAAAAAATTTTATGAATATTAAAAAGCATTAAAAAGCATCAAATAGGAAAAGGCCCACTTCATAAAATAAGCATAATTAGAATACATGATATATTATAGTGTTAATTTTAGTAAAAGTAAACATTTACAAAATACTAACATCAATAAAATACATGATCAATATCACTAATCATACATAAAGTCTCATGACACGATAATCTTCATTATGTAGTACTTCAACAAACATTTGAAATCCTAGGTCCTACGGCCAAGCCTAACTGGACATGTGGCTCGGTTATGCTGATCGTATGACATGCTCCACAAACTCTGTTATTACGTGGCCGTGATTTATTCATTATATTGCGATAGCGAGTGGTCCTTAGATGACTGGACCAGCTTCTATAATTTGGCAGGAGAAGAGGATATCAGATATTAGTAGGGTCATGATGGCCCCAATCTTTCTTGTTGGAGATGTGGTAAAATTTTGTGGAATAAATCAATTTATAGTTACTCATGTTATAATACTTAGATACATAATCTAACTGGCATCGTCTTAACATCACCACACAACACAAGACATGAACACACAAAATATGATATAATAATGGTTTCCAACAACTACACATGCATCTTCTTCCATCAATTAAGTTCATACTATATGATCTTGATGACATGTCAGCAACTTGAAATTTGTGCATATTAAGACGGATTGGTTCTAGCAATCTTCTTGCCTCTTTCTCAACCCTTTTAAGTGATGTAAGAACACATAAGGCAAAGAAACAATTATTTTGCTGCTCCTTAACCGTAATAAACTCCAACCACTATATGAACATTGCAACTATGTTATTGTATATGACTATGACCAAGACTTGAAGTGGCAAACCCCGAGCTATTATTAATAGACCGTTGAATGACTTGGGTGCATTTGTTGTTATAATACTATATATAAGACCACCATCGTGCGTTAAAGACTATCATGCACATATCGGTCTACCAACCGCTAATGGATATCAACCTTAACTTTTTTATATATGTCATGCATCTATTATAAAAGCGAAGGTCGTTTGTATTACCAGTTATATTCATTTTTTGGCAAAGAAATTCAACGTCACCTAATCCCATTTGTTGTATTACCTTCTTGAAATTTTTATATAGATGCCTTAAGCAATGTTGGTGAGCTGTAACAGGGAAAAATTCCTTACATCCACGGACCAAACCAGCATGCTTATTAGAGATGATGTAAATATTTTTCCTATTTATAACTACTAGAAGAAGCTCGTGTATTTGTTTGAGGAACCAAATTCATGATTTAGTACACTCTGACTTAACTATAATGAAGGCAAGTGGAAATAACAATTATTAGCATTCAACCCAACTACAATTAATAATATTCCTCGATATTTACCAACCAGGAATGTGTCATCAAGACTTAGAATAGGCTAATATTAGGTCCACCAACTTATACAAGGTTTGAGTGACTATAAAAGTCTTTGAAATCTATTTGTCTCTATGCTTTGAATTATATACATAGTTTCTAGCATATTAGAGGCATCCATGAACAAATTTAGAATTCGGTAAGACTCCTCTTAACTGCCAAAAATAGCCTCAATAGACGAGCACCCTAAGCCTTCATGTATGAAACTTTTATGCTGAACTTAGGTTTCATTCGACCTATTATTTTTCTAGGCCTCATGTCCATCTATTTTCTAATGTTGGGTAAGAAAGTTTGTTGTTAGGGATGTTAAACCCTTATGAACTAGCCCAAACTAACCAAGACGAGGGGAGGGGGGGGGGGGGGGGGGGGGGGGTGAATTGGTATTTAAAAAAAACTTTCAATCAAAAAAAAAAAACTCAGCCAAACCAAAATTCACCATAATGAAATTTAACGTGCAGAAGTTAAATGCAGAAAAATAGTAGTAAAGAATACAAAAATTTATAGTGATTTGGTTAACTCAACCTACGTCCACTCCTTGGAGACGCCCTTTGAGTATTACACTAAACTCAATGACTCTCCTTTTGCTCCCACAACAAGGTGGAGAAGCCTATAAAAAAACCTTTTTCCACCGACAACGGTGAGGCAGAGAACCCAACTCCTTTTACTTCCTCCTGAAGTAGGTAGAGAACCTTGATCGATTGCTGAAGTGGATCTCTCTCGGACCTCCAAGAATAAGGGATGACGATCGAAGAAGACAACTTGGATCCTTGCTTAGAGCAACCTTTGTGAAACCCCTCACGAACTCCCCCTCACAAGATCCTCTCTCTCTCCCTTTCTCTCCCTCTCCTCTAGGCTCTCTTAGGTCAAGATATCAGCAAAAGATATCTCTTGGGTAGAATAAGAGCTCTTAAAAAGAAGAGTTTTAGAATAGCTCTTAATTTAAACAAACTGACTTTATCATCCAGGACGATATAAACATCATCATGGACGATTAGTGTAAATTTTGCTTAATCAGCTCGGATGGTTTGGGACGATCAGAAGGTTTTTGTTCATATCGTCCAGGCCGATAGCATATCATCATGTACGATCAGTACAAATCTTTGAATATTTTCCAGACAATCGCACTGAATGGATGTCTGGATGATAAAAAAATAGTTTGATCGTCTAGGCCGATCTCACGATCGTCCCAGACGATTAGTTCAAATATGTGAAAATTATCCAAATCATCGCCCTGGATAGTAACTAGTCGATGTTTGGTCATCCAGGGATAACTAAGGTTTATGAACTGATCATCCCGGTCGATCCTGTGATCATCAAGGATGATTTGATTGAGCAATCAAAAATTAATTGCTTTCCTTAATAATTATAGGCATAATTATGTTTCATCGTTTAGGATGATGTCATAGACGATGTCCAAAAATAAATAATACCTAAATAGATCTAACGGTTAATTCTTTTTTTTTTTTGAGCCTATCATCCCGGCCGATATAAATATTATCCAGGACGATGCGCTTAATAATGGTTGCCTTAACCAGGATGCCCTAATTAAGGTTTCTATTTTGAACAGATCATTTAGGACGATTTGTGGATCATCCCGGACAATGTGACAAAAAATAGAGAACTCTAAAAATAGACAGAAATTTTTCCCCATGTGTGTGTGTGTGTGCAAGATTACTTAGCATTAGGAACTACATAATTTATAATAGACTGAAAAAAGAAAAAAGTTTATAAACTGACTCATACCTAGTCTATCCAATCTTGAGCTGGTTCAAATTGAAATTTGATCTTGTGGACCTGTAATATTAATAGTCAAGGCAGTCGTAGAGAAATAGAAGTATTTGCTATCATCAAAATTATATGTCCTGAAGTAGATTTGTAATAATCTCCCTCTTTTTGATGATGGAAAACATAAAGTAATTGAAGCAGTTCAAAGCAGTTTTAATGGAAACAGGTAAAGAAACAACCACAGTTCAAATAGTTCAACTATCCATCATAAAAACATAATAAACTAGAACAGACTAGAATAATACAAACTAGTACAACTACTCTATTTGACATCAAACAAAGGAGGGAAAAAGAAAAATAACACAAACTACTAAATAGAAGTAAAACAATATCACCCAAAAACAAGCAAACTAAAATAATGACGGCCTCTGATTATCCGAAGGAGGAGATGGTGGTGGTGGATGTGGTTGAAAGTAACTAAAAAGAGTAAATTGCCCCCCAAGCCAGACCATATCTTGGTCGTGCTGGAGTTGTTGGTGAGCTACGTAAGTGTCAAAGCGAGCAGCGTCCTCCGCATATTGGGCTGAAAATTTGGTGGGCAGGATATTATAGGTTGTATTTTGATTCTAAGACATGGGCAATGATATGTCCTAGGGCAAGATTGGGCTTCCTCCTATGTCATAGATCTCGAATAATGGTCAGATGCTCAATATAGCGAAAGATTAAATTAGTGGCATTGAATTCACGATGAGCCAAAATATAAAAAGTGGCGATTGAAAGAAGAGGAGTGATATGAACGTGATCACCAGCTTTTGGAAGAATTAAGATGCGAAGGACATGCTGGGTTGTCCTAGCATCTTTGAGTAAGGTACTAGACTCTCCAACATGAATGTGAGAATTAATATTTCTAAGAAAGTAGTTGGCCAGAGCCCAGTCGTAGTCAGGATTAGAACACAAGATATGGAGTTTGTCCCTTGTGGTGGAAAGTTGCAAAAACTCTTGACAGTCCTAATATGTGATTTCGATGGGACATCAATTCACATAAGACCCGAGAGCAGTAAAAAAAGAATTTATGTAGAGGCTAGCAAAAAATTCAAATAAAAGCTCAAAGTTGAAAGGGACATAGAGAGTAAGAAGGAAGGTCAAGGAAGTATACGCAAACAAATCTAGGACAGGATAAGAAAGAATGTGCAGGTTGACAGTCCGGGATACAGTAATCCCAGTTATTTTATGCCTTTGATAGGTGACTTGATCATCAGCCCAAGTGAAGCAAGAGTCTTGATTTTCCCTTGAGGAACTCCTAGAAGGAAGGCGAGATCTATTTCCACCAACCATAATCAAGAAATAAGAAGGAAATAGGAAGTGCAAGATTGATGGAAGAAGAGTGTGTGAGAAAAAATAGTGGAAAGCCTTAGTTTTTAAAGAATCATCATGATTGTCTAGGATGATCACAAAATCGTCCAGGATGAAATGGTGCAATAATTGCGTCCGGGAGGATTTATCAAAAAGGCGGTAAAATCGTCCAGGACGATCAGATATCGTTCGGGATGATAAGACAGTCGATCGTCCCGAGGAGTCATTCCGGATGACTGTTAAAAAAGTAGATCATCCTGGACAATTAGGTGCATCATCCAGGACGATGTACAATAATGGATCGTACCGGCTGAATTAAAGTTGAGTGCTAAATTGTGCCACGTGAATCATCCATGATGAATAGGTGTATCGTCTAGGACGATCACAAATAATTGAACAGAGATTGTGAAGATTGTCCAGGATGAGAAGGATTGTCCAGAACGATCACAAATAATTGAAACATAAGATGATCAGATCGTCCAGGACAATCAGAAGCAGAAGAGTCAAAATAGCCGTCAGATGGAATTCAAAGAGTGAATTGAACAAATCGTCTAGGGCGATATAAATATCGTTTGGGACGATGTGAGAAAAAGTTTAAAATCAGAAAATGGATGGAGATGATTAGAGAAGGCCCAAACACATGAAAAATCAACTTAAAAGAAAAAATAAAATACCAAAAAGACAAGAACAAAAGAAAAATAAGAGTTTTTTTAATCAAAGCTTGAATATAATAAATTCTCCTTGTGATTGAATTAAAAAATTTGTAAGAATCAATTAGTTAACATCGTCAAAATTCAAGAAAATGGTAGAACAACCGATCCTATTAGCATCAACTCGAACTTCTCCCAGGGGAAATCATCTTTTGAAAATGATGATCTAAATTAGAATAATTAATTTGATAAGAGAAAGAGATCCGTTCAAGACCTGATTCTAAAAAAATATATTATAAAATAATATATCAAAGTAATTAATTATAATCATGAATTTTTTAAATCAAGCCTTTGAAAAATATAAAGTGACATATGAATTATTCTAAGATTTAAAAATTTTGAAAGAGAAGAAGCTTGCTTTTGGTGGGCTCATTTTATGCCTTTTGTCAATTTGATTGGCACTCTTTGCGTATCTTTTAATTTTTGATACACTTTATGTATATTTTTTTTTTCAATTTGGCGTCATTATGCATCTTTTGATTTTGACATCATTGACCATTTTTATTTATTTATTTTTTGCAAGCTAGATCCTTTTTTCAAAATTCTTAAAATTCTCAGTTGTGATTATATCTTCCAGATATTAGAGAATAAAAACTCACTCTCTAATATAAGAAATAATGAATAAAAAAATAAAATAAAAAATTATATGATAAATTCAACGACAAGATTACAAAAATCTGAAGGTAAAATAAAGACTTTGAATATTATATATAAGAGATAGATTATTGTAACAAGATTGAAAAGATCTTAATTTTCAAAATTCAGTTGTTAATGTGAGATAGATTTTTATTTAGAAAAGAAAATTATATCACTAAAAGAGATTAGAGGGAGGAAAACAATCAATGGTGTTTCTCCCTTTAACTAATTTAGGGATGTTTAGTCATTGACTATAAATTTCCAAAAATAAAAAACAAGGAAAAATATTATTTCAGCTATAAAAAGAAAAATAAAAAGAAGAAAATAATAGAGATATAACAACAAACATAATAAACTAAAATAAAAAATAATAACAATCAACAGAGTAGTAAACATGCAATTTAGAATTTATTAAGCCGTAAGTTTATGTAGTTAAGAATCGCGAGCCTCTGCTGTCCAAGTACTATATGCTCTCACGAGGTCTTTGGTGAGAGCACACATACAAAAATCATCAACTATCAGATTTAGGAACCCAAACAGGTTTGGGTCTCTTCTTATGAAAAGAAGAATGTGATGCATGTGTGTTATGTTGTGAATTATGTAGTTTGAGTCTTCACACCCAATATGTACTATGGTGAATAGTACAAGTATTTAAAATATGTCCTAGTATGCCACAAGAGAAACAAAAAGGATTTACAAATCTATTTAGGTTATAATGCCTCTTCCTATATTTTGGCTTTAGATCAAATGTTGATGTATTCCAAATTCTCTCAAGTGTATTTAATTTAGCTTTAAACCTCAAGTTAGCACTTTCTAAAATAGCATTATCAACATTTAAATAGTGTTATTTATGCTCAGATTCTTTAGTATAAGTCTTAAAATTAGATTCAAGTGAGATATATGATGCTTTCAAAGAATCATGTTCAACAATCAAATCAGAATACTTTTTATTTAAATCATCAAATTCATCTAGTAAATACATGTGATTTCTATCGATTGTAGAATAATCTTTAAGTAAAATTTCATTATCTTTTTTGTATATTTAAGAACTCCGATTTCAAACTAGTATGTATTTTCTTAAGTTTCTTATATGATGCATGAATTTTCTCACAAATTTTAAGTAATTGATCATAGGTTGGTTCACATACCTCTTCTTGATCAGATTGATCAAGATGATCACCCATTAAGCACAAATTTGTCATCTCCTCTTCAGCTTAAGTCTCAGATGAGTTACATGCAAAATTCGCCCAGAAAGCTTTTTGGTACTACTTTTGTCCTTCATGTATTTGGGTTTCTCCTCACCCTTCTCATTGTTTGGGTGCTCCTAAAGTGTAAGACAATCAGCTTTAACATATCCAGGCTTCCTGCATTCAAAGCAAATAACATCAGAATAACTTTTATAATTTGTGCTATCTTTACCACTTTTTCACTTCTGATGATACTTGTTGTTCTTCCTTAAAAAGCTTTTAAATTACCTAGTGATGAAGGAAACATCATTATTTTCAGATCTAGAAGAATTAGTGTCCGTGTTATTGGCCTTCAGTGTCACAGTTTTCTCCTTCCTTTTCTCACTGCGTCAAGATTTCTTTGATTTACCCCTTGCTCATAAGCAATAAGTGATCCAAGTAAATTATCAATAGAATAAATATTTAAATCTTTAGATTCAATAATTGCATTGATCTTAGCATCAAAAGAAGAAGGCAATCATCTCAAAGTTTTATTTACTCTTTCATAATTAGTTAGCTCTCTTCTTAAAGCATGTAATGAGGTGACAATTTGAGTGAACCTAGTATACATGTCAAAAATTGATTCAGAAGGTTTCATACGAAAAAGTTTATAGTCATGCAATAAAATATTTAACCTAGATTGTTTAACTTCATTAGTTCCTTCATAAGTTACATTCAATCTATCCTAAATTTTTTTACCAGTTGCATAAGTTGAAATACTCATATAATCTTCAAATTTCAAAGCATAAAAAAAATAATTCAAACATTTTGCATTAAGTTGTGTTAAACCTCTTTGATCAAAAGTCCATTTAGTAAAAGACAGTTCAGTTTTAATTCTATTAATTTCAAGAAAGGAGGTGTATAACCTACTTTAACAAGCACAACATACAATAGTCAATCGATTGTAAAAAAGTAGACATGCGAGTTTTTCAAAAATCAAAAGAAATATTGTCAAACAAAGGTGGTCGTGTAATAGAATATCCTTATGTTGTATTACGATTACCAAAGTTGGCCATGGATCAAAATTCAAAAGTTTTTCAAAAACTCAATTTTATGAATCCGGCTCTGATACCACTTGAAAGTTCATTAGGGATGTTAAGCCCTTATGAACTAGCCCAAGCTAACCAAGAGGAGGGGGGGGGGGGGGGGGTGAATTAGTATTTTAAAGAAACTTTTAATCAAAAATAAAAACTAAACCAAATCAAAATTCATCACAAAGAAATTTAACATGCAAAAAATTAAATACGAAAAAAGTAGTAGTAAAGAACATAGAAATTTATAGTGGTTCGGTCAACTCGACCTTTGTCCACTCCCCGGAGGTGCCCTCCGAGTATTGCATTAAACTCAGTGACTATCTTTTTTTCTCCTATAACAAGACAAAAAAGCCTTACAAAAATTTCCTTTCCACTGACACCGATGAGGTACAGAACCCAACTCCTTTTGCTTCCTCCTAAATCAGGCAGAGAACCTTGATCGATTGCTGAAGTGGACCTCTCTCAAACCTCTAAGAATAAGGGATGACGATCGGAGAAGACGACTTGAATCCTTGCTTGGAGAGCAACCTTTGTAAAACCTCTCATAAACTCCCCCTCACAAGATCCTCTCTCTCCCTTTCTCTCCCTCTCCTCTAGGCTCTCTCAGTTCAAGGTAGCAGCAAAAGATAATCTATTGGGTAGAATAAGAGCTCTTAAATAGAAGAGTTTTGGAATAACTCTTAATTTAAATAAATTGACTTTATCATCTAGGACGATCAGCGCAAATTTTGCTCAATCAGCCCGGACGGTTTGGGACGATCAGAAGGTTTTTATTCATATCGTCCAAGCCGACAGCATATCATCATGTACGATAAGTATAAATCCTTAAATATCATCTAGACAATCGCACTAAATGGATGTCTAGACGATGAAAAAATAGCTTGATCGTCCAGGCCGATCTCACGATCATCCTGGATGATTAGTTCAAATCCGTGAAAATCATCCCAGAGCATCACCCTGAATAGCAACTGGCCGATGTTTGGTCGTTCATGAATAACTAAAGGTTTATAAACTGATCATCCCGGCCGATCCTGCAATCGTCTAGGATGATTTGATCTAGCAATAAAACCTTAATTACTTTCCTTAATAACCAGATTAATTTAGGTATAATTGTGTTTCATCGTCTAAGATGATGTCATGGACGATGTCCAAAAATATATAATACCTAAATATATCTAGCAGTTGATTCTTTCTGATTTGAGCCTATCGTCCTGACCGATACAAATATCATCTAGGACGATGCGCTTAATGATGGTTGCCTTAACTAGGATACCCTAATTAGGGTTTCTGCTTTGAATAGATTGTCTAGGATGATTTGTGGATCGTCCAGGATGATGTGACCAAAAATAGAGAACTCTAAAAACAGATAAAAATTTTCCCCAATGTGTTTGTGTGCAAGGTTACTTAGCATTAGGAATCACATCATTTACAATAGACTCAAGAAAGGAAACAATTTACAAACTGACTCAGACCTAATCTACCCAATCTTGAGTTGGTTCAAATTGTAGTTTGATCTTATGGACTTGAAATGTTAGTAGGCAAAACAGTCGTAGAGAAACAAAAGTGTTTGTTATCATCAAAATTATACTCCCTTAAAGCAGATTTTCAATAGGGTAGTATATAGAAACTTATAAATTGTGAATTGTACTAATGGTGCCCACTTTCAAGAATTGGAGGGGCACATATATGTTGGTGCTTGATATATGTGATTTTCCATATGCCATCTAAATGTTTGCTTTGAGTAGAATGCAACCATTATAGACAAGGAGACATCAAGCAATCATGCTTTACACATACAAACATAAATTTCTTTTTATTTGATGTGATAACAACTTATTGAACATCATTTATAATTGATATTCCTTGTATGAAAAATTGCAAATCAGTCATTCATGTAAAAGACATTCCTTCGATTAATCTGATAAGAATTGAGAATTCATCCTCCACTATAACCTCGTTAGAGACATCCTCAAACTCAACTTTCTAATACCATTGTTGTGTAGTCCTATAAGTGTCGGCAAAGTTATTATTGACCACCATTACGTCCTCAATGTCAATTGATCTTGAGTAATATTCTTGGATGGCATTGCAAATATCTTCATTAACTAGTGCATCTCCATCATTCAATTCTGATAAAAGATAATCAACATCATCAGAATACTGCTCGCTAGAGCCATTACTCATAGTCTCATAAACATAATCAACATAATAGATAGATTGTTTGAAGGGTTAGAAGCTTCCTGCTTCCACTGGTTCTCTATATCACTACATTCAAAATATTCTTCTTGATTTATTAATCAATGAAAAATTAATATATTGGACAATTAATAATATGCATTATAGGGAAATCATTGGTCAATAGGCTCTTCTTCTGGTTGTAGCCTTGAAGCACCATCAAACACTTCAACCCTTTCACCCTGGGTCGAATATTATATATTTGGAAAATTTCGAGGCTTAGTATTACCTCTCGTCAAATTTATTTGATCTTCAACTTCAACGTACATGGTGAGAAATTTCACAGTAGCTTGGCATAACAAAACTTCACACACCTCGTCATCTTCAACGTGTGAAGTGACAAATTCATTGACCACAAGCACTCAATAAACTAAGTTCACAAAAAAACATAGATGCATCGTACTTGAGTGCTATGAGAATCCTTAACTTAAGCTACTATAAGTTGATATTTCTTGGCACTTACAAACATGATTCCTACCCCCATAGTAAGTAGGTGCAAAATTTGCATCCAATTGTAATTCACCTCCATAGATTAGCATGAACATTACTCCTCGTCCACTCATTATTGAACTTGTATCTTTCGCTATGAAAGATCAACAAATCACATTTAGTTAATATATGTAATTATTAATTTATACAATTATATTTTCACTCATTATACAAAACTTATAATTAGAATACTAACTATTACTATGAAAATATATTTACAAATTGCCAGAATAAATCTCTTAATACATTATATAGCGGATGAATTTTAAAAAGGAGCATAATTAATACATAATTAAGCAAAAAGAGCGTAATTACTAAATAATTTAAAAATGAGAAAAAACGCCAAATAATTTGGCATTTTCTAAGTAAACATAATTAATTAAGAATACGCCGAATTGTTTGACATTTTCTCTAAAAAACGCCATATATTTTGGCGTATTCTTTAAAAACGCCAAAAATATCAGCGTAATTCTCATTTTGCTGGAGAGAGAGAGCTGAATTGGAGAGAGAGACATGAAATGAGAGAGAGAGAGAGAGGCGGGGTGAGAGAAACTGCCATAAAACAAGTTTTATAAAGTTATAAGTTTATTTAAATTAATATAATTATTAATCAAAATTAATAACTTTATAACTTAATATAATTATAGATTTAATTAGAATTTAATATAATTATTAATTACTTTTTTAATTTCAAATTACTTTTTATTAAACTTTAAATTTTAATTTAAGTAAAAATGTTTAACTTAATTTAATTTCTCTTTAAATTTTAAATTAATATAATTATTAATCTTAATAACTTTATAACTCTTATATATTTAATTAGAATAAAAGTTATAAATTTTAATTAATATTATTATAAATTAAAATTTATAACAATTAATTTAATTAAAAATAATAACTTTGTAAGTTAATTTAAATAAACTTATATCTTTATAAAATAATGTTTTATGTCTATTTCTCTCACCCCGAATCTCTCTCTCCTTATTCCTGTGTCTCTCTCTCTCCAATTCGGCTTTCTCCCTGTACAACAAAATGAGAAATGCTCTGAAAATTTTGACGTTTTAAAAGAATACGCTAAAATATATGGCGTTATTCACGGAGTACGTCTATTAATTCGGCGTATTCTTAATTAATTATATTTTTTTAGAACACGCCAAATTAGTTGGCGTATTTGCTCATTTTTAAATTATTTAAAAATTACGCTCTTTTTGCTTAATTACATATAAACTATGCTCCTTTTTTAAAATTCGGCCTTATATAGCTCAAGCGCTTAATATAATTAATATATAATTTCAAAATACTTATCATTCCGCTACTACAAAATATTATCAATTTAATCTTCATTCTGCTGGCAAAATATTTTGAAAACAAATAATATTTCATTACTACAAATTGGTCAGATCAAATCGTGCTCATACATCACATACTTACAAAATTGCTTCCAACATCTTCTCTATGGAAATAGAAGAAGTAAATACAAAAAATTTCTCACAAAAATGGGATGTAATCGTTCTTGCCTAACTACATTACAAAAACTTTCATCCTTCAATCGCTACATCCTCATTTCTCTCTTAAACTTTTCAACTCCTCTAAGAAAAATAAGTTCTTAACAACAAATAACTAAGTTAAAATAGCCAAAAAAAAAAAAATGAAAACTTCACTTACCTAAAAACTCCAACCGATGGGGAGGAAGAGATTGATGACGTAGGGCACGGAGTAGCAGCGGCACAAGTCGGGTAAGGGAGAAAACTTGAAGGATTTGTTGGTTTTTTTAGCAAGGCCAAAGTTGCTTATTTAACGGGCGACTTATGCTTGTCATGTTAGCAAGCCACACCAGACGTTTGACTAAATCAGTCAGGTGTAAATCGCTAGTTAAACATGTGACTTTGCCTAATTTTATAGTTTTTTAAAAACATGATTAAATGCTTAATTCATTTTCTAAATATGCTTAGTTTAAAATTTTCCCTATCAAAAGTGATGCTAAAACCTTTTTTTTTATTTGGGAAAATAAAAACAATAAATTTAAATGTTAAAAAGAGTATATCTAAGAAAACATTTTGCTTGATTTTTTAAATATATCATAAAATCAAATCATAATTTTGATTTTTTGCTACAACTTAAGATAATAGGCATCATTTTAATGTCTTTACAATTACAAAAATTAAAACAAAATTAAAGTATTTAATGCTAAAACGTGAATTTAAAAAGAACAAATTTCAAGATTTTCATAAAAATTAAAAACATTTTAATCAACTAAATTAACATACATTTCATAAGTTTAATGAAAAATTCAATTGATCGACACGATTTCAACAAACTTACAATCAAATTAAACATGTTGGTAAGGAAAAACCACAACACCAAAGGTGATCAAATCCAAGTCTGATTAAGTCTTTAGCAAGCACTTGAAGTATGGTTAAAAGTTTTAGAATATTAATCAAAGGATCAAAAGGCCTCGAAGTCTTTCACGCTTATAGTCAAATCAAACATCTCAATAAGATGAATCCAACTAGTAATTGACTCTAAAAAGTTCAAGGTACTTAAATGTTGAATTAAATTTCTATAATCAAATGATTCAATAAGTTATATGATGGATTGTTATAAAATTTTGGATAGATTTATGAAAATGTTAGTTAAAAAATATTATAAATTGATGATTACCGTCAATCACTTATGTCGTTGACTATTATAATCCAACCACCACTATGCGACTATCATAGTATATTCACTATCATATGGTCATCGTCGCCATCACCCGACCATCGAACTTTGATAGTGATTCAATTGTTTTCGCACTAATTCAATTGCTCGACTACCATTGTCAGACAATCGTCTAATCACTATCATCTGACTATCTTCAGCCCACTAACATTGTTTAACCATCATCATCATCATCATCATATATCCTCTACTTTTCTAGCATGCATTGTAATCTTGTCTTCTTTAATTGAGGGGAAGCTCAAACTTCTATTATTTTACTTATGTAGTGTTCCATTTCACTTACGACAAGCCCCATATTTTTTTTTTCTCTTTTTAGTTTTTTTATTTAAAACTATGGTGTCACCTGTGTTTATATCTTTTATCTATGTATGTAAGATTTTTATTACAAAGTTTGAACTTCAAATTATCTCCCTATCATCATAAGTTTTTTAGCATGCAACACTTTGGTGTTGTATGTGTAAACATTCATAGCATTTTAGAAACATCTTTTTAATTGTTGAGAATCAATCCCTCAGTGGATGATAATGCAATACACTTGGTGAATACCACCCAATTATAAATATGGAGGATGCTATATGTGGGATGAGGGATATCAAGCTAGCTCATATATATCTTTCAACTTGTAGAAGAAATCTAACAATAAAGAGCACCGTCACTATATGATAGAATTGTCCCTACACAAAATTAATAGCATATAATGACTAATTAATTTGATACTACCCATGCAATGCCTCCTTATCTTCATGCTACAGCTCCTCCTCCACCACGACCTCATCATATACAACCCTTCCATCCTGTGTTAATTAGCCAACCTCTAATCTTCTAATTGTCTTGGTGGACTTAAATAAATCTCATCTTATTAATGCTCCTCGTGATGTTAAAAGAGATGAATTTTGACATGTTGTTTTGGAGAAACTTCTTTTGGGGATATAAACTAACTTACTCATCACTGTAGTTTTCAAGAGTGTCTGCCTTTAATTGATCTAGCTCTCTAGCATCATATTCTAGTAAAGTTTAAGTTATTTGTAATTGATCCTTATGAAGGGATTTCAAATCTTTATAAGCATATTAACCACTATAGGGTCATTATGCATATTCAAAAAGCTTCTGATGCATTCTTCTAATAGATCTTCCCTACAACTATTAAGAGACAATCTTGCACCTAATTTTACACTCTATGTTAGAACTTTCCTTACTTTTGAAAATTTTAGTTAGGCTATTCATCAAATAATTCATTGAAATTAGAAGATTATCAAAGGCTCCTGCCATTTTTATGAGATTCGCTAAAATAAAGAAAGAATATCAAAGAACACTATCAAAGATTCTCTTATGAAGCATATTAAATTATGGGAATAGACCAAAAGTGAGAATTATGCCCTAGATATTTACACTCATTATAATTAGGGGAAAAATGTTTTTATGTTAATCTTATTCTTCGAGTAAAATCACAAATAACTATTAAAAGGCAATCACTGCTCATTAGAAGCCATTTGAAAAAAGTATGATTGTCCTCCTCGAAAAAAAAAGTATGATTGGCCTCCTAGAAAAAAAAACAACAAGAATATTCAAGAGATCAAAGACAACCTCCACACCAAATTAAGCATAAGTCATCTAATTATATCTCATTCAATACATCTATGGCTAATATTGTAATGAATATATAGAATTTTGAACACATGAAATGACCAAATTTTTTTTTTAAATTCAAACCACAAAGACCAATCTTAATATTGTAACTTCTACTATCAAAATGACATTCAATAGGAAAATATTTTTAGTTTATCAACAAAACTTAAAAGGCACCAGTCTTAAAAAGTACATGTTCTCTAAAAAAAGTCTCAAAATATGTGTTTCATTAGTTTACTAAAAATCTCATAGGGCTATAGCCTTAAAAGGTGCATGTTCTCCAAAAAAATCTTAGAAGGAATAAGCCTTAAAAGATACTTGTTTTCTAAAAATCTTTAAAAGGGGTATGCCAAAAAAAGTGCATAGTATTCAAAATGCTTATAAGGCATAAGCCTTAAATAGTTATCCAATAAATTTTAGAAAGCACAAGTCTCAAAAAGTACAAGTTCTCCAAAATCTTTAAAAAAATAAGCCTCAAAAGATGCTGATCCTCTAAATAATCTCAGACGAAATAAGCCTCATAGTGTGCATGTTTCTTTGATTATTTAAAAATTTTCAAAAGTATAAGCCTCAAAAGATGCAAGCTCTTCAAACAAATCATAGAAGATATAATTCTCAGAAAATACATGTTTCTCCAGTTTTCTAAGAATCTTATAAACATTAGTCTTAGAAGGTACATAATCTATAACTATTAAAAAATAGATATACTGACCCATTTTACATGTTTTTATACTTATTCAAAAATCTTAAAGTGCTATTCATCTAAAAAATTTAAATGTCATAAGTCTCAGAAGGTACACTCTCATTATTTATCTAAAGTATATTGGGCTACAAATTTATTTAGAATCATCAAAAAGTATATGATGTATAAATTCCTTCTCAATTATGGGATTGAGATTATTATGTTCCAACTGGGGGAGGGTAATACTTTATTACTGATTCAAATATTCAACTACAATATACTAAATTTATAGTAAGACTTGAATGTTTCAAGTATTTCTGAAAGACATATGAAGACCAAATCCCACGGGCCGGGAGCAAGTTCTTATAAATATGAATTACTCTTACATGACGATTGAGAGTCATCAATTACTATTACTTCCAATAATTCCATTATAAACATCAATCAAGCTTGCATATCAATAAAATAGAAAACATATGAGGGCTAGATAAATAAGGAAGCTTATAAAAAGTTAATGGATCTACATGATGTCAATTCACACAATTTATCATCATCACCAAATATTTCTTGAATATTTTTATTACCTACAAATCTCCATCATCCTATATTAGATTCCAACAAATAGTCAATTCCCTCTTGAAGATTGTTGGAAGGACAAATTTTATTTCAAATGTAACAAATCTCAAATAATTTTAATGATATCGAAACCATCATCAACACTTGACCTCACCAGTATTAACATTAAACATTTATATCAAGCTGTTAGTCAAACTTCATTTTTGATAGTACCAAAAATAAATTTATATATTTATATTAAATTGAAGTACATATTGAAAGGAAAAAATGACTAGTTCACAAAAATTATGAAAGGAAATAAATTATTAAATTTTCTTTCCAATGACATCAAATATGCTAGAAAAATAATTCAATTGAGGTTTTGACAAACTTTTATTTATAGCAACAACACTTACAATGTAAGAATCATTTACCAACAACCACTCAATCTGTCTTAAAGTGGTCGAGGGAATATACATTATAGAAATAGTGCTTGTAGTATAAATGAAAGGAGTGGAACAAAGTGTTGCTTTAGGAAACATGGGTATGAACAATCTTAAAAACTTGTAGGTTTCCAATTTTAAAGGAATTCATACTTCTTCCCAAAGTTTTTTTTTTCTTTCTTGTTGAACGCATGGGGCCCTTCCCATCATGTTTTAGAAACCCCTCCGGTGCCCACAAAGGTACTAGGAATGTTTAGCAAAGTTCATATAAGATTTGCTACACCCTTTGAATTTGTTTATGAACATCAATGAGAGTTTCAAGCCATTTTGATAAAAGTTGTAGTAAATTCATGAAGTTAATAACTAGTAAAATGATAGGTTTAGGAAAATTATTGTTCATGAATTTTCTATCCTACCAAATGATAATATTTTTGTATTAAAAAATTAATGATAGTGGATGACGATGCTATCTATGTTCATAAAAAATTCAAATTTTTTTGGTTAAATGACATAGTCATTGAAGATAGAGAAGCATCAGCTTTGCATTATCACACAAAGAATATTCAATTCCATCAACCATCATCTCTTGTATGTGTTGCATCCAATTTTGAGGATAATTAACTCCCTAACAAGGAGAAAATAAAAAATTTGTTTAAACATGAAGATTGTTAACTCTGGTGAAAATTCTCTTTCTTTTTATCTAATCTATCTATATGAAGATTGTTAACTCTTTTTAAAAAAAAGATAAGAGTTCCATTTCAGGGTTTGCAATTTTTGAGTGTCACTTATAACTTTGCTAATATATGATGATTTGATACTCCTGCTAGAGAAAATATTGGATCCATTGTTTTCGCCCGATTCTCCATCTGCTTTCCCCCATTCTTTACAAGGTCTCATGTCTACTATATGTCCCCAACTCTTGTTCTTATACTGCTTTTACCAGATGGTGTAGCCTATTTAATGCCCTCCCGTCTCAATGACACAAATATTATTTGGTTCCATCTCTATTGTGTTGTGGTTTGCCAAAGTTGGAGAACCAGAAATGCCAAGAAGCACAATCTCCCACATGCTGCCACTACTATTATGGAGGCTATTGTTTTTGGAGTCTCTAATCCATGCTTGTGCTTATCCCATCCTTCTCTCTCTCTCTCTCTCTCTCTCTCTCTCTCTCTCTCTCTCTCTCTCTCTCTCTCTCTCTCTCTCCTATCAAAGCTATCATGGATGGTTCACTCCTTAATTCCTTCAAGTAGATGTGGCATTGAGGCCATCATCAAAAATGACAAGGGGATGCTCATCGCAGCGGTCGATAATAGTTGCGAGCATTCGGGCAACACCTATATACTATAGAGCTAGAAGCCATGATATTCATTAAGCACCTCATAGAGCCATGGATGTATGATCTCAAAGCTAGGCATCATCATAGAATGTGACAATAGAAGTGTAGTGAATTATCTCAAATAAAGTTTGGAAAAGGATTTATGGATGAGTAGGCCATCTTGACCTTTGTTTTACTCCATTTTATCATGTTATATTCCATCATGCCTCACATAGATACAACAAAGTAGCAGAATTTTGTCCTTAATTGGCATTACATTGCAATTTTATTTGAAAAATGATTGTTGAAGGAAGAAAGCTATAATTTTTTACACCCATGGTTCTTTTAGTTTCCTTTTTTGCTATAGAAATGCAAAGTGCAAGTTTCAAGATAGAAAAAATACTGGAACTTATAAAGAGAAAGTACTTTGCCTATAAAAGAAAATGTCGAGCCACTTTATGGAGATGGAATCGGAGCTTAGGAAGGAGAATTAAGAGATAGAATTTTTGTGTGCACAGACCTACATTTTGAAGTATTTGAAATTCACTCTCTAATTTAATTTTGATGTATTTAAAAATTCGTTACATTTGACCATTATAAATTCTCTATCATTATCGTCTGTCACCGTCGCCTACTGATACAACCGCCACTCTCCGCCTATTATCCTTTGCCATCACTGGCCAATCATCACCTGTCACTTGATGCTCATTGCTGGCTTCTCACCTATCACCACCACCACTCGTCGGCAATTGCCTCCGCCCCCATCAACCACCAACATCATTAAACTTTATGCTGCTTTTATATTGCTTCCAATTGGAAAGAAAAAACACATCCTTCTATTTTACATTCTATTTTGCATTTTCAATATGATATAAATTTATATCAAGATATCTAAACAATTAAAATTTATATCAAAATATCCTCATATAAATGGTATCAATATCAAATATTTCAAAGTTTATTATAAGATTTGGAAATATTAGATGCCATTATGCCAAACAATTTCCTTGGCTAAATTAACTTTTCTAGTTCTAGAGGAAGGATACATATACAAAAAAGAAAAAAAAAATCAGTTTCCAAACAGTTCTGCCATTAAAGCCTGAAGGATTTTGCCATTAAGGGCAATGAAAACATGTTAAAGGACCTGTACAGTATGTCTGCTTTGCCATCTCAATCACCAATAATAAAAGAGAAGGCTGAGAATCTGGTTAATTAAATCCTTCAGACAGGGGCTTTTGCTTAGTTTACTTTCCAGCTTTGTGGGCATAAACTGCCTGTTCCAGCTGCATGAAGAAGAAATTAAAACCAGTAAGTGTATAATAGTTCAGAAAATAGAAAAAGAATATATAAATTTTTTTTTTTTTGGGAAAATTTGGGGCAAAAAGCCCATCTATTTCTGTAAAGGAAAAAAGAGATTACAAGTAAAAGTAACCAGAGCAAAGAAAAAACTGCCTACATAAGAGAAAACAAAACCTTATGCAGGCAAAGTTAAAAAACCACAACTATACCCCAACTATACCACCCAAATCAACAAAATCAGTGAAATTACCAAAAAGTGGTAGAGGCACAAAAAAACAAGTGAAAAACCATATGCCCAGATTGAGAACCAAAAATTGCTTGAGGGATAAGAGGGCCTCCCAGACGACATATAGTAGGCGCAGCAGGAACCCGAGAGACCAGAAAGAGAGTAATCCAGTCAATAAGCGATGCAGAATTGCTCTTAAATCCAGAGTAAGTAACGGCTCCCAGGCATTAATGTCTGGACTCAGAAAATTGCATTGAAACAAACTAAACCCTGGTTGCCCGGAGGCCGTCCAAGGGGCCTGCATTGGGAGCTTCATCATAGTCCAGACATACCCGTAATAGCAGGCAGTAATCGGAGGAACATCAGGGCCCGAGAAGCAAAGGAGCAGAATTACAGTTTTTCCAGCCATGACAAAGAGTTTTTCCACTTCAGCAGTTTCTCAAATAGGACACGTTTAATGCATAACAGCAAAGTAGTAGAACACTGAGATTTACCACCAAACCTCCTATTGTTTCTTTCTCTCCAGACATAGTAAATAACACAGCCAATCACCAACTGATAAAAATTCAATTCCTCCTTTTTATAGTATTCACCATTTAACCAATCAAATAACTGCATAATAGTGGGTTTCAAAAGAAAGCACTGAGACCTCGGGATTAAGGCTTGTAAAATATAGAAAGAGTAGGAGCATTCGAAGAACAGATGGGAAACAGATTCAGCGCTAGAGTGGCAGAGACTGCACATAATCGGAACATGAATCTGTCTGATACGCAGCGCATCAGCAGTTTTTAAACCCCCCATTAAAGCAAGCCAAACAAAAACCGAATGCTTAAGAACACACCTTTTATGCCAAACAAATTTATACCAATTGCAGACTGGCAAATCGAAATAATAATCGCTTAAGTAATCCTTGAACATAGCATTGTTTTTGTCTTTCCAATACAGACAATGCCCAGCATTGTCTAAAGCATAGCTGCTATAAAATGCCTCCAATAGCCGGTGATGCAAGGGATCAGGGAGTCTCATAAGATTACCAGAAACATAATCGAACAGACTAAAATCAGGAAGTAAGTCAGTAGATACATCAGCCAAATACTCACCAATAGTAACATCATGACACCAATGATCCCATTTCAGAGAGATGGGGGAGTTAGGTGTAATCTTAAATTGAAAGGAGGCTTTAGAATCCATAGCAGATTTAGAAATGACTCTCCAAATTTTGGAAGCATTAGCTTGAACCGGTTTCCAGGGAGAATTGTACTTATGAAGAAGCCAAGAGGATAGAGGAGATGAGCAATTATACATCCTAGAAATAACTGAACAGTTAAAGGCATGCTGTAGGGCCGCAATAGAAGGGATCCCCAAGCCCCCCTTGACCTTGGGCAAGCAAAGTTTATCCCAAGAAACCATGTGAAGTTTCTTGGAGGAAGAAGAATCCCCAAAAAAAAGAAACCTAGCACAGTGCTTTTTATAATATTTATAAACATATTTAAGCATAATAGCACCCCGTATCCAATACGCAATAGTATTCTGAATTGTGAATTTCAAGTATTGTAATCTGCCCGCAAAGGACAACATATTGGCTTTCCAACCATTCAACTTCCTGTTTATGCTATCCAGAAGAGGTAAATAGTCATCCATTTTAAGCCTGTAAAATGATAGAGGAATACCAAGATAGGTTAACTTGTAAACAATGGTATGAATATTCAAGCAGTTACAGATATCTTGTTGATTTTTCTGGTGCTTGGGGAACATGATAGAGCATTTATCGCGATTGATATATAGGCCCGAGGAGGAAGCAAAATCCAAAAGAACAGAGTCCAAAATCCGACAATTATCTAAAGTGGCTTCCCCAAAAATCAAAATATCATCAGCATACAGCAAATGAGTAAGGGAGAAATCAGCAAATGCCTTTAAAACCTCTACCCTCAAGTAAATTAGAAAAAACATCCATGACTAGGCAGAAAAGATAGGGACTAAGAGGACACCCCTGCCTCAACCCCGCCGAAGACGAGAAATAACCTTCAAGAGCACCATTGAGAACAATAGAATAATTCACACCCGAAATACAAGCTCTGATCCAGGAAATAAACTCCTTAGGGAAGCCTTTATGGTTAAGTCTAGCGAGTAAAAACTCACGAGAGACAGAATCAAAAGCCTTTTTGATATCTAATTTTGCACAAAAGATATTAGGCCCACCTCTTTTCCCCGCATAGTATAAAATGTCACTAGCTAGCAAAATATTGTCCGTAGAAACTCTGGATTTCACAAACCCCGCTTGATTATTTTTAACAATTAAACACATAACAGGTTTCAATCTTTCAGCCATCACCTTAGCTATAATTTTGTACAAGACATTACATAGGGCAATAGGCCTAAAATCAGAGATGTTTGCCGCATATTTATTTTTTGGAATGATAGCAAGCGCAGTGGCCTTAATCCCATTAGGAAAGAAACCTTTAAGAAAAAAGGATTTAATAGCCTTACAAACCAAAGGCCCAATGATATGCCAGCTTGATTTGTAGAAATGAAAATTGAACCCATCAGGCCCCGGAGCAGCCGTAGATTTTCCCATGAAAACAACCGATTTGATATCCTCATCAGTGACAGGATTAACAATGGAGCTAGCATACTCGGCAGGTAAAACGGAACCCATAGGAAAGATGCCCAGATTCATACACAAAGGGGGAGAAGGATTGTAAAGCTCTTGGTAGTAATGGATGATGGAGGAAACAAGTTCTGATCTGGGAGAGTTGGGATTAGGTGCTGTCACATTAACAATAACATTAGAACAAGCCTTTCTTCTCCTGATTTTAGAGTAAAGGAATTTGAGGTCATCTTCACCGTTTTTAATCCAGTTCACCTTAGCCCTTTGAATGATCCAAGAAGCTTGCATAGAAATAAAATTGCCCAACTCAACATTAATATCCTTAAAAGCCTGATTGTTAAGAATATTAATGTGATCCTCATGCAGATTATTCAGCAAATCCCTTTGTCTAGAGTGAAGCAAGTCAATATGGGAGTCAACAGAGGAGGAAGAAGCCCAACATTCTTTTTTAATACCTCTTTTAAGTACTTTCCAGAAATTGCAGAAATGAATAAGAGGATTTCCAGAGCAGGGGGAGCTGATGAAGTCAAGAAGAAGAATCCAATATTTGTCAATACACGTCCAGTAATTCTTAAATAAGAACCTGTGCTGGACCTTAAAATTTCTTCCAGACTGAAGAATGATCGGGCTGTGATCAGAGCAAGATGGACTTTGATACGATCAGTAGGAATCAGAGAAAGATTTCAGCTAGCTATCATTCACTAACGCTTGATCAAGTTTGATGTGAATGGGATTGTCTAGACGTTGGTTGAACCAAGAATATTTGCAGCCAATAGAAGGCAAGTCCATTAACTTATTGTAGAAGATCATATTATTGAAATCTGCAAGAGAAGATTGGGAGATAGGAATTCCCCCCAGCTTATCAGAAGTATATCTACAACAATTAAAGTCGCCCATGACAACCCAAGGAAAGCTCTCCTCAGGAGCAGCATTAACAATATCAGCCCATAATAATTTCCGATCTTGACTGCAATTAGCAGCATAAATAACGGATAGCTCAAGAATAGGGACACTAGCAACAGTGATAGTACCAGAGATCATCTGAGAAGAGATGATATTAGAAATGAAATTCATCTTGGAACCATTCCACTTAACCCAAATTCTCCCAGAATTGGAGAGGGAGAAATTGTGACAGCTACCTTCATTAGCAAAGAGACTGTGAGAAGAGTCAAAGAAAGGATCAAGTAAAGAAGCCACATTGATCCTATTCTCTAAAATGCAAATCAAATCAAGATTAAAAGACTGAATGAGACATTTACAACAAAGAACCTTATCAGGGCGGTTAAACCCCCTGATATTCCACGCCGCAATGAGTGGAAAAGACATTATGAATTTGAGTGGAGCTGGGGTTTTTTGACCTGCTTTCCCTTAGCAGATTTTTTCGTAACTGCACTGGTATTTTGCACTTTACTTTTCTGAGTGGCTTTACTGTTTTTGGACTTAACCTCCTCAAAGTCCTCATTCTGTCGATCATTGATAGAAGCCAAAATAGGTTCCATATGAGAACAAGATTCCTCCTCAATGTTTAAGGCATCGAACTTGTTGGGTGAAATGATTTCTTGCTGAAGAGAAGAGGGCTTGACAAACAGAAGGCTAGAGGAAGAAGAAGCTTCCTCGTTTGGAGAATTAAGATTGGGAATATCATTCATCACTGGATTTTCAACTAACTGAATTCTTTGGGATTTCGGAAAACCAGAGGGGGAGGATGAGGGGGAATGAGGTTGGTACAGCAAAGGGATCCCCTGAGCATTAGGAATCAGAATGGATGTAGCCGGAGAATTCTTGGGAGGTTCATTAATACCAGTAGTAACAGCTTCAGATTCTGGGATGATCGGCTTAGTAACAGAGTGAACAGGCGGCCTAGAAACTCTATTACTAGTAGAAAAAGAACGGTTACGAGGTTTCCTGCTATTGCTTCTACCCCGATAATTTGTATCCTTCTTGACTTTATCATTGGTTTCCTTGTCAGGCTGAGAGGGACAAGATGAAGAGTAGTGCATTAAGGACTTACAGTGCTCTCAGGGGGTTGGTCTCCATTCGTATTAAACTTTCAAGCAAACCACATCACCATCCAGCGACACCTTAATCTCTTCTGGATATGTAGCATTTCGATCAACAAGAACACAGATGCGAGCAAAAGTAAGACGAGTCTTTTGTTCCGTCAGATTGTCAGCAGCAAGCGGGATGCCTATTTTGCTCGCAATCCGCGAGATACCCTCAGAATTCCAGCAAGCAAGCGGCAAGTTGTGAATTTTCACCCAGATAGGAACAGAGGAGAAGTCCTCCTTCATAGGGGTAAATTTCGGGTGCCATTTCTGTAGCACAAAAGGTTTACCTAACAAGAACCATACACCTCTCGACCACACCAAGTTGAAATCTTCGGTGCAAGAGAATCTCAGGAGAAAAAAGCCATCGCTCAAGGAGAGAAGCTGAACTGACCCTTTTAAGCTCCAAGTTTTTTTGATGGCTCCCAAAAGCGCTTCGTAATAGGGACGTCTCCCTATTGAATAACCAACCAAGCAAAGCTTCGAAGAAGCTTGTCACCCGAGAAAGGAATCACATCGGGCTCCTCCGGGTAATGAGAAAATTTGATGGAATTCGGAGTAGAGTTGCCATACACGAAAACTTGAGACCAATCTTTCGGAGAAGAGCGCGCCCCGATCCCAGTAGACGAGGCAAGCAGAGGAAAATCTGAGGGAAGGAGAGAAGGATCCATGCACTAGCAGGCCTCCGGCAGCGCCGGAGGGAGGAGGCGAAAGAGGGAAGGTCAGCTGCGCGCAGAGAGGAAGCAGAGAAACCCTAAGCGCATCCCATGGGGTGCAACTGTTAGCTTCGAGAATTTTTTCAGAATTAACTCCAAAAATTTTTAAACAGGATGGCCCATACGCCTGCGAAGATCAATGTATCCGCAAAGAAAATAAGAAAAAAATTGATCTTTAAGAATATATAATATTACAATGACATTTTATGATGTGATATAAGATTCTGATTGGGACAGCTTTCGTATTGATTTATAAAATAACTTTTTAGTACAAAAAAATTTTGAAAAAGAAAATTTTGTATTTAGAAAGCAATAAAAAAGCCGTCCCAAACGAAGCCTAAATCTCAAGAAAATAATTTGAAACCTCAAATTGCTTCTCTGAAGAAAAGGCAACAATTAAATGTGTAACACCGAACACTTATATATGAAATCACCAATCAAAAACAACTATTCACGAAAAGATCACTCGCATTTAGAAATAAAGTCTTCACTTGATCGGATTTTTATAGGTAGAGATTTAGGCTTTTGTTTGAGACGGCTGCCTAATTGCTTCTAAAAACAGCTTTTTAATAAGAACAAACGAAGCCTTAAATATATATAAGAACAAGATCTGATGTTGGAAAAGTTGACTTAGGTTTCGTTTGGGACTACTTTCTTACTGCTTCTGAAAGCAGCTTTTTAGTACATAAATTAATTTTTTGTATTCTAAAGCTGTTTTTAGAAGCAGTAAAAAAGCCGTCTCAAATGAAACCTTAATCAAATTTGATGGTAGCTATGAACTTTAGCTCGAACATATGAAGAAATGGAGGGTGTATAATGCAATAAACCTAAAAAAATAGTGCTCTTATTCATTCTCTTTGAATTAGAACCATTTAAAATTTCTAAATATTATAAGAAATTTGTTCATAGCGTTGATAGATACAAACACTTGTTCACCATAAAAATAATAAACCAATAATCAAATTATTTGCAACTTTATTTGTTCAATGCATGAAATCCAACTATATTTTAAGATATTCATTAAAGACAAATCTGAACTCATAATATGGCTCTTTAATGTCTTTTTTTTTAAATCATTTTGAACATCACTCTATTTTTTTTTATTTTTATTGATCATCACTTATTTATAACTCCAAAAAGATACATTCTCATCTATATTTTTATTATTTTTCACAATAGATTTAAGATAATAAATCTGCCACAACTACATATCATCTTATATTTCAAAAGATTAAATAATAATTATTAATATTCTTTATACTTCTCTATTAGTTATCGTCTAAGAAAAAAAAAAGTTCTCCATAATAGATCTTACTGACATGAAATAAACTGATTCTTCAAAATTGTTATAATTTTCCCAAGTTTGTGTTGCTTTACTCTCTCTCTGTAATAGCTTTGTTTTATGACCCGTAAGTCTGATTCCTATATAGTTAGGATAATTTAAAACATCAACATTGGTTTTAACAATTGGTACAAAAATGCTTCTTCTCCAATCAATTGACAACCTCTTCAAATTTTACTAAGAATATTTGATTGCCCACTCACTGTAAAATCCCTATAACTCCCAAAATATCCATAGGTATCTCATCAGGACCTAAATCTTACCTTCATACATCTTTCTAGAGCCAACTCCACATCATTTTTTTTATCAATATATATCATATTATATTTTATATATTATTCCTTATGCTCTTCCAAAATAATTTATTATTTAAAAGACTTTTTAATAATTTCTCTAATGCAACCAAAATTTAGGAAAACTAAGATTGCAAATAACTATATGTCTTCCTTTCCATAGACAATACAAACTTAAAATAAACACACACTACAACTTAAAATAAAAGGATACAATAATACCATACAACTAATCAGCCTTACAATTTTTGAGAAGAAAGATACAATGGAATGGTAACTTGTGGAGAGAAAAAATATATTAGAAGTTCAAGACGAAGTCATAGATAGGAAGGGGAAAAGAAGCTAGCTCGCAAGCTAGAGAAACCCCTCAGGTTTCTTCTCCAAAAATCATCACATAACTCACTCTAAAAACCGCCCAAAACTCCCATTTAAATAGGATATAAGCAGCCCAAAGGACACCCAAACAGCCAACGAAAAAACAGAAAAACCTTTGGGAAAAAGGCACAGCAGAAATCGAACAGCCAAGGAGGAATCCCAAGAAAAAAAGGCTTGGCTAAACCGAGCAGCCAAGAGCAAGAACCGAACAGCCAGAAAGGGGAACCGGGAAAAGCAGGGAGCGGGAGCCAAACAACCACAACAAAGGGAGCCGAACAACCAAAGCAAGGGAACTGGGACAGCTAGGGAGCAACAACCATCCCCCTAAATACAAAGAAGGGGGCAGCCTTGCTTGAATCAATTCTCCTTCGGATGAGAGATCTCATCCCCTGATGAGATGACTTTATGACATGTCGAAGGGGCCACAAACTTGGGAAAATTATAACAATTTTGATCTAAATAGGATCTTACCCGGTTAGGAGAGTAGAGGTATTAGATTTGACTTATGTTAAGAAAGGTAGGGGTAGACCTAAAAAGACTTGGTTAGAAAATATTATGAATGACCTTTCTTTATTAGATTTAAACGAGAATTTGACTTTTAATAGGACACAATGGAAAAAAAGGATTCATGTAGCCGACCCCACGTAGTGGGATAAAAGCTTGATGTTGTTGATGTTGTGGAACTAGACATCTTACCCCAAAATAGATATGGCTCAACAAAGGAATTCCAATTTGCCTCTTTTAATAATCTATCTTGAAAGATTAATAATTCCTCACCTTTCAAATTATGGAACCTCATCCAATAGCCATAATTTATTTATTTATTTATTTATTCATACTCTTAAGATAAGAATACACAACCACTATCTTATGTTTAGTGGTTAAGCTTTCTCCTAGCCTACCTTATAATCTTTGTATGAGGTTCTGCCCTTTTGTGTAAAAATAAAAATTTAAGCATGGTTTGGTGAGTTCTCCTACTCCATAAATCCTCTCATAAACTTTCATACTAGAACCTGTATGCACATTAAAATAATCTCCAATAATTATCCTTTCATTAGTAGCCATATATTCTATTAGTTCATCTATCTCTTACCAAAACATTCAATCCAACTTAAGAAGCATAAAAATAATCAGATTCATAATTTTCTCGTTGATAATAATCTTCATAACAAAAATCTTTTTACAAACTATTTTAAACACAATAATTTTATCTTTCAACTTTTTGCCCACCACTAACTTCATCGCATTCCTATTGCTAACCTTTTCAACAAACATTAACATAACTTTCGTTGCTAAACTTGAGCTTTTCTCATTTTCATTTATTTTTTTATAAACAAAGAAAATTTATTCTTCTTCTTATCAGAATCTTTGCTGATTCTCTCATGTTCTCATTCAATATTCCCAAATTTCATGTGATAAATCTAATCTTAGACATAACCTTTGTTTAATATTCATCATAATCAGGTTAAACTATGATGATTACTTAAGTGTGTTGTCCTAACGCACTGCTACCAACTCCTCACCACAATCAAATTAGATCGTGGTGCATTGCTTTGGAGATTATCTTAGCATTATAAAATTTCGAATTTAGATTCATTTCATTAATTTTGATATGAGTTTATGACCTGCTGTCAACCTGATATTAAACCTTAATCTTCATCATCCAAATTAAGGCTCAACAATGGCAACAATACAAAAACAAAGCAATATAAAATATTAAATGATAATAATAATAATAATAATAATAATAATAATTTTGATGATGACCAAAATAAGGTATTTAACAATGAATAAAGGGACTGTAACAGTGATGGTTGATCATGCAGAGGTAAGGGTGTGAATTATTTGGATAAACTCAAAAAATTTAACCAATTCTAGCTTGGTTTGATTTAATTATTGATTGAAATATTTACTTTCTTAGTTTTTCGATTATTAGTTTGATTTTTATTTTATAAAATCAGTCAAAAAAAATATACTAGTTTCTTCAAATATAAAATCAAGTAGAACTCATGAATTGCAAATAGCAAGAAATAGAAGGATCAATAATAAGATTACTGGAAAATAAATGGGCTCTTATAATGAAATTAATTTATCTAAACCCCTCCCAACTCAACCTAGCCAAACCTAAATGTCTCAGACAAAAATAAATCAACATCTGTACGATGGCCGTGCATACTTCATAAAATTGAATTGAAGGAAGAAAAAGTGAGTAGAAAGAGAGATAGACAAGTTAGATCATATAATATCTCAGCATTATAAAAATTCCAGTTTAGATTCATTTCATTAGTTTTGATATGAGTTTATGCCCTGCTGTCAATCTAATATTAAACCTTATTCTTCATCATCCAATTAGTGCCCAACAATGGCAACAATAAAAAATCAAAGCAATAAAAATATTAAATAATAATAATAATAATAATCATACCAATAATAATAATAATTTAAAAATAAAGTTTGATGATGACCAAAATAAGATATTGTATGACGAATAAAGGGATTGCGACAGTGAATGGTGGTTGGTCATGCAGGGGTAGGGGTGTGCATTAAACTCCAAAAATAAAACCAATTCTAACTCAGTTAGATTTGATTAGTGATTGTAATGCTGACTTTCTTAGTTTTTTTATTATTGGATTTATTTTTATTTTATAAAATCAATCGAACCAAAAACTAAATTATACTAGTGTCTTTAAATATTAAATCAGCAGAGCCATGAATTATAAATAAATAAGAAAGAGACTATGATGCACAGACACGAACACGACGACACGGACACGGATACGAGACATGTCAATTATTGAAAATATATGACACTGACACAGGTTGGACACGGTATTATAGTTTTTATATTTTAAAAATAGTGCATAAAAATTAAATAAGTATAATTTTAAAAATAATTTAGAAATAAGAAGTTATTTAACTATAATTTATGCTTAAAATGATTAATATTAGGAGGTCAAGAGTCAGGCATCGATGCCGTTTATAAGTCATCGAGAGAGGATATGACAATGATGTCGAGAGTCGGGCATTGATGCTATACAATAAATATTGTTCGTCAATGTTAAGAGGGTGTTTATCATCGATATTGAGAGAGCGTTGGTCGACGACGTTGAGAAGGCGTTGGACAAAAATGAGATGTCAAATTGTGGGTGTAGAAATTGCTAGCATCGAGCCTCAATATAAAGATAACGTTAGACTTTGATATGGATATGGTTTTGAAATGTTGATGTTGTAACGACGACACACGTCAACGTTGAGAAAATAACGGGCATTATTGTGAAATCAAAGTTGTAACCCACCTAAGAGAAATAAAAATGAGAATATTCGATGAATCGGGTATCAAGTGTGGGCGATTGATTTGATGTTGTGGATAAGAAATAAGAAACTTAGTTTTTCTATTTTAAATAAGTAAAAATTTTAAATACAAGAAATTATATTTAAAACAAATTCATAAAATATTTAAGATACGCGTGTCGAACACGTGTGTCAAATTTGTATTTAATATTTTTTAAACCAGACATATTTTCGTCATGTAAGACACGCGTCGGAGGAGAATCGGACGCGTGTCGTGTCGGACACTCCATGCCTCTTTGAGGAGAAGTGTCAATGCATCATAGGAAATAGAAAGTTCATTAATAAGATGTATGGAAATTAAATGGGCTCTTATAATGAAATTTGTTCATCAAACCCCATCCAACTCAGTCCAACCAAACCTAAAGGTTTCACACAAAAATAAAATCAACATATGTAAGATTGACGTGCATACTTGATAAAAGTGAAGCGAGGGAAAAAAAAGTGGGTAGATCATAATCACATCAAGAAGCCCAATGGTGCAGGACAAATTAACTCCAATAATAAGTGAACCAATGAATCAAGCCAAGGTTGAGGTGATGAGCTCACGTGAGGCACAAACAATAAACTAACAAAGCGATCTACGAAAAATTTTAGCACAAAATAGGGGAAAATTAGCCTTTTTTTAAATCATAACCAATGAAATTATTTTAGATGCATACATGCTAAAATCAGTTTATTTGACTTACATCATAAAATTGATGAATAATTTTATGTCAGTACTATTATTAATAATTATGCATGGAATTTAAATTTTGGTTGGTCATCTCTCGAAGTCTAATCAATTTAAAATTGAAAGTGATTTACTTCAACTTGACGGCTCACACATGGTTAGAACACAAAATCGAACTCGAATAGGCATATAAACACACAAATATAAATGATATACATATGAAAAAGGTACATTACCATACTCTAGTCAACGAGAAAAAAAAAGAAAAGGAACATACCAAAATCAACAGAAAATTGTAAAAATTGAATGAAAAAAACAACAATGCATGTTAACATCTAGGTAAAATAAGATATGTAGGAGAAAACTTGTTATTACTCCACTTAAGCCGTTAAAAAGTAATGTGTGTGGAGAGTAGTCAAGTAGCCAATATGGAGAGTGGCGTAAGAAGGTGAGCATGAGTGAAAGATAAGTTTTGGGCGGGGTAAGGGAGGTTTGACCATAAGGAGAAATTTGATAAGAGAATGGACTAGGTTGACGCATGACAGGAATGATGAAGAAAGGTCTGCTGTAGAGGGTTTGGCGAATAGACAAAACCAAGTTGCAGGTTAACCCATTTTTAAGTCAAAGTTAAATAAAACCAACACAGCACATTTAGATGTCGGATAAACTAAGAATTTCTAGATTGAATTGCTGATCCGATCATATAGCGTTTGCCCAGTAATATACCCTTACACATATCTATTAACTTACACATCTTCTCATCTTGAGATTTATAGACCTTAAAAAGGACTAGCAAGATTAATGTCTTTATTACTTATGGTAAACATCTGAGAGTAACAAAATAATTAAAAGCGTAGTTATCTAAAAGTTCCATAATGTTTACTCCATTGGCTTTTCAAAAGCTGTAGATTTCCCGTCGAACATCTTTATCATAGCTTATGAATGGCAGGATGCGTTAGAAAAGGGGGGAAAATCCTTATAATGAATCATGAAGGTCTTTATAAACGCATTTTTTTCATTTCTTATAAAATTACCAGCTGGTAAGCTAAGTAGAGAAGTAAACATCAACAAAGAGAGAGTGCAATCATTTACGCCCCGTTACACCGTTTTCGGTTTAAATCGGCGAAAACAGTTACTGTGTGTTGTTTGTTAACACGCCTTTTGCAGATTCACTTTTCCTATATCTCCGTAATACTGCCGATCTCAAAAGAAAAAAATGCTGCATACCCAAATTCCGCTTACTCAGTTTCTTTAAACTTCGATTATGCAAAAGGAATGCCGCAACCAAACGAAGCCTTAGTGTGCAAATAGTTAAAATTGTCAACAATCTAACTTAATATATAAACATCCAGCAAAACAATGATATTTTGTAATCTTCATGAAATCACTTTTTTTTTTTTTTTTTTTTGGGAGGATCAAGGGACAACACCTAGACACACACACAATACATACGTATGACTCGAATCCAAGACCTTTTAGTTGATAGTCAAAGCACCCAATCTACAGACCAAGGAGAGCTGCGTATAAAATCACATTAAAAAAGTAGTATAAGAAAATGATGCAAGTCATTGATCACCTGTATCATGACATTTAATCTCTTGGACAGTTCATAAAACCTCTGTTTGGCCAGGTTCAATGCCTCCAAGCAACTAAGATCAAAAAGATATTTCTTTCATTAGTGAATAAGATGAAAGCATGCAATACATAAAAATGGAAACAATATCATCAACTCCCAAATTTAAAGGTAGAAACAATTAGTTATAAGTAGATGCTTAGAAAAATAGCGAGAGTGTTACATCCTGTAAAATTATTAAGATAGCAGTAAATTTTGATGAATTAAAAAGGAGGAAGATAATAGCCTTATGCATGCCAGTGTCCCCAACATACCGTAAAAGACTAATAAAAAATACCATCGCCATAAATATATAAAAAAAAAACTTATTCATGACAGTACCCAGCATATAGTAAATCTTCACCCTAGGCCACTTAAAGCCATAAATTACTTGGGTTGAGAATAACTAGTTTCACATGGTAGTTTCATATGCTCAACTAGGAAATTTAAAGAACATCTTGATTTTCTATTCATTACATATGGAAGCCATTCATATCAATTCATTTGTTGATGAAGAATTTAAAATCTCACTTGCCACACAGATAACAACCTAGCTTTTTTTTAAAATCAATAAGATTTAATGACAATGACATAGGATTATCATGATAAACAGATAAGCCCATCATTTTGACTACTAGACAACTTGTTTTATGCAGGTCTTCTGAATCCTAACTTTAATAATGTCTACAAATGAACCAAAGCTCATGAAAGCATAAAGCAAAACCAAGCCTTAAAATTATAAAATAAAAAGCTAAGAGCAGATAAATTTGACTTTTCATAATGGATGATATTGATGAACACAAACTATATCAAAAGGGAAAACTGATCTCAACCAAGTAACATTACCGAATAATACCCAGCCGGTCTACAAACAACACTGCCTCCACATAATACAGGACGAGTATGCAAATCAAAAGACAAGGAGATAAAGCACCAAGATTCAATTGTCTAGGGCAAGAGGTTCCAAATGAGACTACCTATTACAACTCAAGCATCCTGGTCAGAGCCTTGGTCATAACAATTGTTTAGTGGTATCATTTAGCGATCAAAGTACATAATTAGAGTCATTAGACTACACCATAATTAGACTACACATGTCAGATGATTACTAGCATGAGATCTTTTGAAAGTGATCATAACGATACACTCGATATGATATTGACTCTTTATGAGCCGATGTTAATAATCCTAAATTTGTCAACCTCAAAAAATTGTTGCTGAGAGTGGATTATTTTTTTTGCTTTTGACTAGAAGTCATTAATTTTGTTTGAAATATTTCTGATTTTTTTTTTAAATTTTAAAATTTTATACTTTTATAAGGATTTCAATCCTAAATAATTTTCTTTGATTAATCTTAATGGCGTGCCACATCGTTACTTGCGTGATATTTTTGAAGAGATTAATCTTAAATTTGTCAACTTTGACAACCCATTAACGAGAGGATGAATTTTTGTTTTTAGACCAAATCAATTAATTTTGAATTATTTTTATTTTTTTTAAAGATAAAGAATTCTTATACTTATATTGTGATTTTAGTTGTAAATAATTTACGTTGGGATTTTATGACATCTCCAATTAAGATTTCAACAAATAAAGTTATCATCAACGAAACGAATTTTGAAACATTTACCTTTACAATAAAAAAAAGTTAATTATTGAAAATGGACTTCTCTGATTATGGTGTACGAAAACCACATTTATCACTTGGATAGTTTGCTTGATTGAATTTTATTGTATTGAACTCTGTTTGCTTACTTATAGGGGATCAAGTTCATGGGGCTTAAGTCTAATCGGCTTCAGTTTTTGTGATGTTAATGATCAATCATGAAATATGGGGGCGTACGACCCAATCCTATAGGTGGGGTGGCTCGTTCAAGAATGTTGTACAATATGATGATGGATTTGATTTCACAAGAGAGCTTGCACAATTTTTTTTAATAATCATATCTTTTAGAACTGTTGCACGTTCATCTTATTTTTCGTTAGCTCGACATTCTCAAGTTTCTAAATTTATGCTTTTAAAATGTTTTTTGAGTATATGCGAACATTTAATTTCAGTAACTTGATGTGTCTTTTAGATATCATGCACACTTTTTAATGCACTTAAACAATTTATGAGGCATTATATTTGAGTTGAATTTGTCACATAAAGTGCATCCATCATTTCAAATTTAATTGTTGCATGAATATTTTTGCATTAAAATGTTAATGTTTCATTTTAATCTCAATATTTCACTTTCTGTCTATTTGCATGTACTTGTTGCATATTTGTTAGCAAAGTGCGCAACCTATAATTTATTGCATTTCACATAATGTTATAATTTTCATCTATATATAGTTTGTAGTTTTGTGTTGTGGCCCACAGAGCAATAGAAGAGCTATCCCTCTTAATTCATTATCACAGGACTTTGAGTTACCCTATTTATGAGTGCTTAGGGAGTGTTCTAAGTGTGATAAGAAGGTTTTGCATGTGCTCATAGATGAGCATTCTAGTTCCTTATAGTCCTTGTATTCAATTCAATGTTCATTTCATTTGTTTTCAGTCTATTTGTTATTATAAGTTGTGGCGTAAGAAAGTTCATTTGGTCCTCATGCATGGCGTTCTTTTTATTTTGTATTTTTTTTTTAATTTTATCATGTTCATGTTCAAAGCGTCCTTGAATTTCAAACTTTTCAAATTTGATCTATTTAACACAATAATCTCCCAATATCTCTCGAACGTAAAAGGCATCTACGGTGAGTGTTAGACCTTCCCATTGAGCTATAAAAACATCCAGGCTAGGGGTCTTCATACCCATCACATTTAAGAAAGCATGCATATGTCTTCAATACTTACACGAAGCACACAAGAATTTCTAAGCTATGTTGGAATAACCCACACGAGTACTTATTTTATCATTTTCTCCATTGCATTGGAACAATGTGCACGAATACTAAAATTTAGGTATGCATTGGCATTCGTTACTTGTACAAGAAAACATGCAAGATTTTCCTATCGTGTTGGCATAACATGCATGAGTACTTATTTTGTATTAGTCTCACCTTGTTAGAACAAAACACATGGGTGCTTAAATTTTTAGGTTATGCTTGCATTGTTACCTTACATGGAAAGAATATAAGTTTGTAGTCAGGAACTTGCAAAATACCCACCAACTATTTCTTTGAATTTTCTTTTAAAAAATACATTCCTTTCTTGTTTTGTGAATTTCCTTATTTTATTTTCTTGTTAGTTTTTTTTTTTTTTGGTGATAGAGAAAGAAGGTCAAAGAGAGACAAAAAGATTTCGAGTGAGAGAAAAGAAAAAATACAATGTAAGAAAGAAAAAGAGTGAGAGAGGTAAATGAGTTAGGGGAATCTAATAGGCTAGAGTGAGAATGAAAGAGAGATTGCGAGAGCTTTAGCGGGGAGATAGAAAGGTGGGTTTTGGGGAGAGAAGGGGAGGAGCTGTGAACTGAAGCAAAAGGAAGATAGTGAGCTAGAGAAAGAAGTTAGAGAGACACATAAAGGGAGGAAGCCATGGTGGTATTTAGAGGGATTATGCGGGTAACGTGGTGGCTAAATGTTTGAGGATGTCGACGAGTTCATCGGAGTTGTGGTTGAAGAAAAAAAAATAATGATGAACAAAGGTTATTGGCGATTTTGATGAAAAAGAGACTCAACACACCTAGCGCTCAGAATGGGTTATTAGCGTCAAGGATAGTGGTTGGAGGAGGTAATTGAGCATTGTGGAGTGTGGATATGAGGTGTGGAAGTGACTAGGAAGGCTGCAACAAGTGGGGTTGTGATTTGCAAGGGATGATTGAGGAGATTGAAGTGTTGAGAGATCACTAGTGGTATGAAGAAACGGAAGTTTTTTGAGGTCTTGCAAACTCTTCTCCTCTAAAGGTTGTTGTTGGTCTCATTGATGCCTCTGTTAGCAGCTGCCATCATGATTTGTCACTTCAGTGTCATTAAGGGTTTGAAACTCGGGTAATAGAGGAGATGAAGTTGGCTACGGTTGCATGAGAAATTGACGGGAGTTGGATTGATGCTAGTTTTGTCAAGATAAAGGAAGTTGGGGTTTGGGCGAGCTCATGAAGACGAGGGGGCATCACGGAACAGAGAGGGAGAACAAATTGTGAAAATTGATAATAAAAACTAATAGAGGAGAAGAGTGAGGAAGATCATAAGAGGGGAAACTTGGGTTGAAGAGAGAGTGTGTGAGAGTGCGATGCGGGGAAGTCATGGGGTTTTTCTTTTTTCTTTACCTTTTTTTTTAAATAACAAAAGATCAACAATCATGCATTAAGACAATAACCTAATGAGCCAATTCAGTCAAAAAGATCTTTCTCTGCAAATACATTCAGGTGTAACCTAATGGACAACATAAACTTACTCTTTTATCAAAGGCAGCATAACGACTCCAATTAGAGAAAGAGAATATTAATGCCCACAAAAGTAAAAGTGATGAGGAAATTCGATTGATTCCTCTGCTTTGCAACTCTATCTGTGGTTGCCCTATTTACTAACACTATAAGTGGTTGATACTTTAATTTCTTGGCTCTTGTGCAACATTCCTTTATTTTGGAATTCTACCTACAACTTTACTTAGTTTTGCAACTTTGAGCTTTCTTGGCACTATATGCAGCTTTCCTCTATTGTAATCTATGATGCACCGACACTTCTCCTCAAAGAGGCGTGCAGTGTCCGACATCGTGTCCGACACAACACTCGTCCGACACTCCTCCGACACGTGTCGGACACACCAAAAACGTGTCCGATTAAAAAAATATTAAAAATAAATTGGACACGCGTGTCCAACACGTGTATCTTAAATATTTTATAAATTTTTTAAAATATAACTTCTTATATTTGGCGAGATTTAAACTAAATTTCTTATTTCATATCCACAACACCAAATCAACTTCTGCATTTAATACCCATTCATCGAATATTCTCATTTTTATTTCTCTTTGGCAATGAAGATATTTTCATCTCCTCTCTTTTTGCACAATTACAAATCTTTCTCTTGTTGAACCAGAGTTGAAAGTAGTGATATTCAATGATGATGATATTAAAGATAAAAAACAAACCTCTAAAGCTAATCCTAGTAGTTGAAGCTTAAATGCTTGATGTTGTAGTAAGTGATTATTTGCTTATATTTTTGTGGTTGTACTAGATATTTTGTACTAAATATTTTATATTATAAGCTAGACAAGTTATAATGTCATTCATTTATTATTGTTTGACATTTTTAATATGATATTACATTAATATATATACACTATATAAAAAAAAGTATTGCCGTGTCCGCGCCGTACCCGTGTCCTATATTTTAAAAAAAAGCTGTGTCCCGTGTCCGTGTCGTGTCGTGTCCGTGTCGCTGTGTCCGTGTCTGTGCATCATAGATTGTAATCCTATGTTTTTGTTGTTGAGCTACGAATAGTGAATTTCCTTGTCATCGTAGCAAAGGGTGGTGTTAATATTTTTGTGATTTGGAGGGGATCATAAGTTGGTGGAAAGGATTTTCAATTAATTTTATAATTATAAATAAGGTTCTAAGGCATGTACATAAATTATTGGAATAAATTTCTAATTGGATATGAAATTTCTTCTTCCAAATTTAGTTATTTGATCAAGTGAATGACTTTGATTTTAACAGAAGTTATCTTATAGTATAAAAATGGGGCTTATTTTTTTAATGAATTTCCTTCATTATTTTCCTTCTCTATCATTCTTTCTTGTACATTTTTTTATTATAGGTTTGTAAGTCAAATTGTGGTTGGTAGGATTTGCTATAATCTAGGTTTTCGTCAAATACATGAATTTCAACCATGTATGCAACATACTTCTCTCCATTAATTTTTAGTAGAATATCATTAGTAATTTCTAAATTGATTTCCATCGAGTTTTTACTTTTCATCAACATAAACATTAGTTTTTTTCGCATCAATAGTTTGTGTCCTGCAAATTTTGAGTGTTTTAGCATGATTTTTCTGATCTCATGTTAGATTTGCATTAAAAAACCCAAGATGCCTTATATCATATAAGGAATCCAAAGCACCTAAAAATATATTATGCATGGGTTAGAACAACATTGTTCTAATTAAGTCAACAGAAGATTTCCTCAACACATATTATTGCTATTCTTGATATCAGAAGATTCCTTCCCAAAGTTTAACTACATAAAAAATTTAATAGCTTAACAATTTTTCATACAAGTTTTAATCTCCTAAATCATATCATTTTAAAAGTGATGAACTAGCAGTAAATATGCTAGGAACTGAAGAACACCAATACTGCACAGAGATATCTCCATGCTGAGTCATATGCAATAGTAAAGTAAATCCATAACCTATATGAACAAAGATGAATACAACAAAAAATTTAACTAAAGGGAAGAAATCAAAAGAATTATGATAAATAAATGCGATAAAAGAACTTAGAGTTGAATAACTAAGGTTATCGACTTAAAGAGTTGGTTGCAGATAGTTGAAACTAAGGAATGGTTGTTCTATAAAAGAGCTAGGCTGATATGGCCAACAAAATGCCTAAAAATGTTATGTAAGGTGAAGATATTGGTAACTCATGAGAGGTGATCTCATGGAAGAGACAGTGATTGATTCCACAAGTTTCTTATTTCAAATTATAATACTCGAGCAATATTCTGAAAACAGACAGCACCATTAAATGCTGATGAAAACTTATTCAATGGAAAGTTTTCAAAATGTACAAAAGCCAAAAGAAGGAAAGACTAAGCATAAATAGCAGCGAACTTGCCAAAATTTTTGACCAAGACAAGGTATAAGCGACTTACCTCTCTTTGTCATTTTTATCACAGGAATCACGGACAAGCATGCACGTTAAATTGAAACTATGGGCACCAACACTGCAAAATCCATACACAAAAAAACCGAAAGAATAAAAATAAGATGAAGCACAAATATGCATTCATTGTACTAAATCAAAGAAACCTTGCACTGCTCCCTTTCAACTGGTGAAAATAAGCATCCACCTTCTTGTAATCCACAATTGGTTGATTTCTGCAGTTCACAATCGACCAAACCCCATTTCAATCTCAACAAAATCATCAAAAAGGCAAACTAACACTCCCAGATTAAAAAAAATAAACGCCACATACAATAAAAGGGCCGCTTCGTTCAACATCCTATCTGTATCAGCACAGAACAAACCAAGCAACTCCACAAGAAAATCAGGACTCCCCCCTTCATCCAGCGCCCGAATCTGCTGGAATTGCTCATCAAGAAAACCCTACCTCAAGAAAAAAACAAAACAAAACAAACCCCAAAGTTGTCAGTCGATTTCATGTCAAAATAAACAAACTAAGTTTAAACCCCATCATAAACAGAATTCACAGAGGACCAGAGCCACAGTCACAAACTAGGTCTGAGAAACAAATCGTGTAAAGTACCTCGCGATACATGCCGTTGACCAGCGCGTCTAGCTGCTCCTGCGCGAACGCGGCCATTGCCGAGAGTGAAACCCTACTCCGGTGAAGGAGATGATTCGCTATTGAACGTTTTTTCTACGGAATCCATCGATAAATACTTTCCAATTTTCCAAATTCAACGATTTTGGAAATGCGCAAATACGCAAAGTTTTTAACATCTCTGAAAAATAATGGCGTTACCATTTCTTCTCTCTCTCTTTTTTTTTTTTTTTTATTTATTTATTTATTTCACTATCATTTTCTTATTACATTGATAAAATAAATAATTTTTTTATACTTTTGAACGCATTAAAGATAAATTCATATGAACTTTTATTTGGTCCGGTCACAGGACGTAGCTCTACGTTCGGCCGCCAGTAGAATCGCGCCACGCGTTCTCACTATTTATCGCGCGCCCCGACAACCCGACCCGGAACGGACCCAGGATAGCTCGGTATTTCTCGATTTTGCTAGGTATTGCTAGGTATTGCTCGATTTTGCTCGGCAATAACCAATACCGAGCAAATACCGAGCAATACCGAGTTGTACCGGTATTTGCTCGGTATTGGTCTTCACAGAGCAGTATTTCTCGTTATTGTCAAGCAATACCTAGCAATACCGAGCAAATACCGAGTAATACCTCGCAATACGCAAACATAGCATTCCCGGGTTCCGGTCCAGGTCAAGTCGTCGGGCCGCGCGGTAAAGAATAAGAGCACGTGGCGGCATGTTATTGGCGGCCGAACGTAGCTCTACGTCCGGTCAGAGGACGTAATAATTGTTCAATTCATACACACCAATTATACAATTTTAAAAGTCAAGACTTCTTGATTGATAGGTAAAGCTCTCAACTAACATATCAAGATGAGTTGCGCGATAAATAAATGATTAATTTTGAGTAGTTTTTAATTATTATTTTTTCATTATTTTCAAAAATTTTAATGCTAGAAAATTGTTGTAGAAAACAGTAAGAAAACTATTTTAAATAAAGTAAAATTTATTGGTTACAAAGTTTGGAAAATTTTTATGCTCTCTTAGATTTGTAGATCCCTTATTAATAAGTTTAAATTGTTGATATGACTATTTATTAGTAATTCTTACATTTTGTTATCAACATAAAATGAAAATTGTTGAGGAGTCAAATAAGTGAGTTCTTTTTTATATTCCTAGTTTTACTAGAGATATGACACTTTGATGTATATGCTCCCATAGATATCTAGAATGTTTTAGCTCTCTAATCTTCATGATTTTTATCAAGTCATTTTAGCTTGAAAAAATGATTTAGAAGCATGAAATGTGGTCATCTATTATTAGATTTGTTAGAAATGATTGATGAGAGTAAAGAGAAGACCTAATCATCAATTATTCAAATGCTTCATTTTGACTTGGGAAGCATATCTCATATACACGAGTGATTTTGGTTGGTTTAGTTTTATATCACTCCTTGGAGTAGAACCCTCTTGATGCTTTAGCACCTTAGCACATATTAGTGCAATTATATGCAATGTAATCCTTATGACATATAAGTGTCTTTATTATGAAGCCACCATACATATAAGACACTTGATTTATTATATATTATCATTGGGTTGATTCATTATTGATAAGTGACAAAGGGCTATGGTAAAGGACTCTATGTTGTGTTTGTGAAGGAAATGTTCGTCTTGCACTAAGTTTTGGACTATAAACCAATTCATCTTAAGAAGATACCTTTAGACCAATATTTATTACTTGATTTTGGGACCTTTAGGTTCCTGACATATAATAAGGTTATAGTTTGTGATTTGATATTAAAGTTACATAGTGAGTGGGACTTATGACCAAGGTTATATGGGAAGCTTGATAATAGGTCTTACAACCTTATCATATCAGATTATTAGTTCTATTGGTGTTTATTACGATCAAATATGGGTCTTTGGCTACCTAACCTATTTGCCTAAGTCAATTTTATATATTTTACATTAAGCATGAGTATTTAGATGATGGCTCATTTAAGTCCTTGAAATTAATTAGGAGTTAGAGTCACCTTCGGATTCTCATTTACTTAACAACATAAATGGGTTTGATTTTTTATATATATTGAGTCAAACTAGATGATAACTCATTTAAGGCCCTTAAATCTACTAGGAGTTTATGTTTCACACCTAGACCCTTGGTTATTTACCCTAATCAATGAGATAAAAACAAGCATTATAATAATTAAGGTTACTATTATAATTAAATTATTTGTTCATCTAGTTCAAAAAAAACATAAATATCTTCTATTGTGTTATAGTAGTATTCACTCATCACGTTAGGCAATTCTTGTAAACGGAAATAAGGATTTCTTCTTTTTTTTTTGAATGAATTTAAGAGATTTAAAATCCTAAAATGGTCACCTTGATGAACTGTAAACAATAATAGAATCTAAATTTAAGATCATAGAGTATGTAGATCCTGTTGCGGATCAATGATTTATGATTTTGATGATAGCAAATATTTCTTATTTCTCTACGATTTCCTTTTGTGCTAACGTTTCAGGTCCACACGATCAGACTGCAATTTGGAACCAGCTCAAGATTGTGTAGACTAGGTCTGTGTCAGTTTGTAATATTCTTCCTTTCTTGAGTCTGTTGTATTTGGTGTGGGATCTGTTGATTTGTAACTTGGAAGATTTCCTGTTGTTCCCTATAAGATTTTTATTTTTGGTAATATCGGCTGGGACGATATTTATATCATCCTGGACGATATATCCAAAATCAGAAACCATAATTAGGGCATCCTCATTAAGCCAGCCGTCATTGATATCGGCCTGGACGATACATGTATCGGCCAGGATGATAGTCTTAATTCAGAAAGAATCAACCGCTATAATTAGTTTAGGAATTCTTTATTTTAGGAAATCGGCCAGGACGATATTTATATCGCCCAAGCCGATCTAACTCAATTATGCCTAAATTGATCTGGTATCTTTGGAAAGCATTAATGGTTGATTGATACGATCACATCGGCCGGGACGATCGCCTGATCGGCCGGGATGATTGCTTGATCGGCCGGGACGATGTCCTGGACGATCTACATCGGACAGCTCGAATTCAAGGCTATGATCAGGACAATTGAAATCGGTTTTAAACTAATCGGCCTGGACGATCGTGATATCGACCAGGACGATGTAAACAATTTTCTTCTCATCGTCCCAAATCGTCCCAGGCCGTTGAGCTGAATTTGAACTAATCGGCCAGGACGATATGCCTATCATCCTGGACGATAATGTCGGCAACTTGCATTAATGAGCTCGTTTTGAGAGCTTCTATTTAAGCTTGACAAGGCACTTTGTAAGTGTCTTTGGCAGCTATTGTAGCTTCGTTCTTATAGGGGAAACTTGAAGAGAGAGCTTGAAAGGGAGAGAGGAAAGGGTGGAGTTTGAGAGGGAGAAGATCCTGTGAGGGGGAGAATCTCAAAGGAGTGTGGTGGCTGATCCACACGGTTGCTCCGGCGAACTCGCACCTTAGTACCATCGGATTCAAGGCTTGTCTCGAGGTAAGTTCACCAAAGAAGAAGATCTCTTTGGTGTCAAAGGACCCGGCGACTCCGCCGCACTGGGGAAGGTGGAAGTGATTTTGTAAGGGCTTCTCCACCTAGATGTGGGGGCTAAAGGAGAGTCACATTTTAGTGCAATACTTAGAGGGTGCCTCCAAGGAGTGGACGTAGGTTAAGGTTTGACCGAACCACTATAAATCCGGTTTGTTCTTTTCTTATTATCGCTTCCACATTTATTTTTCTTCCGCACTTTGTTTGTGGTGATCTTGGTTGGAGTTTTATCTTTGGTTTCAAAGTTTTCTAATTCACCCCCCTCTTGGTTAGCTTTGGGCCAGTTCTATAGGACCTAACATCCCTAACGAACTTTTAAGTGCCATCTGAGCACTTTCAAGTGGTATCAGAGCAAGTTTTCATAAAATAAGTTTTTAAAAGCTTTTGAATTTCGATCCATGGCTAATCGTACTATTGTGGAATGTTATTCAATCACCAGACCTCATTTATTTGAAAATATGTCATTTGATTTTTGGAAAACTCGCATGTCTATTTTCTTGCAATCAATTGATTTTCGCATGTGGCATATGATTTTAACTGGTTATTCATCACCGTCATGAATTGTTAATAGAGTTAAAATTTATATTCCTTTTAATCAATAGAACAGGGAAGAAAAACTCAATGCTCAATTGAATGCAAAGTCTTTAAATTGCTTTTTCTGTGCTTTAAATTCTGATGATTTTATGTTAGTATCCACGTGCACTACCGGTAAGGAAGTTTGAGATAAATTGCACACCATATACGAAGGCACTAGTGAAATCAAGCAATCCAAGTTGAATTTGTTAATGCATGATTTTGAATTATTTTCCATGAAACCTTTTGAAACGATCTTAGACATGTATACCAGATTCATTCAAATTGTAAACTCACTGCATGCTTTAGGAAAAGATTTTTCAAATTTTGAAAAGTTAACAAAATTCTTCGATTTCTACTGGATAAATTTGATTCTAAAGTTGTTGCTATTTGTGAATCTAAAGATTTGAATGTATATTCTATTGATAATTTGATTGGCTCACTCATTGCCTACGAGCAAAGTTTGGGTCAAAGACTTTTTGATGCAGGTGAAACGATTGTTCTAAAAGCTGAAGATACGGAAAAAGAGTGCTTAGTTGGTGAAGAATGCAATGACTTGTCAAGAAAATCACAAAGCTCACCAAAGCATAAGCAAAAGTGAAAAAAATGTAAAAATGATAAGGATGTTCATATTCATTCTAACGTTATTTGCTTTCGATGTAGGAAACCTGAACATATAAAAAATCAGTGCCCTAATTTAAAAATTCTTCCTACGAAAGAAAAGGGCAAGGCGAAACAAACTTTGAACTAGGGAAATAATGAAAGGCAAAAAATCTCATGGGCAGATCTGATCTCTAAAGCATCGGACTAGGAGAGAGAAAATGGTTAAAAGCCATTCGTGTTTTTGTTGTGTTTTTGTTTTTATGTTTTGTTTATTTTTTGTTTTTGTTTTGTTTATTCTTTGAAATTTTTGTTTTCGTGAAAGTTTTTCTCTGATCAACACACACATTCACTCTTCTAAAAATAAGAAATCTACTTCCTATTTTTTCTTGAAATCTTTGGTAAGTTGTGTTTGACTTCTCTAAAACAGTCAAATGAAGGAAACTCATTTATTTTTAACTCTCAGTCTCTGTTTTCTAAAAAAATGTTATCCTACTTTTGATTTAAAATTTTTTTTCATCTTTTAAATTGGGTTTTGAAACAAAATTTTTTATCTCCTTACATTTTTTTTATCGCATAGGAATCTTTTGCAAGTTTTTGAATCTAACTCATAATTTTCTTAATCAAGCAATTCGCTTTGTCACTAAGATGGGTTCTCCTTTATTTTTAAGAATTAAGAAAGGAAGCATATTCAAAAAATTGGCCAATGATGCCAAAAATAAAAAGATGCGCAAAGACGCCAAATTGAAAATATAGAATACACAAAGTGTATCAAAAGATGCGCAGTGCGCCAACCAATTGTCAAGAGGCATAAAATGAGCCCATAAAGTTAATGCTTACCATTCTTGTACTTCTTAAAAATCTTAAGAAAACCCTTGATACTTTCGATACCTGAGTTTGAAAATCTTGATTCTTGATTCAAAAATTTATGCATTGATATTATATTAGATATATTTTATGGAAGAAGTTTTTGAAAAATTAATGTTTCTTTATCTAATTTTTTTTCCTTGATTTAGATCTTGAATCAATAAGTTTTGGCCTTTTTTAAGAACTTGAGTTGGGATTATCAAATTATGAATTTCTAACTTTTCCTGGACTATGCATTGTCAATCCAATTCTACTAAGTTTTTGATTAAAACCAAGAGGTGACTTTCTCATTTTAAGAATATTTGCTTTTCACTAGATCAGGGAACATTTTTTTTTTATTCGTTTTGTTTTTGTTTGTGCCTCCTCTCTTTTTGATAATGTCAAAGGAGAGAACATATTGTTGAATTTTTGTACTGTTATCATATTTGTATCAAACGTATTGTTAAATTTTTGCACTGTTATCGTATTTATATATTGTTTTCAAAAAATTAAAAACAAAAAAAAAAAAAATTTCATCTCCCCTATTTTTAAAAAGTGTTCTTCTAGTGAGGGGGAGAAATTGTTTTTTTTTTTTAAATTCAAATTGAATTGTTTGCCATCATCAAAAAGGGGGAGATTGCTGCGGATCAATGGTTTATGATTTTGATGATAGCAAACATTTCTTATTTCTCTATGATTGTCTTTTGTGCTAACGTTTCAGGTCCACACGATCAGACTGCAATTTGGAACCAACTCAAGATTGTGTAAACTAGGTCCGTGTTAGTTTGTAATCTTCTTCCTTTCTTGAGTCTGTTGTATTTGGTGTGGGATCTGTTAATTTGTAACTTGGAAGATTTCTTATTGTTCCTTATAAGATTTCTATTTTTGGTAATATCGGCCAGGACGATATGTCCAAAATCAAAAACCCTAATTATGGCATCCTCATTAAGGTAGTCGTCATTGATATCGTCCTGGACGATACATGTATCGGCAAGGACGATAGTCTTAATTCAGAAAGAATTAACCGCCATAATCAGTTTAGGAATTCTTTGTTTTAGGAAATTGGCCAGGACGATATTTATATCGCCCAAGCCGATCTAACTCAATTATGCCTAAATTGATCTGGTATCTTTGGAAAGCATTAATGGTTGATTGATACGATCACATTGGCCAGGACGATCACCCGATCGGCTGGGACGATGTCCTGGACGATCTACATCAGACAGCTTGAATTCAAGGCTATGATCAGGACGATTGAAATCGATTTTAAACTAATCGGCCTGGACGATCGTGATATCGGCCAGGACGATGTAACCAATTTTCTTCTGATAGTCCCAAATCGTCCCAGGCCGTTGAGCTAAATTTGAACTAATCGGCCAGGACGATATGCCTATCATCCTGGACAATAATGTCGGCAACTTGCATTAATGAGCTCGTTTTGAGAGCTTCTATTTAAGCTTGACAAGGAACTTTGTAAGTGTCTTTGGCAGCCATTGTAGCTTCGTTCTTGTGGGGGAAACTTGAAGAGAGAGCTTGAAAGGGAGAGAGGAAAGGGTGGAGTTTGAGAGGGAGAAGATCCTGTGAGGGGGAGGAAATCAAGGGAGTGTGGTGGGGGATCCACATAGTTGCTCCGGCGAACTCGCACCTTAGTACCATCGGATTCAAGGCTTGTCTCGAGGTAAGTTCACCAAAGAAGAAGATCTCTTTGGTGTCAAAGGACCCGGCGACTCCGCCGCACCGGGGAAGGTGGAAGTGATTTTGTAAGGGCTTCTCCGCCTAGCTGTGGGGACTAAAGGAGAGTCACATTTTAGTGCAATACTTGGAGGGTGCTTCCAAGGAGTGGACGTAGGTCAAGGTTTGACCGAACCACTATAAATCCGGTGTGTTTTTTTCTTATTATCGCTTCCACATTTATTTTTCTTCCGCACTTTATTTGTGGTGATCTTGGTTAGAGTTTTATCTTTAGTTTCAAAATTTTTCAATTCACCCCCCCTCTTGGTTAGCTTTGGGCCAGTTCTATAGGCCTTAACATCCCTAACAAACTTTCAAGTGCCATCTGAGCACTTTCAGATCCTTCAATCATAGAGTGTTGAGATTAATTTAGTATAGGGTATAACTTAATTAAAGTATTTCTTTAATTAGCTTATCATATTATGCACCTTCCCTTAGGTCTATGGAAGAGTCGTTAATCCTAGATCGCTTTGGTTTTATCCCAATTGCCCGCCCATCTGAGCTTTAATGAACTTGTTTGATGTTAAATTGTAATCTCCTTGCCCTCTTTCAAATTTTAGTAGTGTGTAGCACAAATCAAACCTTTAATCTTCCCTCTCATATCTTAGATTATAGGTTGATTGACATATGAGTTTAAATTATGGAAAAGGAGAGATAATAAATTGGCTAACCTTAGCTTTTAAGGGCATGGTTTCTATTTTATCTTGATTGAATTGAGCTCATAAGATTATCTAAGGCTTTAAGATTGACTAGGTGGGGTCTCTAGAGTTTAGGTGAGTCCATTCAAGTTTAGGGTAGGGAGCTTGGGTCTAAGTTAGCCTATGTTTGGGTCTGATCCTTAAGTCATTTTGGGTTAAGCTTGACCTAGTTTAGATTTTAACTTTGGCTTATGGTTGGGGTTTTAATAGGTTTGACCTAATGTGTGTTCTAGCATCTGGGTGGGTCCATAAACTCCTATGGTGTATAGGATAAGGTTTGGGTTAGCAGTTAGCCTAAGTTCCATTAGGTTAAACTTTTTATATATACACATTTTAAATTATTTGTTTAAGGATAGAGATTTATTACATACTTTTTTATTTGGTTAGTTCAAGTCCACCAAAAGTATAAGTCGTGTATAAGGAAAATTATAGATATTAGTTTGGCATAATGTAAATTAAATATATTAAATTTATGTTGGATATAAAAGAATTAACATACTTATGTTCATTTATATTGATGTCTGAGAATACCATTTAAGCAAAGGCCCCTTTGGTAGTCCTCATTTAGGGTTTGAATAGGTTTGACCTAACTTAGGGTTTAGTTGGGTTGACCTTGTTGATTTGAAGTTCGCCTATGGTGGGCCAGGTTGATCAATAGTGGGCTCAAGGTGATGAGTTGAACTAATGGTACTATTAAGGGTATTTTTGTTTAGCTTTGGTCTAACCTCGATTAGTTTAGGACAATATAGGTCTCCTAAGGTCATATATGAGATCATTATGCTAGCTTATTATTTGTGGTCATGATCCATTTTTTGGGTTTCAATACTACTTGATCTATTTTATATGCTTAGTGATGTAGCACATTAATAAGATTAAGGAAATAAAGTTAAAGATCCAATTATAAGAGCTCTAGAAGTAAGAGCATAATCAATACACATCACAAGAGCTCATTGAAGAAGAAATAATTAAATTTTGAGTTTTAATATTTGAATTTTAGACATAAGTTTTACATGTCTGATTTTTCATTTTGGGGGGAATATATATGAGCTGACCAATTAATGAATATTAGAAGATAAAATAAATTAATGAAGGCGATTATGTCATGTCCTAAAATCTGATTTGGAATATATATATATATATATATATATATATATATATATATATATATATATATATATATATATATATATATATATATATATATATATATATATATATATATATATATATATATATATATATATATATTGGGAGTCATACATATACAATACATTATCTATCCAATCTTGAGTTCAAAAGAATAACTAAAAAACTAAATAACAGTGAAACAGAATCCTATATTTGATCAGCCTCATACCCGCAAACATCTTCCATGACCTAAAATCATTAAACCATATATATTAAATTTATAAAGTCCAGCAGGTCATTAGAACCCTACTACTAAACTCAAAGAAAAGAAAAAAAAAAGAACAATATGCATGAACTCATTTAGTTCTAACATCAATAATCAATATAATAATGAACCTATAAAGAAATAATAAAACACATGTGGTAACATTAAAGCATGTAAGGCATTATAATACGAATGTCAAAATGGTGAAGCTGTAAACTATCATTATTAAATCAAATGCCAATGTAGTATTATTCAAATAAAAACAAATTTATATGAATTAGTAAAACAAAAGCATCTATAAAAATTGTCAGAAACCTATGAATCAGTAAAACAAATTTCTTCATTCAAAATGATTGTATTAACAGTATAATCATATCAAAATGCGTAAATTACTATTCTTACCCTAATCAAACCAGCATAAATAAATACTAATCCATTTGATGAAAATACACAATAATCTATTCAAAATATTCAAAAAAATAGTACTACAACATAAAAAAATTAAATGATAGCAACTTCCTACAATAAAAGATATGAAATAAAAATCAATTTGGGAGAGAATAAATGATAGAAATAAAAATATTTGAAAATAGGAGTAGATTAGAGTCACCTACAATGATCTGAAAAAATTTCGTAGAAGTAGTGAAACTAATCGACAGCCAACTATTAGCTTCCTCTCTCCTCCTTTTTTTTTCTTCTTTTTATTTATTTCCTTCTTGACAAAGCCAACTAAAGAGAGGTGGACAGGGATGGTGGCAATTTACATATATATATATATATATATATATATATATATATATATATATATATATATATATATATATATATATATATATATATATATATATATATATATATATATATATATAACAATGTTATTTGGTGCCTAGCATCGTGACACCCAAGTGACCCAGCACCACAGCGCCGTATGTAAAAAAACACAGCTTCACAGCGCTGCTACTCTGAATTAATTTTCAAAATTCCAGAGAGCTCAATGCCGAGGCACTACAATACCAGTGCTGTAGTGCTCTAGCTCAGCAATTTTAGATTATTTATAATTTTCATTTTTAAAATAGTTTTTGTATTTTTCAGGTAATTATAATCTATCCTCCTTTGATAAATGTCATCCCCGACATTTTCACTAATGATTTGGGCACACAAAATTCAATACAAAATAAATCCATTCAAAATAAATTAGTACAACAAAATTTTAAATCAGATCAAAATTTAATCAAATTCTCATCGAAGAATCTAAATCAAATCAAAAATCAATTTCTATTATACAGTCATGCACTTCATTCAATCATAGGTCATTCAATATACAATGAAATGTTATATCAATAAATCATTCAAAATAGAATTTCTTACCAGTTGAACTCTCAAGTTTTAGTCAATCTTCCTAGTACTGTAAGTTGTACACATATGACATCACTAGGGTAAGTATTGTTGATCTTGGTGCAACAGATTCCCTCTAACTTCCACTAATAGCTCTGTCGTCACCCATGTTCGTTGATATTTCAGTATGTGCTCTTGATCCTACAATCTCATATCTTTTAGTGTGCTTAGACTGTCCTGCACTAGAATTGATTCATCGTCCACGCCCTCTATATGAACAATATGCTACCTTGTGTCATTATTGTCCACATAAAAAATATGTCTCGTTAAATGGTAGCACTAACATGAATGTCTTCTTTCATAATTGATATAACCACTGTAGCTACAAGTACGTGCTATCAATCCCCTCCACAAATAATTATATATACTTGTCTTATCACTGGCACTTTCTCTATCCCTGCTTAATTCATCACTGATTCTCTTCTCCCTCACATCATTTTTGGGTGCATATACTATCAAATCAATATCTATTAGTGAGTCCATTTCCACCAACTCAAAAACTCTTGAATCCATAAAGCTACTAATAAATGTCTCAACTCCTAGTTTAAATCTTTGTAGTAATATGTAACATTTTTTTCTGCAGTACGGATCAAATGAGGAGCATACCTAACCAATATAGTAAACTCAGCTTCATATTTCATCACCGTCTTGCATTCTTGTTCCAGTCTTATAAGGGCTTCTTGCATATATCGTTGTACCGAGGGAGGTACAAACCACATTCTGAATAGTACGATAAACCCTTCCTAAGTAATCCATATATTAGTTTTTTCCTAAAATCTATCTCGATGTTGTCATACCCGCCATCTCATCGCTTCACCTTTAAATAGAAATATAGTTAATGGTACCATTTGGTTCTTTGGGTATTGCATACTATCAAAGATTTTCTCTATCCTTAATAGTCAAACTTCTATAATCTGGGGTTCTATAGCTCTTTTGAACAATGAGAGTGTTAGTTTATGAAACATCTATAAATGCTTATATGTCTATTCTTTCTTGCTTCTATTTAGCTTGCTCTATGTCCCAATAACTGTGTTATAACAATAACGAGTTGCATAATTCTATTTGATAGTAATGTCGGTACTGGAGCTCATCATTAATTTAAAACTCATCATCAGAAATTTATATTCAGTCATAGTTTAACATATTCCTCAATATACGGAAGCATCCAAAATATCTCATTTTATTCATATATGAATAAATATAGAGCCCTATGAACTCCAAAATATTATAGGGATAAACAGTCTATAAAGTTTTTTAGTGACCCGAGGCTCTTCAACTTCCACTTTATCTTTGCCTCTTTTTGTAACAATAGCTAGAATGAAAATCTCGTGAGTTTTGAAGCTCATAAAATTATACAATTTAAATAATAAATTAAATACAAGATTAATGAAATTAATAAAACTAAAATCATAACTGAATTAACTCACAAACAAATGCAAAATAAAATAAAAACCTCATTTAGCATTATCTTTTATATCATTTGAGCCATATACAAAATATCATAATTAGTCTTCTAAGGGGTTATGGCTATTATTTTTCATAAGGGTGTCAACATTTGACACAACATGAAAACCCGACTCGAACTCGACACGAAAATTTTGGGTTGTTACTTTCTATCAAAATGTTGTAATTATTCCGATAATGTCGTCGAAAGAGTGAAGTCGAACTGCGAAGGAGTCCAAGAAGCGACTCATACAATATCCACACCTCTTGCGGAATGATACCGAACATTAATGAAGAAAAAGAGAAGATAAAAAGTGGGTCGGGTTTGATCTAAGAAATCAACTCATTTGCAAAAATGGGCCAGGTTCGGGTCGGGTCCCAGGTCAATTCCGGGTTGGACCCGAACCTGACCCGTGACCCGATTTTGACAGACCAAATTTCTCATATAGTTAACATTCATAACAAGGTTTAATAGAGCCCAAGTTACCTGACATTATGACCATTAAATTTCATAGATGTTCCTTCTACCTTTTACCTTATTGGGAGTCGTCCCTTTTGCCCCACTTGCAATACATGTTTCATATATGGGGTTCCTATTTTCCCCACATATAATACATGTATCATATCATCTCATAGCCAACCTTCCATAATTTAATATTCATTAGGCTTCAATTTTTGATCTTATACTTATTTTATCATGCTTCATGCTTTAATATAAATGTTCTCTTTACTCTATTGTTGCATGAAAAGAGTATGCATACATTAGATAACAACATGTTTTTTTTTTAAAGTATTGTTAATTAGGAAAACATTTATCTAATCATATAATATTGCATGATAAGCTTTAAAAAACATTCACCTGAGGTCATTCATATCTAACTGTTTGACTGTAAACACATTAACATATAGAAGTAACTTTGCTGTCTTTTTATCCTTCATTTTTGATGACATGCAACTGTACAAGTCTAAAATAATCACATTTATTTGGTTAAATTAAATTGCATTTCTTACTCCCTTGCCAAGTTGCCTCCTCAAATTTATCAACTCGTAGCTTTTTTCGCTAGTAAATTACCTACACAATCAACTTCTCTAATTTTTCATAATTTCTATAATTCATTTTCCAAGAAATTTTATACTATCATTTCATCCCCTTTAGCAACTTACCCAGCAACCATATTCTCATCTCTTCATATATCAAATAAAAATTATCCTAACAATATAATTATGGTATAAGTTCCTTTAACAACCTTGTCAATATTCAAAAGTTCACAACACAACATAAAATAATAATAAGAATGCTTACCTTTATTCCCTCAAAATTTTCCTCATTCTTCTCTTATTCCTCTCCTTATTTTTTAATCCGTTATTTGTCACGATAATGCTTTAATATTAAAGCTCAAATAACTTCCCAACCATCTGATTTACCATCCACGGTTGGATGCCTACATTAGTAGATAGTATAGGATTATTATATTAGTTATTGTACTCAATTAGTGCTGTGCTAAAGTAGCTTAGTTAGCTAATATAAGTACTAAACTAGTGGGCTGAATTCACCAAGTCCTTAGAGTGGTATAATCCTGCTATTCATGATGTAATTTGTGTAATAATTAACAGAACTTTAGTTTAACATTTTTAAAGTAACTATAATTATTAAAATCAACAAAAATTGATAATGTCCAGCTTAATTAACTGTTAATTAGTGTGATAATTTTAATACCTTTTTGTAGAAATAATTATTTTGGAATTGAAAACAAAAATTAATATTTCACCTAATTTTTTTTTTTGTTATTACACATCATGCCTAGGTGCAGATACTGTCAAATCAATCTCTATCAATCTGTTCCTTTCCACGAACACAAAAAACTCCTGAATCCATAGAGCTACTAACGAATGTTTCAATTCATGGTTTAATCTTTTTAGTAATCTGTAATATTTTTTTTCAACAGTAGGGATCAAATGATGAGTGTACCTAACCAATACAGTGAACTTAGCTTCATATTCCATCACTATCTTGCATCCTTACTCCAGTCTTATAAAGGCTTCTTGCATCTATTATCGTGCATGCAGAGGAAGGTACAATCCATATTATGAACACTACAGTAAACTCTTCCCAAGTAATTTTTGCATTAATTTTTCCTAAAATTTCTCCTATTGTTGTCATACCCATCATCTTGTCACTTCACCTTCAAAGAAAAAAGAAAAAGAAAAAGCTAATGGTACCTTCCAATTCTTTGGACATTGCATACTGTCAAAAATCTTCAATATCCTCAGTAGTCAATCTTCTATAATTTGGGGTTCTATAGCTCCTTTGAATAGTGGGATATTTAGTTTATTAAATATTTGTAAATGCTTATCTCTCTCTTCTTCCTTTCTTCTAGTTGGCTCGCTCTATATCCATTACCTATCTTATAACACTAACCAGCTGCCTAATGTTATCTGACAGTATTGACGGTATTGGAGCTGCACTATGTTATTCATTTGATATAGTTTACTCTGGTAGATCCATTTCAAATTTTCATTTATACACTCTTATTTGAACAATTCATACATACAATTAATTATATATACAAAACAATGCACCTTAATCTAGCTAATCTTACCCAATTTATAATTAATTCCTACATCTTTAGTGACAATTCAATTCTTCCAACAATAATGCTCTAATATAAATTTTGTCATACTACAAAGTCTAATTTGTAAAGATTTAATTCTTTTATCTTTTGATAATAACAATCAAAGTTTTCTAATTTCTTTTAATAATAAAGTATCAATGAAAATAAATTTATTAATCAAAACATCAATACATATATGTGTTTATTTCTTAAAAATCATATATATTAGCTAGAAGTCATATAAATATGATATACTGTCTGCCCACTCTTGAGCTCAAATGAATAACTAAAAGTTAAAATGATGATGAAACTTGAAGAATCCTGTATCTATTCAAAATCACACTCCCAAACGTCTTCCCTGACCCGAAATAATTAATCCATATTTATTTAGTTTAGAAATCCCAATAGATCACTGGAACTCTACCACTGAACTCAAAGAATAAAAAATAAATAATATGTATAAAATCATTCAGTTTATAATGGTAGTAATCAATATGATCATAAATTTATGCAAAAATAATAAAACACGTGATAATAGTAAAACTTATAAGACAATACAATATGGATGCCAAAATGGTAAGACTATAAACCATCATTCTTAAACCAAACATTATCACAATATTAACCAAATAGTTAGGAAATCATATGAATTAATAAAGTGGAAGTATCTATGAAAACTATTAGAAACCTATAATAATGCAACACTATCAAGGAATCATATAAAAGTGCATATGATGTTCAATTATTTTATATTAATCTCAAATCAGTATTTTAATTACATGCTTAGTAACATTAAATCAGTGCCTTATATAAATGTCCAACCAGTCATATTAAATAAGTAAAAAATTCTGGCTTATATGATATTTTTCCAATAAGTATTCTTAGTCAAGTATTCATATGACTTTCAATAATCAGAGTCATCACAGTTGCCCATTGGCACCGTAATAACTTCTTATAAATCCCAATCATTTAATAACATGAATTAGTTAAAGAATCACCACAAACCATCTTATTCATTCAAATAAATTCTAATCAATATGGTGAAAATACATAATAATCTAGTCAAAATGTTCATAATAAATAATACTACCACTTACAAAAAGATATGATAATAACTTCCCACAATTAAAAAATGCAATAAAAATTAGATCGGAAGAAATCAAATGGCAGAAATTAAAAATCTTTAAAAACTTGAGAAGGTTAGATCTCACCTATAATGATATGAATTTTTTTTTTGTAGAAATAGTGGAATAAATTAGTGGCCATATGCCCTCTACCTCTCTCCTCCCTTTTTTCCTTTCTTCAATTTTTTTTCTTTCCTTCCTTGCCAATCTAGCAGGAGAGAGTGGGAGAGGGATGGTGGCAATTGAAAAATATATATATAAGTGTTGTTTAGTGCCTAGCAGTGCGGGGCCTAAGTGTCCCAGCGTCGTATGAAAAACATCGCTAAGCCACAACACTGCCAATAGCAATGCTGCATGCTTTGAATTAATTTCTAAAATTTTTTAGAGCTGAGTGCTAAGGGGTGCGCTACCCAACACCATAATGCTCTAGTTTAAAATTTTCATATTTTTATTTTTAAAGTAGTTTTCAAACTTTCCAGGTTTTTACAGATTAGATCCTTCCATTATTGATAGCTACCCACCTCTTTTTTTTCAAAAATTTCTCTTCATTTTTGAACTATGGTAGTAATTATAAATTTATAAATAGTGATAGTATTTATAAAAAAATTACCTTTTGAATGATAAATTTTTTTTTGGACAAAGTTGTTCTCTTTTGGTTAAAGCTTGGTACAGTATTTTGATCAACCTTAGTGTGATTTGTTATTTGTCTTTTATGCTTATTGTTGCTTTTCTTAAATATTATTCTAATCCTCTCTTGTGTAATTATGTACACCATAACCATATCTAAAGACCATCCATCCATAATACAAGCCATAAGAATTAACTCAAAAAAAAAAAATTCTATTATTGATTGATTAAAATTATTTCAATCTCGATGATCTTCAATTATGTATACAAAATAGTGCACATTAATCTATCCAACCTTTCCCAATTTATAATTAATTCTTACATTTTTGGTGACAATTCAATTCTTCCAACAGTAATGTTCTGATATAAATTTTTGACATGTCATAAAATCTAATTTGATAAGTGTTATATTTTTTTTTATCTTTAATGATAAAAATCAAAGTTATCTAATTTCTTTTAATAATAAAATATCAATGAAAATAAATTTATTAATCAAAATATCAATACACATCTGTGTTTATTTCCCAAAAATCATATACATTAGCTAGGAGTCATATAAATATGATATACTTCTTGCCCACTCTTGAGATCAAAAGAAAAATTAAAAGATAAAATGATAGTGAAACAAAGAATCCTGTATATGTTCAAACTCACAATCCCAAATGTCTTTCCTGACCTGAAATATTTAAACTATAATTATTGAGCTTAGAAAGCCCAACATGTCACTGGATCTCTACTGTTGAACTCAAAGTAAGAAAAATGAATAATATGTATGAAATCATTCAATTTATAATGGTAGCAATCATCATGATCATAAATCTACGCAAAAATATGCGGTAATAGTAAAACCTATACTATAAGACAATACAATATGGATGTCAAAATGATAAGACTATAAACCATCATTCTTAAACCAAACATCATCACTTTTGAATGATTTCCATCACTGTTCTTCTAACTCAGTGTAATATTTTATGCATATTTTTTTCATAATGATATGAGCACTATATTGCTTTAGGCATCAATGTTTTATGCCATTCTAAATATACTTTTACTTCAAAAATACTATTTCCATTTCCCTTAATTTTTTCCCATTACTTCAAAAATGCCTTTTTAATTCATTAAAAAGTTATATCAATTTTATTTCTTAATTGGGCAACACTTTTTTTTTTCTTCCATTTGTTTGTTTTATCTATTGAAAACTCTCTTTTTCGTTACTTTTTCTTTTTTCTTGATCCTCTATGTTAATTTATATTATAATTATAAAGGCAAGAACAAGAATCACAACTTAAATAGATAAAACCTTGTTGCGTCCTGGAATATATGCGACGGTAGAGTGAAAAATATAATATCTTAACAATATACGTATGTCCAGCACACCAGCATCTCAAAGTAAAGGAGAGAATCAAACTTTGTAACCAATGCAGATATAGTGGAAATTTCTCATCCAGGCCAGGCCCCGTGGTTTTTGCCTTTTCGGGTTTTCGACGTAAAAAGTTTCTGGTGCTTCTCTCCCTTAATTATCAGCTGGTGTGCTGGATATACGTATATTGTTAAGACGTTATATTTTTACTCTACCGCCACGTATATTCAAGGACGCAACAAACCTAAAGATGCTCATTCTAAAAAAAAAGATAATTTTTTTCATAATAACACAATAATATATTAATAAAGTTTAAAGATTTAAGAAAAATATAAATACTTAAATGAGAGAAAAATATATATAATTTATGAGAAAAAAAAGGATGAAATTTGAGGATAGGTCTCTATTAGAAAAACATAAAAAATATAAGTTATGAGATAATTTGAAACTACATCACAATGTGATTCATGCATAATAAAAAGTCAATACATAATACTTCTTTGCATTGACTCAATAATATATCAAATGTTGATCTCTTTTAAGACATCTCTTCTAGTTGAGCACTTTACTATCCAAAAGTCTTGAAAAATTATCATCATATATGTAAACTCATCTCTTAATTTCTCCCTTAGGTGTACTAGTTGGAAGCTGCTTTTCTTTTTTAAAGTGTGAGAATCCCTCTTTTTGAGCTTTCTTTGTTTATAATAAAACTTGTTGCAAATCTATTCTTCATGTCTTATGTTTTGATGATTGACAAACACTGCTTTTCTTGGACAGCTTGTTGCTTCTAACTTTTCAGGAATCGACGATCGGACAATCAAAAAGGAGCCAAGTTTAGGAATGCGTAAGTTTAGGGTTGAGTCAGTCTGTACTTTTGTTTTTTACCTTTTGAGTCCTCTTGTAATAGTCAAAAAGACTGATGCTTTGTAACCCTTCACACACACACTTGAGAGACTTAGAAATTCTGTTTTTACTCATATCGGCCAGGACGATGTCTTTGATCGGCCTGGACGATCAGCTTAAAACAGAAAGTCTAATTAAGGATTCTTAATTAAGGCAGCCAACGTTAACAGATTGTCCTGGACGATACGTGTATCGGCCAGGACGATAAGCTCAAAACAGAAAGAAGTAGCCGCCATAGACAAGTATGGTATACCATATCTTTAAATTATCGGCCAGGATGATCCTCGGATCGGCCTGGACGATATTAACAAATTATGCCATAATTGTTCAGGAAATCAAGGAAGTAATTAAGGATGATTGATACGATCATATCGTCCTGGACGATCGCAAGATCGGCCAGGCCGATCTAGTCAAAAACCTTAAGTTACTTCAGGATGATCAATATCGGCCAGCCCGTATTCAGGGCTATTGTCAGGACGATTTTCCTCTGATTTGAACTGATCGGCCAGGACGATCGTGAGATCGGCCTGGACGATCAAGCTATTTTTCAATCGTCCAGCTTTACATCCAGGGCTATGCTTTGGCCGATCTTCATTGATTTGTACTGATCGGCCAGGCCGATGTCCATATCGGCATGGACGATATTGTCGGCAACTTACAATTAATGAGCTCTTTTGGAGCTCTTCTATTTAAGAGCTCTTGTTCAACATTTAAAGACCTTTGGCTGCTGCCTTGACCTAAGAAGGCCTTGAGGAGAGAAAGAGAGAGAGAAGAGAGAGAGAGGATCTTGTGAGGGGGAGCTTATGAGGGGTTTCACAAGGGTTGCTTCAAGGATCTCTCTGCGTCGTCTTCGTCTAGAGTTTCTCGTCCGTGGAAGGGTCGGTAGAGGTAAGGAGTTTTGCTTTTGGTTCTGGTTCTCTGCCAGCTTCTGGAGGAAGCAAAAGGAGATAGGTTCTCTGCCTTGCCGGGGTGGCAAAAAGGAGATTCTTGTGAGGGTTTCTCCACCTAGCCGTGGGGGCTAAAGGAGAGTCACTTTTTGTGTAGTGCAATACTTGGAGGGTGCCTCCAAGGAGTGGACGTAGGTCGAGTCGACCGAACCACTATAAATTTCTGTGTTCTTTTTCTTGCTTCCGCACTTTTAAATTCCGCATTATTTTGTGGTGTGATTTGGTTTATGTGATTTTATTTCTTTGTTTAAAAAGAAGTTTTTAAAATACCAATTCACCCCCCCTCTTGGTTAGTTTGTGACTAAGTTCATAGGGCTTAACATCCCCATCGAACTTTCAAGTGGTATCAGAGCCTGATTCGAAAATTAAAGTTTGAAAACTTTTTGAATTTGATCCATGTCTAACTTTGGGAATCGCAACACTACGGAAGGGTATTCTATTACCCGACCTCCTCTGTTCGATAACCTACCTTTTGATTTTTGGAAAACTCGCATGTCAACTTTTCTACAATCTACTGATTATCGCATGTGGATGCTTATTCAAGAAGGTTATTCTCCACCTTCTCGTGAAATTAACGATTTTAAAACTGAAGTTGCTTTTACCGAATGGACTTTTGATGAACGAGATTTAGCTCAACTAAATGCGAAATGTTTGAATTGTTTTTTCTGTGCTTTAAAATCTGAGGATTACATGCGTGTTTCAACTTGCAAGACTGGTAAAGAAATTTGGGATAAATTATGCATTACTTATAAAGGCACTAATGAAGTTAAACAATCCCGTTTAAACATTCTCTTACATGACTACGAACTTTTTCGTATGAAACCTCATGAATCGATTTCTGACATGTACACTAGGTTTGCTCAGATTGCTACTTCATTGCATGCACTAGGAAAAGAACTTTCGAACTATGAAAAAGTTAACAAGATTTTGAGATGCTTGCCTTCTTCTTATGATGCAAAAATTACTGCAATCTCTGAATCTAAAGATTTAAACACCTATTCTATTGATAACTTGCTTGGCTCACTCATTGCTTACGAGCAAGGGGTGAATCAAAGAAATCTTGATGCAGGTGAGAAGAAAAAGGAGAAAATAATTGCATTGAAGGCACACAAATCGGATTCTGAATCTTCCGAGTCTGAAAGCGATGGAGTTGCCTTCATCACAAGGCAATTCAAAAGCTTTCTAAGGAAGAAACAAAAGCATCATCAAAGTTGAAGAAAAGGTAAAGATCATAAACATATTAAAGGATCTTCTGATGTTGTTTGTTTTGTATGCAGGAAACCGGGACATGTAAGAGCCGATTGTCCTACACTTCAAGATCATTCAAGCAAAGAAAAAGAAAAAGGTGAGGAGAAAGCTAAGTCTAGGAAGGAGAATAAGAAAATCCAAAGAGGCTTCTGGGCAGAATCTGGTACTGATTCCTCTGAGACTGAACCAGAGGAAGAGACTACAAACTTGTGTTTCATGGGAGAAAATCAAAGTGATGAGGAAGAGGTATGTAGACCAACCTATGATGAATTGTTTGAAATTTGTGAAAAAATCCATACATCATACAAAAAACTTAAGAAAACTCATGCTAGCCTAAAATTAGAACATTCAAATCTATAAAAAGAGCATGAAGTTTTTCTCAAAGATCATGCAACGATTGATTCAAATCACATGGCTCTCCTTGATGAATTTGATGAATTAAACAAGAAGCATTTTGAATTAGTTGAGAAAAGTAATGCATTAAAAGCTTCACACACCTCACTTAATGATGATCTTAAGAAATCTAAAGAGATTGAGAAAGATTTGAGGATTGAGAATGATGCATTAAAAAGAACTAACTTGAGAATTCAAAATGATTTGGAAACATGTAAGAAAGCTAGGATGACACCAACTTTTAATCAAAGGCCAGAACCTAGGAAGAGGCATTTTTATCCAAACCATTTAAGAAAACCTTTTCCTGGAGTTCAATGTTTTTCTTGTGGCATGCTAGGACACATCTCACACACTTGCACAGTTCACCGCAGTACACATTGGGTGTGGAGACCTAAGATGCATGATTCAAAGCATACCACATCTACATTGCACTCTACATTTCCTAAGAAGGAGCCCAAATCTGTTTGGGTTCCTAAAACTGACTGTTGTTGAGTTTTGCAGGAGTGCTCTCACCAAAGACCTCGTGGGAGCATAAGGTAACTGAATATAAGGAGGCTTGCAGCTCAATTGCTTAAATCCGTTGCTTTATCACTTGCTTGAAATCTTTAGTATCTTTTTGTATGTTTTTTTATTTTTTAGTTTTTGTGTTCACTTTGTGCTGTTTTTTTAATGAGTTTTTTGTTTTTTTCACTTTGGTCTTTATTTTGGGCTTACATATGATAAAACTTCTCAAGTTTTTAAATATTGGAGTTTTTGGAGATAGGGTTTAGCTTTTTAAAATTGGTTAAAGGGAGTAAACTGTTGATGTTTCCTTTTTCCTTCTTCTGACTTTGTTTAGTGGCATGATTTTCTTCTATAAAATAAATGTCTAAACTCAGTTTAACCAATGGCTTTTTAAGATCACTTTCTAATCTTGCTACATTAAATCATCTTATGCATAATAGTCAAAATTCTTTGATATCATTCAAGCTTTTGAAATCTTACCATTGCAGTTATCACGTGATTTTGATTTTGTGTTGTGGATTGTTCTTCCCTATGTGAGAGAGAGAGCTCCTATTCTCTAATATTTGGAGGATATACTCACAACTAAGTTTGTTTTAAGGGTATATTAAAGATTTTTTTAGCTTGCAAAAGTTAAAAAGGAAAGAGGCCAATGAAGCCAAATTGAAAAGAAAGCTATATACACAAAAGTGTATCAAAAATCAAAAGATGCTCAAAGAGCCAATAAAAGTGACAAGAGGCATAAAATTAGCCCACTAAATGCAAGCTATCATCTCTTTGGTAAAACTCTTAAAACTTAGAAAACTCATTGATTATGTGATACGTTCAAAGATTTGATTTCAAATTCCATGATTGAGAAAAACTATTTTGGTTTATTATTTATGAGATATTTTAGTTGTTAACAAGTCTTGATTAGATCTTCTTATCCTTTTTGTTATTCCGAGTCAGGACTCTGTTATTTTTAAGAGAATTTTGTACCCTGAAGAATGTCCAATCTAGGGTAAATGGAATCAGATTTTCTACCTTCTTCTAATTGGATTTTGTTAAACCTCTTGATCTCCTAAAAACTTTAAAAAGTTAAATTCATGAAAAGAATTCTCATATGATGCCTCCATAAAACAAAAAAAAAAAATTAAAATCCAAAAATATTCGGTGTTTGTTTTATTTTTTTTTCTTTTTGTGTCTTTGACTGTCTTTTCTTTTGTTTTATTTTTGAGGGTCTTGATCATCACCATTCTTTTCTTGATTTCAAATTCAAGTCACATCGGCCTGGCCGATATTTTTATCGTCATGGCCGATATAACAAATTCTTTCCAAAATCCATCTGCTGACCTTTTTGCTGTGCTTACTGAAATTCATCGTCCTGGACGATACATTATCGTCCTGGACGATTTGATCAAACTCATGGTGATAGTCCTGGCCGATACTAAATTTGTCTGGCCGATGCATTCTATGTGCATCGTCCTGGCCGATACACTGGACCGTCCGGGATGATCCACGTGTCAGTACGTTTTGATCTTTAAATTCGGCCCCGGACGATCCATTATTGGACCATCGGCCGGGCCGATCCACTGTTTGTCCTAGACGATACACGTGGCAAGCATTTAAAACGTTTTAACTTTGGCCGGTACGATCAATTATTGTGCATCGTCCTGGACGATCCACCGAATCGGCTCGGACGATCTGCTTTTTAAACGGTCGTCCGGACTGACTCCTCGGGCCGATAGCCTGTGTCTAATCGGCCTGGCCGATATCTGATCGGCCCGGATGATTGGACCGCCTTTTTGACCAATCGGCCTGTACGTAATTATTGACGCATATCGGCCTGGACGATTCCGCGATCGGCCAGGACGATATGGACGTTTCTTTAAATTCAGGCCGATCCAGCCATGTTTTTCACTCCTCATCCTTTCTTCTTTGTGTTTTTGCTTAAGTTCTCTCAAATGGCTGGTGGGAAGCGCGTCCGTCAGACCTCTGGAAGTTCCTCGAGGGCAAGTGTTGACCCTCGTTTCCGTGAAGCAGAAGATGAAGCCGCATATCATCGCTATAAAGAATGTGGAATTACTGTTTCCAGAATTATCAATCCAGTCCACATCTCTTACCCGGTAATGGATCTCTTCGCTCACACTTCCCTTTGCTTTATTTTGTCTCTTGTTTTCCCCTTCAATTCTGAGTTCCTTCTAGAATTTTTTGCAAACCTGCGCATCAACTCCACCTTCACAGCCCTGTCCTCCTATGTGAATCGACGCCCTGTCGAAATCACATATCAGGACTGTGTTGATCTTTTACAGCTATCCACCACCGGAGATAAGCTGCACTTAATTTCCCTTGACCCTGATCTTGACTGGTCCACGGCAAATCACTTTCTTCGCCAGACCAATGTCCGTTACCATGTTGGAGAGACTAGCTCTTTAGTCAGAGATGCTAGGACAATCCAACATGTCCTTCGCACCTCCGTCATTCCAAAAGCCGGCGACCGTGTCCACATTACCCCTCTACTTTTCCTCACTACCTTCTATATCATGGCTCATAGGGAATTCAACACTGCTGACCTTTTTTTTCGTTACATTGATCACCTAACAACAATTCGCGATCCAGGCCATAGAAGAAAGCCAAATCTAGCCTTAGGACACATCATAGCCTATGTTCTTGAAACTAAATACCAACTTCAATATCCTATACCACCAAACCTTCCAACTCCCTTCGACTCAAACAACTCCTTCAGCACCCTTCACAGTACTTGTCTCCACCCTGAGGAACCTCAGGGGGCTCGAGAGGAGGAGGCTCCCGCTCCAGCTCCCTTTCCTGACCCTGTCCCTCTCCACCAACACTCACCGGTTGATCAGTTGATTGAGAGATTTGATCGTTGGGAGACCCGATTTGATGCATATGTTGCTGCCCAGGAGCAGCAACACTCTGAGGACATTGCCCGCTACGAACATCACCGCGCTGAGGATTTAGCTCGATTTGACAGCTTTCTTACTCACCAGCAGCAGCAGCATGACCAGGACATCGCCTGGTTCAATGCTCAGTTTACTACCCTTGCCAGTTACTTTCAGCAGCCACCTCCACCTCCTCCATCTGATGATCAGGATCCCTCGTTCTTTTAGTTTGTGCTTTGAGTTATTGTTTCTTGTCTTTTTGTAGTAGTCTTTCGTGATGATTTTTTCTTTCTTCTTTTCTCTGCTGTTTTTGGACTCTCTTTTTGTGATGACAAAAAGGGGGAGTAGGATAGGGTGTGGTAGGAAAAAGTTGATGTTGTAACTTTGTTTTTCTAAATGAATCTATTTTTGTCCTACTTGTGTTTTGCCATCATCAAAAAGGGGGAGATTGTTGTAAATCTATTCTTCATGTCTTATGTTTTGATGATTGACAAACACTGCTTTTCTTGGACAGCTTGTTGCTTCTAACTTTTTAGGAATCGACGATCGGACAATCAAAAAGGAGCCAAGTTCAGGAATGCGTAAGTTTAGGGTTGAGTCAGTCTGTACTTTTGTTTTTTACATTTTGAGTCCTCTTGTAATAGTCAAAAAGACTGATGCTTTGTAACCCTTCACACACACACTTGAGAGACTTAGAAATTCTGTTTTTACTCATATCGGCCAGGACGATGTCTTTGATCGGCCTGGACGATCAGCTTAAAACAGAAAGTCTAATTAAGAATTCTTAATTAAGGCAGCCAACGTTAACAGATCATCCTGGATGATACGTGTATCGGCCAGGACGATAAGCTCAAAACAGAAAGAAGTAGCCGCCATAGACAAGTATGGTATACCATATCTTTAAATTATCGGCCAGGACGATCTTCGGATCGGCCTGGACGATATTAACAAATTATGCCATAATTGTTCAGGAAATCAAGGAAGTAATTAAGGATGATTGATACGATCATATCGTCCTGGACGATCGCAAGATCGGCCAGGCCGATCTAGTCAAAAACCTTAAGTTACTTCAGGACGATCAATATCGGCCAGCCCGCATTCAGGGCTATTGTCAGGACGATTTTCCTCTGATTTGAACTGATCGGCCAGGACGATCGTGAGATCGGCCTGGACGATCAAGCTATTTTTCAATCGTCCAGCTTTACATCCAGGGCTATGCTCTGGCCGATCTTCATTGATTTGTACTGATCGGCCAGGCCGATGTCCATATCGGCCTGGACGATATTGTCTGCAACTTACAATTAATGAGCTCTTTTGGAGCTCTTCTATTTAATAGCTCTTGTTCAACGTTTTTAAAGACCTTTGGCTGCTGCCTTGACCTAAGAAGACCTTGAGGAGAGAAAGAGAGAGAGAAGAGAGAGAGAGGATCTTGTGAGGGGGAGCTTGTGAGGGGTTTCACAAGGGTTGCTTCAAGGATCTCTCTGCGTCGTCTTCATCTAGAGTTTCTTGTCCGTGGAAGGGTCGGTAGAGGTAAGGAGTTTTGCTTTTGGTTCTGGTTCTCTGCCAGCTTCAGGAGGAAGCAAAAGGAGATAGGTTCTCTGCCTTGCCGGGGTGGCAAAAAGGAGGTTCTTGTGAGGGTTTCTCCACCTAGCCGTGGGGGCTAAAGGAGAGTCACTTTTTGTGTAGTGCAATACTTGGAGGGTGCCTCCAAGGAGTGGACGTAGGTCGAGTCGACCGAACCACTATAAATTTCTGTGTTCTTTTTCTTGCTTCCGCACTTTTAAATTCCGCATTATTTTGTGGTGTGATTTGGTTTATGTGATTTTATTTCTTTGTTTAAAAAGAAGTTTTTAAAATACCAATTCACCCCCCCTCTTGGAAGCTGCTCTTTCTTTTTTAAAGTGTGAGAATCCCTCTTTTTGAGCTTTCTTTGTTTATAATAAAACTAAGCAATATCCTTCAACTTGCTATGACACTTGATCTGATCATGATTAAAAATTGGCTCGTACTTACACTACAGGAAAATCACTCATTACCGGTGGAGTTTTTCGGCAAATTTCAGGCGGACAATTTTTCGACGGCATTTTCGGTGGTTTTTTCGATGGAATATGATGAAATGGCCTTTCCGGTGATTTTGTTGCCGCCAGCATTTCCGACGACTTTTCTGACGGTTTTGTTGATGGTTTTTTTTTTGTGCATTTTAAATAATTTAACTAGAAAGAATAAAAATGTATTATTTATATGTGTATTTTAATTAAATATTAATTTTATACTTTATTTTAATTAATTTTTAATTTTAATTTTTTTTAAAATTTTAATACTTTATTTTAATTAATTATTAATTTACATCTTAAAATAATTATATATTTTGCTTTTTTTATAGTTTAAAACTTTATTTTAATTAAGTATTAATTTAATAACTTTTTATTTATTTTAATATTTTACTTTAATTACTTTTAATTTTTATTTTCATATAATTATAGTTTATATTTAAAAGAGTAAGTTTCTTAATGCAATTTCCTTACCATCAAAACGGTTGGGTGTTTGAACTTTAAAGTTTATTTTAGGATGAGTTCGAATTGCACGACATCCATTTCGCGGGGCAGCGCGGGCGGGCAGTGCAGAAAGGTAACTGTATGAAATATTTTCCATCGGAAAAGGCCGGAAGAAAAATTTTTACTACGCGGGTTTTACTAGTAGAACATTTTATGCAGGAAAGCAGCCGATAAATTCCAAATCCGTCGGAAAATGATCAATTACCGCCAAAAAATTCTGCCAATAATAGTTGATTTTCATGTAGTATTATAAGATCTTGTCATGATTTAAAATAAACATTCAGCTAGTTTATTAGCTCCCTCGAGCTTGACAATCATCTTGTTTGAAATAAATGAATTATTTGACGTAGTCCATCTGCCAGCCCCACAACCAAATCACGAATTTGCTACTTATTTTCCACTATCCCACTAGGCTCTGTGTTTTGCCTTTTCTCCTTTCTGCTGCTTCACGTTCTCTATTATAGCTTTAGTATCTTTTTATCTTAATATAGTATAGTCTACTCCTTGATATACCTGCTTGTTTTGCTTAAATGGACGATGATGAATATACTTTTTACCTAAGGGTTACTATTCCATTGCTTCGCTTGTTTTTCCTCTCATATGTCGGATTCTTCCTTTTGGTTGCTACACCATTATGGTATCAGAGCCATGGCCGAAGGGAGTTCACGGCGAGTCCTCGACGGCGATCAGGACTCGGACGCCTTGTGGGCTGCTCAAGCTAGCATCAATCGGCAACTTGAAAATCTCACTGCAAAGTTCGTTCGCTTCTCCACCGAGTTGCATAATGATATGGTGCAGCTAAAGACAATGGTCGGCATAACCCATGTCGACCGTCCTCCGGTGCCTGCAATATTACCGGTATATATGTCATCCTCAAGTTGGTATGGTTCGTGAACCTCTACGCCCCAATCTTCCTCCGACTGGCAATTCGGATTCGGAAGAGGACATAGCAATGGGCTTACGACAAGAGGGATCAGACACTTTTGATGAAGGACAACTACCACTATATGGTCACAACCGCAGACGGGGCCATCGATGCAGGGGCCCTGCGGAGTTCCGAGTTAAACTTGATCTACCTTATTTTGACGGTCTCCTTCATATCGAGGATTACCTCAATTGAGAGAGGTAAATGGAGACATTCTTTGAATACATGGAGATTCCTGAGGAAAAACAAGTAAAATATGTGGCATGTCATCTGAGAGGAGACGCAAGCGTGTGGTGGATGCAGTTGTTGTAGACACGCCGCCGGGAAGGTAAGGGACCAGTCCGTAGTTGGCTCTGAATGAAGCAATTGCTTCGTGGACATTTACTGCCTACTGATTTTGAGCAGATTTTGTATCAAAAGTATCAGCATTGTTCCCAAAACAATTGGACTGTGAGTGACTACACAGAGGAGTTTCACCGACTCAGCGCCCGCAACAATCTAAATGAATCTGAAAATCAGCTCGTTGCCAGATTTATCGGAGGCCTAAAAGATGTCATACAGGACAAGCTCGAGTTAAACTCCATTTGGTCCTTATCTCAGTCAATAAATTTTGCTTTAAAGGCAAAATCTAAACTGCAGCGACATTCCCGCAACTATGTCCCGCGACGACAATACAGTGAAGCAACATTGGAACACACAAAACATTCTCCGTCGGCAGCTAAAACCTCTCCGTCACCACATCAAGCTGGACAAAGCTCCACAGATATAAAGCAATCTAACTGAAGCCAGAATTCCTCCCAAGGACAATACCTACGTGAAACCCACTACTTTGAAATGCTTCAGGTGCTTTCAACCCGGTCATAAATCTAATGAGTGTCCTAGCCAACAGCAGCTACAGTTGTTGGAGGGAGATGAGCTAGATGAGGAGTCTAAAATAAATACTTCCGCTGACTTGAAAGTAGAAGAAGTACAAGGAGATGAAGGGGAACCAGTTATATGCATCCTGGAAAGGATTCTTTTAGCCCCGCGGCACCCAGTTATGTCCCAAAGGAATTCTCTGTTCAGAACTCGTTGCACCATTAACAGGAAGATTTGTGAACTCCTCATCGATAGCGGCTGCATTAAAAATATCATTTACGCTCCTCTGTCCAAGCTTTACAACTGCAAATAGTGAAAAATCCATGTCCTTACAAGATTAGTTGGGTAAAACGTGGTGTTGAGATTACGGTGGATGACATGAGCAGAGTAACCTTCCATTGGCAAGAATTACATATGTGAAGTGAGTTGCGATGTTGTTGACATGGATGTATGCCATCTTATTCTTGGCCGACCTTGGCAATGACGCGGGCATCATTCATGATGGCAGGGCAAAATACGTATTCCCTAGAGTGGAAGGGACGGAAGCTGCGGCTGCTGCCTCACTCCGCACAAGCTGTAGCTAATACCGACAAGGGAAAACAAGCATCATACATAATTTCTAAGAAGGCATTGTTACAGTCATGTGGAGAAAATCCTCTTGTCTATGCTCTGGTTGCCTCCGACTTGACAGAAATTACTGCCCAACCGAATCTTCCAAAGGCTGTAAAAGACTTATTGCTGGAATTCACTGATATCGCACCACCAGATCTCCCTTGCCAACTACCACCTCTACGGTCGGTGCAACATCAAATAGACTTCTCTCCGGGAGCCACCATTCCTCATTTACCCCACTACAAAATGAGTCCTTACGAGCATGCCATTTTGCAGGACATTGTTGACGAGTTGCTCCAAAAACAGCTCATACAACACAGCCTTAGCCCGTGTGCGGTACCAGCTCTAATTGTACCTAAGAAAGATGGAAAATGGCGAATGTGCATTGACAGTAGGGCCATCAACAAAATAACTATTAAGTATCGATTTCCTGTCACTAGGATCTCTGATTTATTGGATAAATTGGAAGGGGCCGCGGTATTCTCTAAACTTGATCTGCGGAGCGAGTATGCCAGATTTGTATTAGACCTGGAGATGAATGGAAGACAGCTTTCAAAACTAGAGAGGGGCTCTATGAGTGGAAAGTCATGCCATTCAGCTTATGTAATGCTCCTGCCACGTTTTTGAGGCTAATGAACGAAGTTCTCAAACCTTATTTGGGGAAGTTTTATGTATCTTACTTTGATGATATTCTACTATTTAGTCCCTCTCATGAAGCCCACGTGCAGCACCTAACTCAAATATTTCAATCCCTCCATCTCCATAAACTGTATATCTCAATATTTCTAAGTGTGAATTAGATGTTTCCAAGGTGCCCTTCTTGGGCTTCATCCTCTCCAAAGATGGGGTTCAAATGGACCCCAGGAAAGTCTCAGCTATCATGGATTGGCCAGTCCCTACGTCCTTGTTTGAGGTCCAAAGTTTTCATGGCTTGGCTAACTTTTACCGCAAGTTTATCCGAGGTTTTAGCGTCATCATGGAACCAATTACTGACTATTTGAAGTCTTCCACATTTCGGTGGACACCGAGTCAACAAGGCAGTTTTGACACCATCAAATTAGCCATTAGCTCGGCTCCAGTTTTGGCCTTACCAAACTTTGAAAAACCGTTCGTCGTTGACACGGATGCTTCTTCTATTGGAATAGGAGCTGTTTTATTGCAAGACGATCGTCCCATTGAGTTCTTTAGCAAAAAACTCAGTACTCCTTGCCAAAAATGGTCCGCCTATGAACAAGAACTTTATGCCGTGGTTCGGGCGCTCAAACAATGGGAACACTATCTTCTTCACCAAGATTTCGTCTTGTGCAGCGATAATCAAGCTCTACAATACCTCCAAACTCAAAAATCTATTAATCGGGAGATGGGTCATTTTTCTTCAGAAACTTTGTTTTGTTCTGTAGTACAAAGCCGACAAGCTAAACCGTGTAGCCGACGCTCTTAGTCGAAGGGCCGCTTTGCTTACTCAGCTTCAAACCCAGATTACAGGTCTTCAGGAAATGATACCTTTATATAAGACAGATCCAGATTTTGCTTCACCATGGGAAAATTTCTCTGAAGGACGCCCTATTCTGGACTACTCTTTAAGACACGGTTTCTTATTTAAAGGTAATTGTTTGTGCATTCCATATTCCTCCTGGCGCCAATTTTTAATTAAGGAGCAGCACTCCAGCGGGTTGGCGGCACACACAGGTAGAGATAAAACTTTCTTGCAACTGCAATCTCGTTTCTTTTGACCTCATATGAGGCGAGATGTCGCTCGCTTTGTTGAGCATTGTGTCGTGTGCCAAATGTATAAGAGTAATGCTCAACCTGCGGGATTATATATGCCGCTTCCCATTCCTGATTCCATATGGGAGGATCTCAGTATTGATTTCATCCTTGGGCTCCCGCGGACTAAGCAAGGTTGGGATTCTATAGTGGTAGTAGTGGATAGATTTTCCAAAATGGTGCATTTTGTTCCTTGTAAAAAAACTTTTGATGCGCTTAATGTTTCCCGTCTCGTTTTCAAAGAAGTGGTGCGTCTCCATGGCTTACCTCGCAGCATTACCTCCGACCGAGATGTTAAGTTCTTCAGCCACTTCTGGCGTGAACTTTGGAAGAGATTTCAAATTGATCTAAAGCTCAGCTATGCTTACCACCCGTAAACCGACGGCCAAACTGAAGTCGTCAATCGCACCTTGGGGAGTATGTTGCGTTGTCTTGTTCAAAAGCACCCCAAACAGTGGGCAGAATCATTAAGCCAAGTCGAATTTGCCTTTAATTAGATGCCCAATCGCTCCACCGGTAAGTGCCCGTTCAGCATTATATATACTAAGATGCCTAATCATCTTTTGGATCTTGCAGTCCTTTCAAAGTGCCGCAGCACGGCCGCTGCCCAAGATGCTTCTCAATTTTTAGATATTCTCACTGAAGTCAAAAACACCTTAGAAAATTCAAATGCTCAGTATAAGCTTCAAGCTGATGTGCGGCACCGACATAAGGTGTTCCAACCTGAAGAGATCTTGTCATGATTTGCATGCTTAAAGAGCAGCTTCCACCTGGTTCCTACTCCAAGCTCAGTCCTAAGAAGTTGGGGCCGTTCCCGATCGCGCGGCGCATCAACGACAATGCTTATATTGTCGACCTCCCTGTTGATATTCAGACGTCCCACACCTTCAACGTCTTCGATATTTATGCTTACCACCTGCCAGACAACGTCACCAACTTGCTTACTGGATCTGAGACGAGCTCCTCTAAAGCGGGGGAGACCTGACGTAGTCCATCTGCCGGCCCCACAACAAAATCACGAATTTGCTACTTATTTTCCACTATCCCACTAGGCTCTGTGTTTTGCCTTTTCTCCTTTCTACTGCTTCACGTTCTCTATTATAGCTTTAGTATCTTTTTATCTTAATATAGTATAGTCTACTCCTTGATATACCTGCTTGTTTTGCTGAAATGGACGATGATGAATATACTTTTTACCTAAGGGTTACTATTCCATTGCTTCGCTTGTTTTTCTTCTAATATGTCGGATTCTTCCTTTTGGTTGCTACACCATTATTGATATCCTTTGAACTTATTTCACCATTCCATATTACATGGTGTACTGAAAGTGCTTATGAGAAATAGATAATGAGGTCAATAACAATAATGCTTGATCTTCATCGTCTACAATTACATCAGTATTTCTCAAATATCAGATACGGATTAAGAACATTAATATATCATTTTATAGACATATTTTAACAGGAATTCATGCTAACAAATGATGAATTCCATGTTCTATTCATCAAGCACACACTTTTTTTTTGTATGTGGTGCATATTTTCTATATATGCTAGCTTTGAACTCAAGATTTTATTGACATACATTTCAGATATTGATGTGAGTGCTAGTTTGATGGAAGCATAACTTTGATTTAATATGAAATCTACATAAATAAATGTGTTCAGAGTCAACAAATTAGATTACAAATAATGGCTTAATTAAAAAGCATAATTTAATGCTTGACATACAAATGAAACATGAATGTTTAATAATCTACTTGCGTAAATGCTTGAGGACACCAGGAATATGAATGTTGATTAAGTAATCATCCCATTCAATGTGCTTAGGATCAAAATCAAACAACTTCTCTTCATCACTATTCATCATTGCCTTTCTTAGCCTTTCTAAGTTGGAATCATCAAAGCTGCAGCCAAAGAAAATATTGAACAAGATTGTTGTCAAATTTTTAATATTATAAAATCAATTATGATTAATATTTGCATTAAAAAATGTTCTAAGGGCATAACCAATGTTCTTACATGTTTATTTATTTAATAAGTTACATATAAACTTAAATATTACTCATACAATTGAGCTTACCTTCCTTTATAGAATGCATATGGTGCATAAATATCAGCTAGGCGGAACACAAGCTTATATTTCTTCCATATTTTGTTGAATTGTTGAGAAAATAATCCAAAAAGGACTAGATTTATCAAGCGCAAGCCCTAAAAATGGAAGCCACAACATCAATAAATATAATGTCAACTCTTGTCCTTTAAATAATAGGCCAATAATGGTTAAAATTACTTGTCAAACAAGACATTCATATCCATTATAAATCAATTCAAAGAAATAAAAAAACCCAAATAAGAATTAGAATTTACCTCAAGAGGCAGGCGATAGTGAAGGAACATGTATCTATGAAAAATTGACATTGTTCTCATAAATTGAAATCTAACTGTCTTAATTGTCTTGCCATCACCACTAGTTTGAGTATTCTTCTTCATGTATTGATAAGCACATTGTTCAACAGTGGAATATTTCACCAAATTTCTCACTGATGAACTTACATGATATATGAATTCTGAATGTTGATTTGAATGTGCAGTGATTGCTGAAATCATTGCATTCACCACCATGTCTCCTGGAATCTGTCAAAGTTTAAAAGCTTGAAGTAAGGATGATGGGAGAAAGTATATCTAAACATTGTGCTATGATATACATATGTAAATATACTTTTATTGTTTTTATTTTATATGTTGAGGTAACATCAAGATGCCGTATTATGAAACAAACATTTTCTTTGAGGAACTATAATATTAACATATACATTATAAGTGGTTAATATAATTTTTCATATGATGCTTCATACGTAATTATGTTTGATGCTTATGCTTGCATATTTCAAAAAAATTATAGATAGAAGACTTCACATTATTATGTGGATCATATAAGAAAATGAAGTTTATGAAAGGAGAAAATAGATGAAAAATCACAGTATAGTAATATATGACAAAAATAGGCAACCAAGAAAAAAACTTAAAGAAAAATTAAAAGTAATTTAGTTTATTTTTATTTCATTTAATTGTAAAGTCTTTATGCTATAATATGCCTTTTTTTTACAACATTTTATTTTCCTTAAATTATTTTCATCCGCACAAATAAAGAGCACATACCAAATCTAGAATTACTTCTGGATCTCCTAAAAAGCATGAAATCTCCCCCTTTACATATCCAAGTATTACACTGTCAATTGTCCTGCAATTTCAAGTGATTGTTGACTTAGATGAAGAAATATTAAAAATACAAGAATAAACATAAACAAGATGAAAGTATACACACATACACATACACAAAGAGAGAGAGTATATATATATATACATAGAGAGAGAGAGAGAGAGAGAGAGAGAGAGAGAGAGAGAGAGAGAGAGAGAGAGAGAGAGAGAGAGAGAGAGAGAGAGAGAGAGAGAGAGAGAGAGAGATACCTTGCTCCTTCTACCCACCCTGGACACAAGTCTTTGTAAATGCTAGTTATGATTGTTGGGCGCATAATAACTAGAGGAATATCTCCTCTTAAATGACCAAGAAGCATTTCTCCCATGGCCTTTGTAAATACATAGGTGTTTGGCCAACCATACATTCTAGCCCTATAAGATATTGACAAAATGTTCATTAGTTTAGCTTTTATATATATATATATATATATATATATATATATATATATATATATATATATATATATATATATATATATAATACCCTACTAAGTGGTTGCATGATTTGATAGTTAAAAAAAAGACTAACTTATTATTCAAATAATAATATTATTTATCAAATCAACATTTTTAATTTACTGGTAGTATCTGAACAATTATAAAGATTTTTTTTTTCATTAATAACTTGAATTTTAGCTCCCATTTGATTTAGGTGTCAAATAGGTGCCAAGAAATTAAGTATAAAGTTTCATTTAAGAAAAATACAATTACTAATACATTTTGTCAATTCAATCAACTAATATTTACTAGTAACATAATATGAAATCACACGAGAAAAAATGCTAGAAAACAAAACATTATCAAAATATTTTATCAAGTTGACTATTAAATGAATGCTATATATATCTAAACAACTCATAAAACTTAAGGAATTTCAAACCTCTCTATGCCCAAATCCTTCATTGCTATTTTTTCAACATATTTTGTAGAATTCTTCTCATGGAGTTTCTTTTTTCTTTCTTCAACTAGGTTTAGCTCTCCTTGAATGTCTAAATACAAATCCTTATTCAGTGCTTCACCAAAGAAAAATGGCTTCTCTGATATGATACCTTCCTTCACACCAGCTACATAAGCTGATCAAAACAAATGTAATCATAATAAGGATGAAATATTATTGAGATTTATAAAGTTTTTGAATACAAAATTCTTATGATTCATTATAGATTTTATCAAAAGATAATATAATTTTTTGGTTAGGACTAATTAACCTGTTGATACATGGAGAAGCATCTTTAGTTTTGTGCATTGCTTTGCAAACTCCAATGCATGCTTGGCTCCCAAGACATTGATATTCAAAGCCACATCATATCTAGAAATGATCATACAAATAGTGAAAAATAAAAAAAAAATATTACTTAGAGTTTTAAAGTAATATTAATTCATCTCAAACTTTTCCTATAATATTTGAATTATTAAGATTTCCAAATATATACCTCTCATAAAAATTGGTAGTTGCAGCCACATTGACAACAATGTCAATCTCCTTCCATAACATTTCTCTGAGATTATAATCCTCAATCCCTAAATTTTCATGAATAATATCTCCTTTAATAGGATGAACTTTCTTGGATATAAATGAATCGAAGTCCTCTCCATGTTTCTTTTTAAGAACATCAAACAACTCCTTTGTAATCACCTGAATGAAAAAGTGAGCATTCAATTTAGTAATATTGTAATTAGTAGTAATGCTATGGGAGGAAAAGGTAAATAAATGAAAACAATAATATTGAGATAGAGGTATTAATAAATTTCATGAACCGAAAATCTAACCCAAATTCGTCCTAAAGTTTCCAAGCTCATGCTTGATGTCCTCACATGTTTCATTAATGGGTCGAGTTCAAGTCAATCTGCCAACTTGAAATTGACTTGTTTTTGACCCATGTTATTGGGTGTGCTTTACATAGTATGAAATTTTCCTTTATTATAAGAAATATTTATATATGATATTAATTTGTATATTAAGATCTTCTTGATTAATATTTATTAATTGGTACTATTGAGAAGATTGGATTGATATTTTCATATTTTTTGCACTACCAACTTTACTTAAAATTAAATTTTTTTAGTATAAACGAGCTAATGGATCTAGTCAGGTTAAACGGGCTATTGATGGGTCGGCTTCAAGTCTAGGATTTTGTTAGGTTGGGTTCAAGTCAAATGAATTTAAAGCGGGTCAATTTAGGGTTGGTCTTGAACCCAACCTATTATCCCATTTTGACACCTCTATATTGAGGGAGTTATATATTTTTAATTTATTGAACATTTACTTGCATTTTGATAGATATGCAAGGTCATTTTTATGCTATCAAATAAAGATTTATGTGGTTTTATAGTTATGAATATTTAAAAAAGCGTTTGTATCATTTTAAAATGATAATAATTTATCTCTCTCTTTCTCTTTAAAATAGTTGAAAGTTTACTCTTTTATTCTCAATCACTTAACCTTTTTGAAGGACGACAAAACATTTTTTGAAGAAAACTAATAGATTTTCAAATCAATTCGTAATAAATCATTTTGTCTCTCCACTTTCCCCAAATTCGAAAGCTTTGACTCAAATCAAGGTCGGCTTACTTGAACTCGACTCAAGTTTCGTTTGGGACGGCTTTCTTACTGCTTTTTGAAGTAGCTTTCTAGTACCAAATTTTTTTAATTTATAATTTTTTGTACTAAAAAAAACAATCTTATAAAATAGTACAAAAGTTGTCCCAAACAAAATCTCAATATCAAATAAAATGTTGGAGTAGATATACCTCATTTTGAAAGCGCTCTGTGGCTAGCTTTGCGTCACTAGCCCTCACGAGGAGGAAGAGTTTCTTCACATTGGGCTGAACTCTCAAAACCTTCTCCACAAAAACTTCAAACACAACAATAGAACAATAACAAAACTAAGAACTCAATGCTAAAGAATATACTATGGGATAAAAATCAAATGTTCATTCATATGCACAAGGTCATAGGTTTTGAGTTATATAATACTTTTTGCTAGAAAACCAGTGGAGCCAGTTACAAGGATGCTCTTCTCCTCCAAGTACTCCACTATACTACCTATCTCCATTGTGAGCTAAAAGAGAGCCAAGAAAAACTATAAGCAAGAGAGAGAGAGAGAGAGAGAGAGAGAGAGAGAGAGAGAGAGAGAGAGAGAGAGAGAGAGAGAGAGAGAGAGAGAGAGCTGTGTATGAACTTAATAGAAATTCTCTTAGACATATTAGTATTTATAAGAAGGGCTAGCTAGCTTCTTTCCTTGAATTGATAGTTCTTAAAAATTTTTCCAATCCTTTAATAGAGCATACTTTTAATGTGTTATTTCAAATACTTGTTGGATTTGTGAGCATCAAGCTAAGTAGTCTTATTGTTAGTTCACATAAACCAAAATTGCAGTCCTTTGCAAATACTTTCGGTGGCTTCCTCCATTGCCAGATAAAGATACCATTTTTGCATATGATGGTAAACTACTACAAGCAAAGGACTTCTTGTTTGTTGATGTGATTGAATTGAAAAACTACAACAGCTATTTTCTCATTTTTTTTTGTTATGAGTTTAGGCTGAAAGTTAGATTTTTTTTTGGGCTTTCAATAACTTTGAATCGAATATCTAACACCGAATACTATTTATTTGCTCATATAACATTAAATTATTTATATAACATTGAAAATATCATCTTCTTCTACATATCCCTTATCTTTCCATCAACGCACACGCTACAGTCTTGTCCCTGCACTTTTACAGGGTGATCACATTGTGAATTTCTCTGCTCTTCTTCATTTTAGACGTTCAAATGTCTCTGGTCTCATCCAGGGGCGGAATCGGCCTTGACTCTTAGGGGGGGGGGGGGAATTTATAAATAACACATCTACAAAATATGTTTAATTCTGCTAGGGGGCAATCACCTAAAGATAATAATATTTTAATTTTTTTAGGAGGGGCAATTGCCTAAAAACTCTTATAATAAAGAGTAAAAAAAGGATGGAGGGGAACAAATTACCTAAATATCCATAGAATAAATAATTTTTATTTTTTTTAGGGTGGACAATTGCCCCCCCCCCCCCCCCCCCCCCCCCCCCCCCCCCCCCTCCTAGATGGTTCCGCCTCTGATCTCATTGATGCGTTTCCGTGCTAAGATCTCATCCTAACTTCCTCCTTTGTCATCAAAGGCTTCCAGGAAGTAAAATAACAGAGTGGTCTTTTAGTAAATAGATAAATATTATTTGTATGAATTATTATTTTTTCAAAAATATTATGCATATCATAAATTTTAAGTATTATGAATATAAATTCTCCTATTTGAAAACTATTAAGTATATATTATTTTTCCTGAAAATCAAGATCTCTTAGTTGATAGCCTAAACTTCGAACTAATAGACCAAGCTGAATTGTGTCACAAATAAATTCTTAATGAGCTATCTTAGTCAAAATGGAAACCAAATAGACAAGATTTGACTTGGTGGTCAAAAAGCTTCCATAATTTTAAAAATTTAAAACGTGGAGGCTTTCTGTGTTAGATTAATGAAGTGGGGCCCTGCCACGTAGGCGTCATCAGCATCCATGGTAGAAATACTAACGACGAAGCTTCTAGGCGGTCTTGCTGGTTGCCGTTTTCCACCTGCTCTTCATAAAATATGGGAAAAGGCAGGCAAAAATATAGTGATACGATTAGTTTTTATGGAGGAAGAAGAGGAGAATGGGAAAGAAGATTGGACGGTTTGGTCTTTAACTCTTCCTTCTATTGGCATCCTTTTTTTCCATTATATAGAATAGTCTCAAAGAATTTAAAACAAGCAATGCAATCAGGGTAGATTAAGGAAGAGTTTAGGGCGGTTAATTGCTCATCGTGAATTTTATTTTTATTAGAAGTATGTATTTTTTAATTATTTTGCCCAGTTTTAGGCTTAGTTTGGGGCGGTTTTTTACTACTTCTTGAAGCATCTTTTTAGTATAAAAATTAAAATTTTTGATTACCAAATGGTTTCCAAACATGAAATGCTTATAGTAGAATTGAGCGTCTCGACGAGTTGAATCCAACAAGCCCAAGATGGCCTAATTCTAATATTGCTAAGGCACTCCAATACTTGATAAATGGTCCATGATCAAAGGGATTCAATATCGACCGTCCATTAAAACTACTCTCAATTTACCTTTGATCTTCTTCCTATTTATTGACCATGTCACTCTAAGAAAATTATAACTAGACCCTTCATTCTTCATTGAGGGGACGAGGAAGAGGGGACCCCAAGAAAGAAGCAATGAAGAGAAGGAAGAAGAGAAATTTGATTTCTCTTGCCATTAAGCTCCTCCTCGACCACCTCCCGGCCACCGACTGACACTGAACTTCTGTTTGTCTCCGGACTTTTATCGGACTTCTACCCGATATTGAACTTCTACCCGACGCTAGACTTTTACCTGACACCGGACTTCCGCCCATCGCCATATTTTTACCCGACTCTAGACTTCTACCCGATGTCGGATGTACTTCTTCCCAACACCAAACTTTCACCCATTGCCGAACTTTTGTCCATCGCCGAACTTCTACACGACGCCGGACTTCTGCCGTCCACGGATTTCTACCCGACGTCAAACTTCCACCCGTCTCCGTACTTCTGTCCATCGCCGAACTTCCATCATACTTCTATCGGACGCCGGACTTTCGTCCATCGTTGAGCTTTTGCCTGACGCCAGACTTCCTCCCATTGCTGAACTTCCGACCTTTGTCGCCACGTGATTACGATCCATCCGACCTCCTTCACCAGACAACAATCATTTTACTAACTATCGACAACCGACTACAATCCTTCCAACCTCCATTGCTATAAAATGGTCTTTCTGGCCACTATCGTCCGTTGACTAGAGTCCTTCCGACATCTGTTGCCAGATAACGATCTTTTCAACCATTGTCGCCCGCTGACTATGGTCGTTTTAATCTCTATAGCCATATTGCAATCCTTTCGACCTCCGTCGCCAAACAATGGTCTTTTTTGACCATAAGCTTACTCGTCGATTTCCATCGCTAGATAATTGTCTTTCTGATCACTATTGCATGTCAACAAGCTTTGACTTCCGTCCCTCTGACCACCGTCACAAGACTACGGTCTTTCCAACCTCCGTCGCCCGCCGACTATAGTTCTACCGACCAAGCAAACATATAAATAATGATTATTTCAAGTCCCCTCATGTAATGCAATTTATATGATGTATATTTATTACATCAAGCCAAGGCCTTCCCCAAGGAAAGGTCTCATTTGTAATCAACTGCAAATAATAGTGGATTCATTCAAACTGGGCCAAGCCACGTGGTTTTTCCCCTTTTAGGATTTTCTACGTAAAAATCTTGGTATCTCTTATGAATACTGCACAATCTCTTTCATCTATTTATGTGCCGGATCTTCATACAAAGATAAGACGTTAAACTTTATACTTCTCTACCACCGCGAATATTCCAGAACACAACAATTATGCATTTCACAATCCTATTTTATCTATCCTAAAAAATAGAAAACCAATTGCCTCCACTAACCTAACTAGCAGCCTTCATGACCATTCTTTTGTTATTGCTATAAACAAAATAAAAACTAAGTAAATAAACAAAACAATAACCGGATAAAATTAGATAAAGTCCATTCTTCTATCCATGTTTCCACCTCCCTTCGTGCATGGTTAGTTGCATGTGTTTGCCGGTTTGAACGTGAGGGTGGAATAACGTATCATTCTTTTCCCATTAAGGATCCAGCTTGTTGGCAAGGATAAAACCGTTTTCCCATGTTGCATTGTCGGTAGGAGCTCCTTTTCATTGAGTTAAGACTTGTGACTTGGAAAATATTTTCCTTTCTGAATGATACATCGATGTAAAAAAAAATTCCCAAGGTCTTGAGTACACAAGGATATTGTAAAAAAAATAAAAAATTAAAAAAAATTAAAAAAAATCGAAGATATTGACAAAAGAGGTCATTTGTGAGATTCAAGAAGGTTGCGAGTACATTACTAAGGACAAAGGACATCACAACAAATTCGTAATGCCCCTCGTGTGTACGAAAGGCTATTTTTAGAATGTCATCCTCTAGCACCTGACTTTGATGACAACTAGCTCGTAAATCCATTTGGAGAAGAGTTTGACTCCACGAAGCTCATCGCGGAGCTCATCGATTATTGAAATGAGATATTTATCTTTGAATGTTATATTATTTAAGTCATAATAATCTATATAAAATTCTCTATCTTCATTTCATTTCTTATCCAACAGAGCGAGTGATGAAATGGGCAATGACTTGGTTGGATTAAATATGATTGTGGAAGTACACTTAAAATTTTAGCAAACACATTGATTCTGCATTTGGCTGCAATAGAATGCTATGTTCAATTATTCAATTTAGAGTTACTGGATGTGCTTGGATGTTGATTGTTAGCATCTGAGACTGTCCAACACATTCTATTTTTTCTTTGTTTGCTACCATAATTTGAAGCTTTTTATTTTGAAGCACATGTAACCTGTACTTAGTAATTTTGGTTTGATTGATGAAGTTGTGTGTACTACAAACACTAAAAAAATAGGCCTATCGTAGCATAATTTTTGGCCTATTTCGACAGTTATAAATGCCACAACTTTCTTTGAAGTAGTTTTAAAAACAATTTTAAAAACGCTGCACCCCCGCTGTAATTGCAATGCGATGCAATGACATTCCCTAGCAGTTTAAGGATAGACGGGATAGTTCTGATGAAGTGCTGAATTTAGGATCGATCATAATCGGTACAAATCTATAGATTTGCACTGGTTATATCCACCTCAAAATCTATCCAGATAAACTGATTTCTAGTATTGTTGTGGTTTTAACCACTACAAATGTCTAGAAATTTATTTTTTTTAAAAAATACTAAACCTGAATGTCCACTGCAATCTCACATACGCATAAGCAACATATCAAAATGGTAATGTTATTTGAACTTTTACAGATTAAAGCATCCAGCTTTGCCCATTTAGAACCCAAAAAAATAGTATAATTTTCAAAGGTAAAAAAGAAGAATGAGAGACCAATAATAGCCATAATCACAAATGAACTTTACTACTTCTCTTTTAATGGCCAATATTCTACGCCATAAAGTATTACAGTCTTACCACCATCATTAGCAATTGATGTGCATTTGTGTAGAGATTTAATATGTCAACTATAGCATTTGCTGATAAATAATGTCTTAATTCAATAAATTATAACATCTTTGACTCTTATGAAACATCAATATCACCAATATGTTTCCATAAATCTCCTTCCCCAAACATCATGTTTAAGTTGCTAAGTTGCAGAAGCCTCCACCTAAATCCCCAAAATCCCCTTATGAAATAATCCAAAAATATTGAATACTGCAACTAAATTTATATAGTGCATTTTGATTTGAATGGGAATAAAATAGGTTTCACAACATATCACCTTTTAGATGTTATATATTACCTTTTAACATTATCTTTCAACTTTTCTTCTTCCTATTTGTTCTTCAATTTGTAAAATGAAGAAGGCTTACATTTTCTTACCTTCTATTATCTTTTTCACAAAGTAAAAATGTATCCATTAGCTAAACATAAATTGGATGATATTGCTCTAATATTGTTAAAACTTGATAAATCTCATAATTGAGAATAAAGAGTAGTATAAAATCATCATGATAACAAGTAATTGTATTGTGGGATTGAGCTAAGCAACTTAACATGATGTTTATTGGATAGTAAGTACTATATTATGGTAGAGAACAATTTACAAATAAAAATAAATAAAAACTATAAATGAGACATCAAACAACTAAATAAAGATCAAGATACATCTAGGTTAGTGGAAAAGAATACAACATTAAACTACAAAGAAACGGCTAGGTTACAACAAAAGTTGAATTCCTTAACATTAAACTACAAAGAAATGTCTAGGTTAGGTTAGTGATGGACATCACAACCAAGAAACATCTTATATGTGTTTTGATTTTAAAAAAAATATTATATACATATATATATATTTGTATGTATAGTTTTGAAAAATATTTAATTATCTTTGAGAAATATTTAATTTTGAATTTTAAAATTGAACACATCATTATGAACAATATATCACCTCGAGAGATGATCATATCGTTTCCTAATGGGTTCAAATTTCAGAATTTTAAATTCATCTGAATTATCGTAGTCAAACTCAAGGGAAAATGACATATGATCTCGAAAGATCAAAATGACATTCAATCGATTGTTTAACTATAATAATTCGGATAAGAGATCGTTAATTTCGTAATCAAAATTACAATAGAAATTGATATATCTCTCCGAGGAAAGAAGTTATCAATCGCTATTGATCGTTTGGAAATAGAGTTAACGATCGTTGAAATCTGAATTTTCCCAAAGAGAATTAATTAAGGGTTTTGAAAAATTAATTTTGAAAATCAATCCTGGGTTTCTAAATCTCCTACGAGTGCAAGCCCTCGTAGTTAATTACATCGTAGGAAATCAAAATTTCCTACGAAAACTCTCGATTAAAATAGCGGTGTAAATTTCATTTAAGATTCTCAAAGATCGATATCAAAGGAGGAAAAGAGTTGGAATTTTCAAATGGGACTGGTTCAATGTTGAAGACTTATTTTTGGAGTCAAAGAGAGAAGAGTAGTGAGTATTTTGAGATTCTGAAACAATTCAGAAAATACTCCAACCTATCCTAAGTGTTGGGCTTGAATTTGATTGAAAGAAATTCTTTAATTTGAATGGTCAATTTTATTAGAAAGTGGGATTCAATTCCCGAAAATTGAGGTCTTATGACCTGAGCCAGCCTCAGAACTTAAGTCTAAACTGGGCACTAAAGTTAGCACCCCGAACCTAGCTAGTGCAATGCGAATCTGGTCTTACCCCGGCCTGGATTGAGGAGCCAGCTAAACCACCTAAACGATTTTAAAATATGAGTCCGGTCTTTTTGAAGAGTGATAGGGACGTTAATTAGAGAAGTATAAAGAAACGGGATCGACATCTAGAGCAAATCCTTAATTGACCCCTTAGACTTATGTTGGGTATTTGATGTCTAAGTAATGCAATTAAATATTAGACTCTTTTAAATTTGTTGCTAATGCGATGCATGCTAATTGACTCGATTGAATACAAAATTTGTATGTAGCAGTTTAAAAATTTTGGCTTAGAAAATAGGTTTTTCCCTAGAGATTGCATAACATCCCCTTGACAGATCGGCACCCTCATAGGCCAAGTGGTCTGCCAGAACCCGCAGGCGGGGAGATGCCTAACAAGGTTGAGAAAGTATAATATGAATGCATGAAAAACCCTCGGCGAGTCCGAGCTTACTTCTTAAGACCGTTTAGAGTTTCTATCTTATCTTAAAAATTTTATTTAATTAAAGTAGAAGAATTTTTTTGACAGACCCCTAAGAGCCTAAATTCGAATTCCATGCTAAATCAAACGCGGCATGCAAATAAAAAGACTAGAAAAATAGGAGTTCTAATGCGAAATCAATTAAATAAATCAATTAAATATATCAAATTGAATGTCCATGTGGCAAGTGCCACTCATTATTACATCTCAAAAATTACAAGAAATTAAAGTGGCCGGGCACCACTGACTACAACCTGGATTTCTAATCCTAAATCAAATGATTTTGAGACTTGGGATTCTTCTCGTTGTCCAATTCTTCATCTTCTCACGAACATCTCGATTTGTCGGTTCAGGATATCCAAATGGAAAGAAACTCCCCCTTGATCGGGGTGTTATCCTTCCTCTTTGGATATTTGCAAAGTATCCTAATTTGAATTCCAAATGGAAGAAGACTTTCCCCTTTAGGGATGTCTTCACCTCTTTGGAATTCAAATTGGATATTCATATCCCAATCTCAAATCATTTTAAAGAATTACAACCTTAACTGACTTAAATTTACATTGAGAGAAATAAGAAAATTTAGACTCGATCCTGCAAGGTTATCCTAATAATCAACAGTTGTATATTCAATCCCAAGCAGTTATAATATGAAAAATTGAAATGCAATTTTTAGCCACACTTGGCCATGCTCTTTTTATTTAAAGGGGGTCTTAAGCGCGGCAGGTACCTGTGCAAAGAGTATATATGCATTTTTTTATTAACTGCCCCCTTTAATTTCAGCTCCTTGTATGAGCATGGCCACCTGCATAAGATTGCACAAGTATAATTCGCTCCTAACCTAGGGGTAAATCTAACGTACAATCAATCACAGAATGCAGAAAGTAAGTAAATAAATAAATCAATTCTACACTAGCAAACAGCATGCAGTAAAAGCTCAAAAAAAAACTCGGCACACAACTGCAAAAAGTAAAACACCGGCCTATCCTAAAACTAGAGTCGGTGATCCTAGCAAACCATCTAAAGTGTGTGAGGTAGGTCGTGTGGTTTTGATGTGTCCTAATTAGGATTATTAGTTAAAGTTGTCTAAAGTTCGATTGGTTGGAAGGTTTAAGGGATTTAAGTTTGAATTCAAATATTAATGGCTTAAGATTAATTTTAAGATTTATTTAATTATTTGTTGGATATCACCTTTGTTTCACACCGAGGCCGTGGAGTTTATTTCACCTTCCTTGGGGCTAAGTTAATAGTCTCGTAGGCCTGGGTTACCCAGTGGTACCCGGTATAATTAAATATTTTAGGTTCTTTAAGGCTTAAGAGTCAATGAATTTATTAGAAATGTTTGGTTGCTGATTTTCAAAATTGATTGATTTAAGTTTGCCATTAATCGATTCGTGGCGTTGTGCCACTAGGCTCGAGGAACCAGCCTCCTTAGGACACTTAGCCCCGCAGCCCGGAGTAGTCCAGCCGATAAACCAAATTAATGTAATTAAATTAAAAGTTTTAAAAGGTTAGAAAATTAATAATTAATCTATTTTTAAGGTTTAACACCCCTTGGAATCCATTCGTGGCGTTGTGCCTCCAGGCTCGAGGAACTAGCCTCCTTAGGACACTTAGCCCCGCAGCCCGGAGTAGTCCAGCCAATAAACTTCATCTTTAGGATGGTTGTTGTGTTTTAAGAAGTTTGTTGAATGTTTTAAACATTAAGTTAACATTTTCTGGAATTTCAAAGTAATTTGAGTTTTATGAATTTTTTGAATATTTTAATCATTTAATTAAAGGGTCGAAAATTGACTTTTTGATAAAAAGTGTTTTCTGAAAATTTAACATTTTATTAAAATACTAGACCTTACTATGATCAGTTAGACAGTAAGTACGTTGAAATCGGATTTTTCTACATTTTATTATGAAGGTTTGAAGTTTTGAACTAGTTTTGACTTAAAGTTGACCGGTTTGTTGACTTTTTTAATTTGAAAGATTTCTGGAATTTTAATATTTTTAGTAAATATTAGACCTTATTATGAGTTGAATGCAAGTGAGTTTGGGTGATTTGGATTTTTCTAGAATTAATTATGAAGGTTTGAAGTTTGGGTAATTATTGAATTTTTTTTTAAATTACTTAATTAGAGGGCCATTTTGTGATTTATTTTTCAAATGAATCCCAAACTCCTTGAAATCAACTCCAAAGGTCAGAAATGACCTAAGGAGAGATTCCCAAGTGTTTGGGAAATTTTTGGAATTTTTAATAATAATTAATTAATTATATTAATTAAATATTCAATTTTGATTAAAATTAAATTAAGGTTTAATTTGCTGTCAAATCAATTGGATTTTAATTTTCATTGATTAAGGGTTTAAGTATGGTCAGTTAGAGGGGTTAAACATAATTTTTGGATTTAAAATGGATTTATTACATTTTCTGGAATGTTTTAATGCTTAATTAAGGCTTAAACTTAAGAAAAATAATTATGGATCTTAATGATTTCTAAATTCAGTGAAAATTTTCCTAGTGGCTGTACATGTCACTAAGTTCAAGTGTTTGAAGTTTCAACTCAAGTAGAAGTGAATCCTAATTATTAGAAATATTCTAAATTTTCTAGCAAGGGTCCTTAATTGTTGTTCTTAATGATGTCACTAAGTTAATTAGGTTCAAATCAAATCTTCTCTAAACCTTGAACAAGCATGAATGAAACACATAAGCATCACACTCAAGTCCTTAAATCTAGGAGAACCTAGACTAGGTGGTGTGTGCATCCTAAGCATGTAAAGTTTGATATTAATTAAGGTGGTGATATTTGGATTAGTGAATGATTAGAACATAATCATTCACTAATCATTCCCCAACGAATTCCATTCATCTTTCCAATCTATATTTAAGATTTCAAAGGAATCCCTCAAATCATTAAAAAATATATATATATATATGTATTTCAAAATAGATTAAAAAAAAGGATATATAATCTAATTTAAATTAAATTTTAGATAAATTTTTGAAGTTAATTTAAATATTTACAATAATTTTAAATACCAAAATAATTCTTAAATTAAATATAATTAAGACTTATTTATTTCTGAAAATTTTCAATTATGAAAATAATCTTATAAAATAATTATTAAAAGATTATTTAAATTATTAATTAATCAAGAGTTATTTAAACTACTAACTACATGTTGGTTAGAAAATTAATAACTACCTAAACATAACTCCAACAGCTATATGAAAATTACTAGAAGTCAGGTATGTGCTCAATAATATTCATGCCAAATTTTAGGGTAAAATAATTTTTGTACATTTAATTAAAAATAAAATAAGTTCTGCTGTATTTTCGAAATATTTTATTAAATAAGAATAAATATAATTTTATTTTATTTTAAAAATAAAGTAGACAAAAATACGAACAGATTGATATATTATACGTATTTTTTGATTTTATATTTTATTTATTATGATTTTTTGAAGTTCTGTTAATTAAAATGTAATTAAAATAATTTATTTTGTTTATAAAAGAAAAAGGCGGCGCCGACAGGATACGTGGCTCAATGACCTTCGTCGGATCGTGGCGCTGTGACGGCGGGGCGACGTGGCGCTCTCAGGAGCGTTGGATCAAAACCGCGGCAGCGGCATTTAATGCCAATCATTGGCGGCGGCGGGACGCGGTTTACTTAACCACGTCAGCCGCTGCCGCACACCGCCTGATCGCCCGCAGTAATGAATCAGCGGCTGTGATTCAGCCGAACGAGCGATCACCTGATAAGCCATGAATACACGGTCGAACAGACAGCGGAATGGCTTGATCGGGACCATTGATCGCTCGATCAACGGTCCAGAAACGGCGGACCTGGACTGAGCCGCGAGAACACCCTAGAAGGCATTTTTTGGCTCGTTCAGGCGATCCAGACGATGAAATGTTTTGAAATTTTAAATCTAAATTAATATAATGAACAAAAATCTTGGGGATCTATTCTTGATATTAAACACGAGCTTAATAAAATGCTAATTAAACCTAAGTGTCTTAAGCTAAGTTTAGAGTTTCACCTCGATTTAATGGACGGTTTGGACCGTTTAAAGGATGGTTGAGCTTGTAGATTGTCCAAGTGTAGATCCCTAGTTGACTCCGAGCCGCGAAACGCCACGAATCGCCTGGAATAAGCCTTGGATGGATTTGGTATTGAGCTCGTCGGAGGATCGTCGGCCACCGTTTTGACCGGCCGGATTTGAGTGGGGATGTGTTGGGAAATGTTTAGGGAGCTCAAAGGAATAGGGGGCTAGGTTTGAGAGAGCTTGAGTGGAGAGAGAGGCTTAGGGCAAGAATGAGAGCTCCAAAGGAGGTTTTTGCCCTATTCAAATGTCCCCAGACCAAATGAAAGGCTGGGATTGACTGGAAGGGTTCCTGGATGCTTGCCAAGTGTCCAGGGGGTAGGTGGGAGCAGAGCATCTAAAGGACAAGAGTACATCCTAGGTGGAAAGCCCATTTTGTCTCATTATTTGGACACATGGATTAATGGGGGCTGTTAGATCAAGATCAAAGGGCTGGAATAAACCCTAGGAAGCTTCTAGAGCCTGATTAAACAGCTAGATGGGTTAGAGGTGGAATGGATTAAGCTCAAAGATTAATTTAATCAAGTTTGACCACTCAATTTGCTTGGTTTGACACTTTGACCAGTCCAAAGCCACTTGGACTGCTGATGTGGCAATGAAGAGGCCTTAGAAAACTGTTTGAAAGGTTTGGAAGAGATTGGGCTAGCTTAAGTCAAGCCATTTGGGCATTTAGAGATTTGTTGACCAAGTGTTGACTGGTCAACTGGCCATGTTGACTGCTGAGGTGGCACATGGGAGAGTCTTGAATGCTGGTGTGATGGACTTAAAGCTTGTAAATTAAAGTTTGAATGTATAGGAGCATTTGAATGAGAATTTGACTATGACTTTGGGTTTAATTAAATCAAAACTCCAATTGATTTGATTCCAATTGAGTTTGAATGGATTTGAAATATATTTGAAGATATGTTTGAGAGTTTGATTGATTTGATATGATTTGAATGTGTTGATTCGATTGAATGAAATGGATTGGGTCATATGGGTCAAATTTGACCAACCATGGCTTAGTTGACTTGGTCAACTATTGGTTAGGTCAAGGGTCCAATTTTGGGCTCAACAAGTTTTAAATATGGTTTTGGGTTTGTTGAATGTGTTTTGAAGGTTTAAGGAAATTAATTAGGCCAAAACACACATTTGGGCCCTTAATGGGCCTCTTAGGTTAACTAGGTTGACTTGGTCAACCAGGTTGACCCAAAGTTTGGAAATGGGTTCAACGGATTTGGTTTGATATTTAAAGCTTATTGGATATGGTCTCAAGGTCTAGGGAGGTCAATTTGGTCAAAATCCCTATTTGAGCCCTTAAGGACCTATTTGGTCAACCTAGGTTGACTTGGTCAACCAGGTTGATTCAGGGTCCGGGTTTGGGCTCAACAAGTTTGAAATGATATTTTAAGACCAATGGAAGTGGTTGGATGGCCTAGAGAGGTCATTTGGGTCAAAACACATGTTTGGACCCTTAAAGGGCCTCTTGGGTCAAACCTGTTGACTTGGTCAACCAGGTTGACCCAAGGGTTGGTAATAGGTTCAAAAGATTTGAAATGACATTTGAAACTTGTTGGAGGTGGTTGCATTCAATTCGGAGTTCATTTGATCGGAAATCAATATTTGAATCCCATAGGGGTATTTTGGTCATTTTGACCCCTGGTCAACTGGGGGTCAAAGTGGATCAACCAAAATGCAGTTTAATGTTCAACATATTAAGATTAAAGGTCTGGAAGTGACTAGAGGCTTTGGTGAAGGCTCTAAGGTCAGAATCTTCAAAGTGACAGGTCCAGTGGCATAGGCTGTAAATATTTGAAGGTTTTATAGCCTTTGGGCTTCGATTAAGTTTCTGGGGTTAGAGACCTCATAATGGGCTCAAATTTGGAGGGTTTCCTCCAGAGACATGTCCCATCAGTATGCAACTGACAGACTCTGAATCGAAGGTCATTTAACTGGGTTTCAAAGTGTTTGAAATTCAATGGAAAAGGCCTTTAGGACAATACCTTTGGACCTTGGATTTTGATCTGAAATTCTGGATTTTAAATTGGGTTTTACATTTGATCAAATAAAAGTCTGGATTGACTTGTGATCTAAATAGATCCCAAAGTCTAACTTCTAGAAGGGCCCTGGGATCTAGAATAGATCCTAAGGTCTGAAGTCTAGAAGGATCCTAGGACCTAGAATAGATCCTAAAGTTGAGATTCTAGAAAGATCATAGAGTTTTGAATTGATTTGGGAATTAAATTAATTTAGGATCAAGAGTAGTCCAAGTGACCTCATACAAAAATGAGGTCAACAATATGCAAACTTTACAAATGAAACCCTAGGTTAGTGGACAAACTGGCCGACCCAGGAGATCAAGAAGAGCTGGAGATGACCGGACGAACTTGAGGCTTTCATGCAGTCGATCAACTCACTCTCTAATGGAATGCTAAGATCTATGCACGAAGAAGGAAAGAACGAGAATAGGGAATCAGGCTCGTTTTCAAAGAAGGTGGAAATTGAAAGCATGAGCGAAGGTGATCGAGAAGCCAACGCCCGACCATGTTTAAGACCTAGGGTTCCATTTGGCTATCCCAACGGTTAAAACTAGTGGTATTTGAACCAATTAAAACTAGTACAAATAGCAGCTATTATAACCAATTCAAACACTCTTTTTAGTGGCTGTTTTCAAACCGCCCCTAACAAGTGTTGCAAAAACTCAACTTTTTTAGTAGTGCGTTGTCTATTAATACTTTGACATTCTTATTTTTCAGATTGTCAAGGAGGGGTATTGTTTTGGGGTGATTTGTTCGAACAATTGCATGAAAATAAAATTTAGCCATTTCTTCCAACGGGTCTTCATAATCAGTTGGACTAAAATAGAGAAGGATAGCTTTGATGAACTCATACCATGTAAGGGTCCACAAAATTTTGTCAACCAACAGTGCCATTGTAGGGCGATGCCATCAAGATGGAAGGATTCTAATTGAACTTTTTGATCAGGGAAATTTTTTTTGAATTCAAAACATTATTCTTCTTTATAAACCCCATCCAATTAGATCCTTACCAGTGAACATTGAAAAGAGCAATTTGAGTTGTTGGTGATGGTGGTCATTGTTGGTACTAGAATGAGCAACCTGGGGTGAATGTGAGGATTCTCTTGGCACAAATTGGTTAATTTTGGGGTTGATAGTGTGTGGAATTTGGGAAGTCCGTATGGCTTGGAGTTCAGTTAACACAATTTGAAGGGCAGAATTCAATGTTCAAAGCTGGGCTCAGGTCACACCAAGGCTTTGTTTGGGATGGCTTTCTTATTGCTTCTTAAAGAAATTTTCTAGAATAAACAGTTTAATTTTTAAACTAGAAAACTGTTTTAAGAACCAATAAAAAAGCCATCCCAAATAAAGCCTAAAATCCATGACTTCCTTGCAGAATTTAGCATTTGTTGGTCACCAGCTGGTTGAAAAGCTTTGATACCAATAATACGATTCATTTTAATAGAGGAAGAAGAAGGGAATAGGAAAGAAGATTGGGGAATAAAAATTTTATCAAATGATTGGTTTTTAACTCTTCCTCCTATTTCTGCCCTTATTTCCATTACATAGAATAGTCCTACATAAATTAAAACAAACAACTAACATTGCTTAAATGGAAGGAAACCAACTGCCTCCACTAAACCAACAAGCAGCCTTCATAGGCTTTTTTAAAATAGGTGTAGAATCCTATTGGTTGTCAAAGAATTTAAAAAAAAAATCTATGAGATGCACTTCTGAAGATTACATAGCACCTTACATAGCACCTTGAAAGAATGATCACAAACAGAAAGAATATGAGAAATAATTTCAGGTTCTAGTATACACAGTGAGCATGCCTGTTAAACACAAATACAACGACTAGCCAATACATCAGTCATTTTTAATCCACCAAATAAAACCATTCAAGCATAAGAGAAGCTTAGGGATGCAAATGAACCGAGCGTTTGACGAGCTTCTGTTGGTTTTCCTCGATAAGAGCTCATTCATGTTCGTTAGATATGATAAACGAACAAGTTTGAACACGTTTGATAAATACTCGATAGCTAAATAAACAAGCTTGAACAACCTATTGTTCAATTCATTTATGTTCATGAACAATATCATTTAAACCTTGTGAACAAGTTCGTTAAGAAGTTGATTAGAGGTCGACTAAGAAGCCTGATTAAAACAATATTACAATTTTAATATATATATATATATATTTAATAATTTATTTTTACTATCCCATCTAAAATTGTTTAATAATTTATTTTTACGTCCTTCATCCACCTAAAATCACAAACAACTCGCTCTCTGAATAAATATAAGATGAATCATAGATCATTTGTTCGTGAACGATCTCATTTGATAGCTCAAGAATATTCATTAGATACATTCGTGAAAGAGCTTGCTTGATAGTTTAAAAAATTTCATTAGATATATTCACAAACAGGCTCAATGTAATTATTTGTTAGAAGGCTCGATAGGGCTCGCCGCTCGCTTGTTAAGTTAATGTACATTTAGAAGTAGAACTCATTTATAGCTTGATACAGGTTGTTTGTTTAAAGCTCGATAAACAAGAAATTAACTAAACATGAACACCCATTAATTTAAATGAACCAAGCTTAAACACAAAAAAAAAAAAAAACTCGAATCAAACACAAACCAAACTTGAACAAGCTGATAATAAACGAACTCAAACATGAACACACACATACTCAGATCAGCTCGATTTGTTTGCAACCTAGAGAAGCTCAAAGAACCTCTTTTGTGCCAACCATGTTTCCACCAAGTCACTTTAGTTAAGTTGGAGAAGTAACATTTTATAAAAGATTTAAATTTCGGAGAAGCAGCACCCGACCAAAGAACAATGTCACAATCATATTAGCATGAATGTTTAGATTTTTGAAACCCACAAAACATCATTGGCCTTTGGCTACTAACTAAGAGGTCTTGCGTTCGAGTCTTGCATATATTATGTGTTTGAATTTGCCTTAATTGACTTAAATATCAAATAGACTTCATATTTTGAATGTAATTTGTCAAAAGATACAGTTCTGAAGATTATTAAATAATTAAGCATACATACATAAAAGTCGTTTAAAATAAAAAATAAAAAATATCATCTATTTTTTATTTTTTAATTATATATATATAAAATAAATGATATTTCTTATTTTTTGTGTTTGTAATGGATTTAATTTTGAGTTGTTATCCTTCATATTTATCTATTTATTTTTTATTTGATATATATTATATTATAATAGTCTGATGTAATTTTTTTTCTTTATAAATTATGCTACAGGTTGTGGGATCTGTATGATTAGTTGCATTTATAAATCATGCTTTTTTATTTTTTATTATTATTTTTTATTATTTTTATTTATTTTTTTTAAAACCCGCGGAGGGGCCTACGTGTTAATTTCAAAATAGAGGTTACAAAGTCCTTAAAAGGATCCACAAGCTCGCTAATGCTCGATTGAGCTACAAATAAAAAGTAAAAAATACCTATGAGCCTGTGGTTCCTTAACCTAATATTACAATAAGAGCAAAGAAAATGACTAGGGCTGCAGACTCTCAGCACCCAAAAAATGAAGCTCAGAAGATAATCATTCAGCATCGGCTTCCTGCAAAAAAGGAGAAGCAAAAAGGAAAGCAGCACAAAAAGAAACCAAAAAAGAGTTACCTGAATGTCAAAGCAGGTCATGAAGATAAGAGTGGAATTAAACCTGCAAGGAACTCTCCAAAAAGCAAAATTAGAAGAGAAAAAGTTTAAATTAACAGTGAGAAAGAGCAGACAATAGTAGGCAGATAATTTGATTCGATCACAGTAAGATTTTTTGCAGAAAAACACAAAAAATTTCCACCGGCAACAAAGCTCCAGAATGATACAAAGATACCCCAGCTGCAGCATAAAAAACTTGTAATCCACACAAGGAGACTGCATAGGACACAAGCAAAAACTCATCTGGAGAGGAAGAAAACCAGAACCAGAGAAAAGGATGGCTGTGAGAGCTCGTTTCTTTGATTTCCTTCTGGGTTCATTCGGGACGATGTTGAGATCGTCCAGAACGATCAGGAACAGCTGATTTCTGGGTGGATCGTCCGGGCCAATTCTGGATCGTCCTGGGACGATCAATTCATGGCACAAGTCAGTGAACAAGGGTTTTTATCGTCCAAGGAAAATTAATTATCGTCTTGAAATATCGTCCTGGACGATTGGATTTTTTTTACATCGTCCTGGACGATGTGGCGATCAGCCGGGCCGATCAGATCGGTTTTATAAGGAAATCAGCTCGTTTTGAGGAGATAGAAAACATTTTTTATTAAACGAAAATATATGAGGAGAGAGAAAGAGAAGGAAAGCGAAGGAAAAGCTGGTTTTCGGAGACCGCGGAGCGCTTTTCGTCCGTCGCCGCTGTTGAGTAAAGTGTTTATCTCGCGGTAAGGACTCCGAATCCTATTTTTGTTTTCAGAGATATTGAGTTTTGATCGTATTGTGACCTGTTTTGTGTTTTTGTGATCGAAGAACGGACCCGGTTTTGTATTGACACAACTATCACCGCACAACTTTTAATATGTTATAGATATGAATATTCTACAAGATTTGATTCTTTTCTGGAACGATTTTATCGATTATTTTGGGTTCTACACGATTTTGATCGAATAGAAAAATATCAAGATGTTTATTGATATTGATTCAGTAGAATAATAGTCTTATATTATTGTCGTGAACATTCTATTGTAATTTGGTGAATTGTGATTTTGTAGGATTTTTGTGTAAATTTGATAGACTGCCGTTATGCTGCTGGATTTTCGTATGATTTCTGATTTTCTAAAATTGATCATTTGAACTGTATGCATACGAATAAGAATATATGATTATTGATACTTAAAGACAAGTGAAGCCTGGTTGAACTGTTGGCTGGAGATTGATTGACCTGTACAGGATGGTGGGCCGACGGGCTTTCCTTTAAACTATTGATCATTGATATATTGATTGGGAGGCATAAGGAGATTCTTATGCCGACGGGCTCAGAGTGACGACTCTTATTGAACCAACATACGAATTTCTACAACAGCACTATTGATTATTGAATAGCCAGTTATTGAACTTATTCAGTAAGACTATTGTATTGAAATGCATGTGTTCGGTATTGATTCATTTTTGATTTATTGCTTTATTGAATTGGATTTACTTACGGATTTACGAACTTACTATTATCGTACGATTTCATTGATACCTTCATTCTGTCACTGTGCATTGCTATTGTTATAGAATACGGACATTGATACTATTGCTGCATTTGATTCATTGCTAGTATAGACTGGACCGTATTGTATTGATTTTATGATTTCCTACCGACTGATTTGATTGACCAGATTGTATTGATTTGATTAGATACGATTGATTTGACTGACCGTTGTTCTACTGTTTATTGATTATTCTACTACTGCATTGATTATTGATTTGATTTCCGCTGCATTGATTCACTGATCATGTGTAATTGACTGTTATTGATTCGACTGATTGACATGCATATTGTTTCTAGTATTGTGCTTTGATTTGAGTTGTAGGTATTAGGTGACCTGCTGGGCTTTTTGAAGCTCATTATATGTGGTTAATATTTTTAGGTCAGGGCAAGGGAGCAGGTGATTGAGGTTGATCAGGATTTCCAGGTTTCTGTTCTTTTTTATTGCAGTGATTCTTTTATGCTCATGACAGGATAGATTTCAGTTCATGTGTATTTGGTGTAGTTCCTGAGTATTGTATATGATGTTTTGAGATATGAATAGTATCATTTATTGATGTTTTAAATGTTATAGAATTTTGCCAGATCGTTCTTTGATTGTTTTAGATAGCTCTGGTAAATTATTGATGGCTTGATTGAAATTCTTTCCAAGTTAGATCTTGGGGCGTCACAATGGCACAGTAAGGAAAGTTAGTAGTCCATAAAACCAAATGCTTCTAGCAAACCATAGTAAAGTAGACTAATAGGGAAGTAAAATAAAGAGCAGAGAGCAAAGTCCAGGTGAGAAAAGAACCCAGAAACCAGAGAAACATAAAATTGAACCGCATATTAACCATCTCTAATATAAGGTAAGCCAGTGTTATCTAAATTGATCATACCTTGTAAAATAGGATGCAAATCAGGAGGATTAAACTCTACATAATGACAAATATTGCAACCATTCTTAGCTAACCAATCAGCACACGTATTAGCTTCATGATAGATGTGAGAGATATAGTAAGTGACGGTAGAAAGAAAAATTTTAATTTTCCTAATAAGATAAAAACAATCAGGATTGCCAGGAACAATATTGTTAATAATCTGAATGAGGAGCATTGAATTTATAAATCATGCTTCACGTTACACTGTGCATGCTTCTTGGTCTATATATATTTTTTAATAATGCTACTTGTCTGTCATATTAAAGATTTTTTTTTGACTTTTATAGAAAGTGGGAAAATTTTCTTTAGGATTGTTGGATTCAAAATTTTCCAAGGACGATAACCAATCCTACGAATAGGTGTTTAGTCGAAGATAGTTAGTGAACCAAGTGAGAACGTGTTTAGTATAGAGGTTAAGTGAAAACTGACCTCTAATATCTTTGTGAATAATTCCTATAATATGATGTCTAAATTATGAATCTCACCTCTTGTTTATAGAGTTAAGAGGGATACATGAAAGATTGTGCATAAAATAAATAGAAAAAATAGTCCATGCTATGTGATCAGTGCAAATAGCATATATATGTGAACTAGCTAAAAAGATGTACATGTGGACCCCTATCTTTGACTATCCCTTCTCTTTGACAAGTATATTGGGCGAGTCTTTAGGAGAGACCATTTTGGATGTCTTTCAGAACTTGATATATAGGGCAAGTCTCTAAAAGTGAGTCTTCAAGAACATATTATAAGTCCTTGAGAATAGATGGTGAGTCCTCTTGGCTGAAGCTGTTGCTGGCTTGGGATGAGTTTGATACAAAGAGTTATTATGGATTCTATATGTGGGTGTTTCGTGTTACTTGATCCAAAATACCCATGGGAGGTTGGTGTTTTTGATTGTGAACCATTGCTATGGGATAGAGAATTATCTTAAGAAGACTGCTCTTTGGATCAAAAACCTATTGGAAAAGACCTTTGGAGGAGCCCAACAAGGAAAATTGCACATTTGGTTTAATCTTCTAGGGTGAATCTGTATATTTTGATCTCCATATGGGTGAGTAGCTACTTGCCCACAAGCTGGTGTTAGTGAATCCTTTGGAGGGCAAAGATTGCTAGGGTGAGTGCTTATTTAACTGCATGCTCTCCGAAGCTGAGTCCCATGAATTGGAATATGATGAGATACATATGAGTTACATACATTGGCATGTATATGTACATAAGGATATCCTAATATAATTTATGTCAAGTTGGCTTAAGGGCCTTTAGATTTAAATTAAGATTACTATTTATCTATAATATTATGAATGGCACAAATCTCAAAATAAATCCAAAGGCAAAGTTCATCATGAAGTTATTTTTTCACAAAAAATTTAGCTCAATCCCACCAAAGATATTTATACTTAACTAAATTTTTCACTGAAAGTTTAATTTTGGAATATGAGACTGCATTTATTTAGAAATTTTAGAAGATTGATTCTATCTATACTATATAGTGCATTATTTCCCCCAAATGTAAAACTTTTGTTTAACTAAATAAAATTGTTATGCTCCTCTTTATTTAACGATCAATTCTAATGATGCATGGATGTTATCAATGAATTTGTAAGCTGAATTATTTTTAAGAAATAGTTGCACTAAATTGAGAAGATTTGTTACTTATTTATTATATATAAAGGGATAATACAAAATAAGTATACTAGTTATGAAGAAATAAAATTGATAAAAATAGGGCTTAAAACTAGATGTATTCCCATTTTTATTCAAAATCTTCTTTAATCATATAAATTTTAGAAAAAAATCTAGAATATAATGGCTCTTCATGCATACTATATTTTCCTTTATCATCCCATCTATGGGATAAGAATTTAGAGTTCTCTAGAAGAGCATCATTTTTCATATCTGATTGATGGAGAAACAAAATTTAACGGAGTATGGTAATTGGTCTACAAGGTCTATATATGATAGGGGTGTCAAAAGGGATCAATGGGTGTGTCCAACCCAAATTGATATGGGTCTAAACGAGTTGATTCTAACCCGACTCAGTTTTGTAAATGGGTCAGGAATTACAACCAGAAAAGAACCCGTGCGGATTACCAGGTTGACCCAACCCTAACTGAGAACCCACCACTGCATATTCCATGCACTGAGTTCGGACGCGAATGCAAGTGGCTGAGTAGGAATGTGCAGGCGAGGTGAGAGGGAATGGGCAGTAGGGCTAGGGAATGACCGCATGATGCATGATGATGGATCTAGCGACTAGCGTGACCATATTGGCACAAGTGACCGAGTGGGAATGCCTAAATGAGGAAAGCTCGAGCTGTAGGTGAGAAAAATGTGGGCTGCAACCAATGTATTTCAGGGTCGAGTTGCGACTCATGAGCACAGGCATAGGGGTCGATCATATAGCATCGCAGGGGGGGGGATTCCCTGGAGTGGGGTAGCCAGTGTTAGTCAAGGATGATGGCTGCGAGGTTGATTTAGGTCAAATCGAACCCAACCCGATTTGTAAACGGGTCGAGAACTCAAACCCGACCCATATGTCAAATGGGTTGACCCGAACCCATCATTTTTTGGGTCGGGTCTGGGTCAGGCTTTGGGTCATGTCAAATATAGACAGCCTTAGTAGTTCATGTGTGTGTGCGCGTACCAATAAAAGGAGCATTTGAACTTGTGTCAACAACTATTTTTCTTCAAAGATCAAGCTAAACTAAGATCCTAGAAAAATTCACGTGAACTTCTTAATTACAATCAACCTTATTAGAGCAATAAATTCATTATGTGAAAAGAAAAAAATTAAACAAAAGTGGTACTCGCCAAACAAAAACTAGTAGCCAAGACAAGGACACTCTCTCAAGCCATCCCAATCTTTCTTATAATGCATCAAGAATTAAAATTATAAGTTCATAGGTCACATTAACAAACATATTTATTGACTTATATTCCACAAATACATTTCATAATAAATTAACCATTGTAGTTGATGGAAATACAATTGTGATTAATTTGAATTTAAGATAAATATCTAGGTGTGCTCAACAAATATTACAATCAAAATCATGCATCAATCATTTAATACTTATGCTCTCCAACAAATTAAGGCTATATAAGCGGCTTAATATCATTTTTTAATATTCTACTTAAGCAAATACTTGATTACACCTGGAATGTGAATGTTAATCAAGTAATCATCCCATTCAATGTGCTTGGGATCACAATCAAACAACTTCATCTCATCATTATTCACCATTGCCTTTCTCAAACTTTCTAAGTTAGAATCATCAAAGCTGCAATCAATCACAATATTGAATAAGAATATTGTCGATATCTCAAATGTAATGAATATAATTATTTATTACTCATAAGTAGTAAACTTGAGCTTACCTTCTTTTAAAGAATAAATATGGTGCATAGATATCTGCAAGGTGGATCACATGCTTATATTTCTTCCAATATGTGTTGAATTGTTGAGTAAACAATCCAAAAAGAGCTAGATTTATCAAGCGCAAGCCCTAAATAGGAAGCCACAACACCAAAGAATATTGTGTTAACTACACACCCTTGAATAATAAGCTCAAGTTAAAATCACATATCAAGAATTACATACTATATATATATATATATATATATATATATATATATATATATATATATATATATATATATATATATATATATATATATATATATATATATATATAATAAAAAAATTTCTAAAATGAAAATAGAGTTTACCTCAAGAGGTAGGCGATAGTGAAGAAGCATGTATCTATGAAAAACTGGCATTGTTCTGATGAAGTGAAATTTCTTTGCCTTGATTTCCTTGCCATCACTACGAGTCGGACGGTTCTTCGCTATATATTGGTAGACACATTTTTCTATTGTTGAATGTTTCACCAAGTTTCTTACAGATGAACTCACATGATATATGACTTCTGTATGTTGATTTGAATGTGTAGCTATTGCTAAAATCATGGCATTAACCACCATGTCTCCAGGAATCTATCAAAGTTAGCATGCTTGAATAAGTTATAATAATAGAGCTAATTTTATCTTGACATTGTGATATATTGTAGGTGTGTAAATTTGCCTTTATTATGTATATGAAACCAATATTTCATGTAAGGCAGTATTATATCATTATCAATAGCTATATATATATATATATATATATATATATATATATATATATATATATATATATATATATATATATATATATATATATATATATATATATATTAATCTTGTTTTTCTTATGATTAAAATTTAAGATAGTTGACTTGAATTTTTTTTTTTTTTTAAAAGTTTATTTTTTAAAAGAATAAACCATAGAAATACGCTTAATTTAATCTTAAAGTATATATATATATATAGACACACACACACACATACACATATATATATCAACATATTTATTTTCTTGTAAATATGTAGCATCAATGCAAATAAAGATAACTAACCAAATCTGTAACTACTTATGGATCTCCTAAAAAGCATAAAATATCTCCTTTTGCATAACCAAGTATTACACTGTCAATTGTCCTACAACATTAAGTGAATGTTGATTTAGATAAAGAAGCAAATGTTAACATACAAAAACACGAGAAGGTATATATGCACTTACCTAACTCCTTCTATCCAACCTGGTAATGAGTCTTTATAGACACTTGTTATAATTGTTGGGCGCATGATAACTAGTGGCATCTCTCCTCTTAAATGACCTAAAAGCATTTCTCCCATGGCCTTTGTAAATACATAGGTGTTTGGCCAGCCATACATTCTAGCTAGCCCTACAAGAACAAATAAAACAACTTACTAGCTTAAGATAGCATAACCAACAAACAATTAATTTGGATAGCTTATAATAAAATGGCAAAACTGATAACAAAATATTATATCAAAGAGCTTGTATGGTTTATTGTTTTAAGAAGAAAAATTTCATCTATATAACATTATTATTCAAAGAATAATATTGCTTATCAAATGCAATATTTTTTATTTACTACTAACTAAACCTTAATAATCTTTAAATATGTGAATGATAATTATGATTTTTTTTTTATCACTAATAGCTTGACCATTGATGTCATTAGATTATGGTGCCACATATATGCCGACATTTGATTGCAAAATATCATTTAAGAAAGTATAACTATAACATGTCTAAAAACATTTTATTAAATGCCCACAAATTTTAGAGAAACAAATATTCTCAAAATATTTTATCAAATTGGCAAGTTATATATATATATATATATATATATATATATATATATTATATATATATATATATATATATATATATATATATATATATTCTATGGCAACCTAAAGGGATGTCCAACCTTTGTATTCCCAATTCCTTCATAGCAATTTTTTCAGCTTCTAATGTTGAATTTTGCTTATGGAGTTCTTTCTTCATATATTCAACTTGCCTTAGCTCCCCTTCAATATCTAAATACAAATCCTTATTAAGTGCTTCACCAAAGTGAAATGACTTCTCTGATATTATACCTTCCTTCATACCAGCTACATAAGCTGATCAACACAAACATAATCAAATATTATTGAGACATACAAAGGTCATTTAATATAAAATTATAAAACAAGTAATAATGAAAATTTCATGTGTGTATCTATTCACAAATTAATTTTAAAAATTCATCATAATTTATATCAAATGGTTAGCATTAATTAACCTGTTGATACATGGAGAAGCATCTGGACTTTCGTGCATTGCTTTGCAAACTCCAAAACATGCTTTGCTCCCAAGGTATTGATATTCAAAGAAACATCATATCAAAGAAACATCATATCTAGAAAAGATACACACAAATAAAATTAATAAAAAAATAATAAGAGTTTTATGGTAATATTAATTAATCTTAAATTCTCTCCATGATATTTGAAATATTAAATTTTGAAATACCTCTCATAAAAGTTGGTAGTTGCAGCCACATTGACAACAATGTCAATCTCCTCCCATAACATTTCTCTATGATTATAATCCTCAATCCCTAAATTTTCATAAATAATATCTCCTGCAACTGAATAAACCGTCTTGGATATAAATGAATCAAAGTCCGGCCCATGTTTCTCTTTAAGAACATCAAAAAGCTCCTTTGCAAACACGTGATTAAAGAAGTGATTATCCATTCATATTGTAATATTATATTTATTAGTAGTGCTATGGAGCAAAAATTATAATTAATAATAATAAGCTAATAGTATACTTAGTATTAGTAATGCTAGTGAGGCTTTAACCTTTAATAAATGATTGCTAATTAACTTGCAGTCCTTCACCAAGCTAATTCAGATGAAATTATACACATAGTATATAATTTCCCCTAAAATTACAAAATTACCCTATCTAAGTAACCTATTAATAAATTTCCATAAAGAATAAACCTTGATAACAAGTCACATGAAGAGCTAAATTTTATGTTCAAATTTTGAAATTTGTTAACTAATCACTCAAATCAACACACAGACTCACTTTTTCTCTCTATAAATATTTTATAACAATAATAGGTTTGCCTTGAATCTGTGAAAATTTGATTTAAAATTGACCAAGTTTCATAAACCCAAGCCTTGCTAGCACAAAGTTAATTTTTTTTATTCAGACCTTGATCAACCAATTTGAAATCGAGTCACAGTCGTGTCTAACAGCTCAATGATCAATAATGATAAAATTAAAAAGATAGTTATACCTCATTTTGCATGCGCTCTGTAGCCAACTTGGCATCCCCACTCTCACAAGAAGGAAGAGTTTCTTCACATTAGGTTGTACTCTAAGAACCTTCTCCACAAAGACTTCAAACCAAGCAACAAACAACAACATGTGTTAGAACTATAACTTTCATCTTTTGAAAGTGAGACTGGCTCTGTTTGGGATGACTTTCTTACAGCTTCTTAAAGTATCTTTTTAGTACAAAAATTAAAAATTTTTGTACTAAAAAACTTCTTTAAAAAGCAAGAAGAAAGCAATCTCAAACGAAGCCTAAAACAAAATCTCATGTTATTTAACACATATTAATAGATGAAATGGTTTGTGAGATAATACTCTTTGCTAGAAAACCAGTGGCACCAGTGACAAAGATGCTCTTATCCTTTAAGTACTCAACTATACTACCTATCTCTATCGTGAGCCAATAGTTTTTATATAAAAAACTATCAACAAAGAAATATAAGGAATCAAAGAGATGTTGATTTAAGAGAATTTCCTTAGGCGTTTATTTATATACAAGATGGGATGGCATATGCATATGTCCAAGAGATATCCTTTTCTTAAAGTGATAATTAATATGGTCATAGGTTGGCCTTGCATATTTTTTCATACTATATATATAAAAAAAATCTTTTAAAAAAAGTTAATTATCTTGCCTAATATTTTGAATTGTGTTAAACTCATTATATTTAAAGTTCATATGAGAGCATTCAAGGCATGCCTCTATTCTTTGAAATCTGTCGGGTTCTCTTTGTTTAGAAAGAAATACATTCTATATAATTAAGGCTTCATTTGCGACGGTTTTCTTATTGTTTCTTAAAGCATATTCTTAGTACAAAAATTTAAATTTTTGTATTAGAAAGTTGCTTTGAGAAGCAGAAAAAAAGATGTCACAAATGAAGCCTAAGCCTCTTGTTGGTAGTTATTCTTACATAATGCAATAGGATTACTTAAGAAATTGTCGTATTTATGAAATTGAAGAAAATAGCTCTAATCATATCAAAGGAAAAATTATGGTTATTTCATATCATAAGGACGGAGCCAAAATCTGTTATTAGCGGCGGCATAAATTAATGATATTTAAAATACTCTTAATTTTTTTTGGATAATTTTTTTTTGCCTTTTAATTTAATAGTTTATATGAAATAATTTTCCGATCATTCAATATCAATATTTATTTTTTATAAATTATTAAATTAAAAAAAAATGTATTAGTTGTTTAACATTAAAATCTATTTTTTTTTCTTTAAATGTTTAAGTATTACTGTTATTAAAAAAGAAATTTATAATGTAACCCGGAGATTGTTATCCTACTCTCGACAATACAGAAATATAGTTTATTAGATTATCAAATTTAAAATTACTGTCAAAATAATTTTACCTTGGTATGTACTAATTGAATGTCATTGTTAATTATTACATAAAAATAGTTATTAATCATAATAATTAATCTGTTCCCCTTCCTCTCCTGCATTCACATTCAACTTACACGGTTCCACCTCCTCGAAGTCTGCCTCATCTCCACTCAAGACCTCTTCTCTTCTTTTAGTTCCATGCGCACCTACGCCGTCATCTGGCTCTGCCATGACCGCCGCCTATGCACCTGCCTCAACCCCATGGGCCAAACCGACCCCACCTGGATAGACAAGTTTGCCTTCATGCTAGTGATGGTATGTGCTCCTAATGCCTCCATCGTGGCTCTGCCAGTGTTCATATTGCTATATCTGTGTAAACTCTTTAGTTCATATGGCTATATTTTTCATCCTCACAATCACAGCTTTTTGAATAGAACTATTTTTTAACCAAACACCACAGAAAAAAAAAAAAGATAAATTTCTACTACAATAATATTAAGACATTTTTAAATAAGTTCCCTAAAATGTTTCAAGTAAAAAAGTTATCTACATAAATGTAATTTGGCTTTAGTATAATCCTGCGTGCAATTGTTTCTGAAATTAGAGCACGTTTATTTGTCTTGCACAATATGTATTCTGTATGGCTCATAATTTCTTCTAAATTTTTTTATATGTGGGAATAATCTTCTTATTTTTCCTTTTAAATATCCTAAAATTTATAATTAAAAAGTTATTACAAAAAATTAACCAAAATGAGTTAAGGGGTCATATTTTGGTTGGTCTTTTTGACCCATTTATTAAACGTGTCAGGTTTGGGTTGACAAGTTTTGGTTTAGACTCAAGCCTAACTTCTCAACACATTAAAAATCTCCTAATAAGAAGTTAGAGTTCCCATATCTGGGGATGAAGATGCAAAATCTAGATATTTGTAGGATATTATGACTAGGGTGAGAGTTGTGGACCTTTGAAAGGAACACCGTTGTGCAGGGGATAGAGTGTAGAGGAGTACGACCGCAGCATCCCGAAGGATGAGATGATCATCGGCCTTTGCACTATTCGCAAGCGGGCCAATAGGAGAGCATATTAGATCATACATATGATTAATTAACCATTGAGGATAACATCTCTCACTCACGCACCTCGATTGGTAATAATAAGCACGACCTGATCAAAGTCACGAGGTTTCCCCCACCATATACATCAGTTTGAGTGGGGTTCATTTGATGTGTGATTCAATTTCCCAAGGGCGCAATCCCCATGGTTAATTACATCTTAAGTCGGGGCCTAAAAAACTCAATTAAGGATTCTACATTATTCTTTCAAATGGGGATTGACATATAGGGAGGAGACTAGAAAGTTCCTACTTAAAGGGAAAGAAAGGGTTCAACTCGGCTTAGTCAAAATACACGGCTCACATCAACATTCGGAGGGACTAAGGTAGTGAGAAAAAACTGGAGAAAATAAATAAACAATGTACTTAGAGCATATAAGAGAGAAGGATGGAGGTGACATCATCCATGTGACCCGGATAGGCAGGATTTATAGCATCTTGAAAAAAAGAAGACTTACCTGCCGATGAGGCATACTATGAGACACCGATAGTAGTAGCCTTGAACCCTAAATCTAGAGTGGGTTTAGTGTTCTACATATAACACTAACACTTGTGTCCAAGCTAATGCATACAGGACTTATATCATGCCTAAAAAGGAATGCTAGATAACCATCTAATTGTATAAAATTTATGTTTATCCAGCCTTTATGAAAGATAGATGGGTGCATAAGTTTTGAAAATTAAGGTCGACATCTAGAGAGTTTTCTTAGTGACCTTGTACTTTTGTGGGGTAGAATGCTTTTAAAACTAATTCAATTAAAATTTTAATTTAATTTGTTTCTAATGTAATGCATGCTAGTTGAAATCTCCAAATTAAATATGCTTAAAATTTTAAAAAAAACTTGTAAAAATAATTTTTAAGAAAGACTAGGCTTCTTCAGGTCTGTCATTTCATCATCATAGGTTAGATTATGCGGACTCTACCCATAGGTTGGGGAAGTGTCTTAAAGAAAGGAGAGAGAAGATGCATTAATATGTATGCGACTCTGAATAATTATGGTTATTCCCTATATCGTTAGATTTCTATGTTATTTAATTCTTTAAATTTTAGATCTTAGTTATGAGTAAAAACATTTATGCCTAAAGAGCCTAGCAAAATTAGGCGCGCACATATGCAAGAAACAAACCTATAAAAAATAGACAATTTTTGTGACGCAAGCAAAATAAATACATCAATACAAATAAAATCACCAGAGTAAAAGAAAGTCCAAAAGTCCATGGCAAGTGTCATATAAAGTACAACCCATGGTCTGCAGAAAAGTAATGGTGGTCAGGCCCCACCTTTAACAACCTGGATTCTAATCCTACTGAATAATGCAAGTTTTAAAAATAAGGCATTTTATCTTCACTTTCATCTTCTAGTTCTTCTATAGATCATCTTCCTTCAGTCTTCATATGGTTCGTCCTTTACAAAGGGTACCCAAATGAAAAAGAAATTCCCTGTGAAGGGACTTTCTTTTTTCATTTGGATCTCTGATATTTGAAATGCCTTATTTTTAGAAACTTTCATAATTCGATGCATCAAATTATAATTACATCATAAAAAAGAAAAATCTAGACTCTCCTACATGGTTATCTTAAGAAGTTAATATAAAATATCCCAAATAATTAAATATGGAAATGAAAATACTCATGCCAGTCACACTTGGCCATGCTCTTATTTATTTGGGGGCTAAGCGGTAGAAGCACCTGTAGCAAGCATTTATTATAATTTATTTATGATTTTTAGCCCTCTTTATTAGCAGTGCATGAGCACGAACACCTATAGAAAATATCATTAGTATAAAGACTGCCCCTAACCTTTGGATAATCTATCATACATCACATCATAAAAAAAGTATAATAAAGCTTATCACAATATTTAATGGCATTAACCTTTGAGATAAATACACTATGGATGTTTGAAATATTAAAGATTGTTTATTAGTGTTACTCAATGATGTTAACCTGAGCATTGGAGGTTGGGAGAAATTATCAAAAGATATTTGACCAGTTTAAGGTTATTTATTAGAGTGTTTCTCAATGACATTAAAATGTAAGGAATAGGTTCAGGGAGATCTAAAAGAGATGTTTAACCTATCTAAGGTTATTTTCCAAAGCATTGTATGATGTCATTAACCTGTGTGGAAGAGTTCAAGAGAATCCACCAAGGATGTTTGACTTATCTAAGATTATTTTTTAGAGCGTTGTCGATGATGTTAACCTATGTGAAAGAGGTCGAATTGAATCCTCTTGGGATTAATTTTTTCTTGATTGGGAGGGGTGAAGGCCACTTGTATCTAAAATTAAAGGTTAGTTTATCATTAGACCATTTTTACCTTTTCAAGGTCAGGTCTAGTTGAGGACTATATAATACAATTCACTTTAAGTTGTCTTGCATTTGTTGGAAGCTATATAATAGATAGTTTATAGAAATTTTATTTTTTCATATAAAAAATATTAGAGGGAATTACTTGACCACAATCGTATTTGAGATTGTAATCGAGGTTTTTCCCCTCCAGTCAAAATCCATTTCCCATGAAATTGATACAATAATGGCTATTTGTTTAGAGGTGATAGAATAACACATGTTTTCTATTATAGTGATGTTGCTTTCAAGATTGAATTACTCTTTTGGACATGATAATAAATCATGTTAAAGGGACTACCTCGCTTCAATCATGCCCAGGACATTGATGTGAATTGTCTTTTGAGGTTGTAGCAAATGTTGCCCCCAACCAAGAATTAATTTTCACAGATGACGCCAAATTGTTGTATCATGGAACATTCAAAATAGTAGAGAGATAAAGAGTTTAACATCGTAGCTTCGATTAATAATGTAGCAAACATATAAATAAAAAGAGGAGTGATGCAAGAGTCATAAGTGCATTCAAGATTTTTATGTAAAAAATCTTGAAAAGGAAAAAAACTATGAAGTCTGTCTAAGTTAAATGATTCTACTAGTATTTGTAGTTATAAATAATGCTTTTCTTTTCCTCGGGCGAAATGCCTTGGTTCAATGTAGTAAATATATATCATGTAGAGAACATTACATACTGAGAGTTGGAAGAATTTAGTGATATGGGTGTTGTTCTCAAAATAATATTAGCTTATTCATTTGGTCGGTAAGACTGTAGTCGGGTGATGATGATTAGAGGGATTGTAGTTGGAGAGAAACAAATGTAGGAGTGTGACAAAGGTTGAAGAGAGCATAAGCGATAGGAAAAGGAGGTTGGAGGGACCTTATTTAGAGTGTGGTGAAGGAGGAACTATAGTTGGCGGGCAATGGTGGTTGGTGGGACTATAGTCGGGGGGTGGTAGAGGCTGAAGGGACCATAGTCAGCAAGACACGGAGGTCGAGAGGGACTGTAGTTGATAGGCGATCTTGGTTAGAAAGGCCATAGTTGATGGGCAATGGTGGCCAGAGGGACCATAATCAATGGGATTTAGAGGTCGAAGGAATCCCAGTCGACTAGCAATGGGGGGTTAGAGGGATCGTATTCAGCGAGCAATATGAGGGACCGTAGTTGGTGGGCGATCTGAGAGACCGTAGTCAGTAAGTGATGGAGGTTAGAGGGGGCATTTTTGACAAGTGACGAAGTTTGGAGTGGTTGTTTTCAGTGAGAAATGGTGGTTGGATGGATTGTAGTCATCAGGCGACAAAGGCCGTAGGGACCATAGTCGTCGGGTGACTTTATTTATAAGGATCATAATTGATGGGCAATGATTGTCAAAGGGACTATTATTAGTAGGCGACGGTGGTTGGGCTAATTCCCAATTGTAGCTACTGGATAGAGGTCTGACAATGAAGGTCGGGCAAAGGTTTAGTAGTAACAACCTAGTGGTGAGGGTTGTTCGATAGTTGTATTGAGGTGGAGCTAAGGGTGCTTCAAGCCCTAGAGCTCTCTTTAGTGTCTAGCACAGGATTGAAGCCTCCAAAGATTCTATCTTCCCCTCATGTGAGAAGAGGGATCCTATTTATAGATTTTGAGAATGACATGCCCTGTAAATATGGAGAAGATCTAGGTAAATTTGAAGTGTTCCATTGGATGACCCATACTGATTTCCTCGATCATAGAGCATTTGTCAAGCATCTAAGTGCCTTAATGATGTTGGAATTAAGTGATCTTGGGCTCGTTAGAATTTGAAGATAATCATGCTATACTTGGATATATTTTAGTCATTCAATTAATGCTCTAAAGCTTCCCAATATTCTTTAAGCCTTTGATTTGATCTCATTTGGGCTCGGATTAGACCAATTTATGTGTGTCGTTTTGTTCATCTCACTGAGACGTTCAATTCAAGAATAAGTTTGCTAAAATTGAAGTTCATATGGTCACAATTTTATTTTTGAAAATTTTCAACTTGGATATACCTCAAGATTCGTGCTCAATTAAGGCGATTTTTTGGTAATGTATAAGAGATAAACTCAATATAATGTATGTGAGTGAACCACTTCACAATTCATGAAGCTTGATGTTCCTCCTTTTAATTAATATAAAACAAAATAAATGATTTTTAAAGCCATTAAGCTAAAACATATTAAGATGGTCTTAAAAAAATTGCCTAACATTCCTTTTTTTAAGCATATATGAGAAAATAAAGGGCATATATATAATATTATTATAATAAGAATGCCATCCATTGAGTAATCCTAGCATATGCAATTCAACTTTTTTTTTTTTTTTTTTTTTTTTTTTTTTAGCCATTAATAAGATCGAGTACACGTTTTAGAAATCTTGGATCTATTGTTCAGAGTGATGGTGAAATATATGGGGATATTATCAGCAGAATTCAAGTTGGATGGTAGAAGTGGAGGAATGCATCGAGCTTGTTGTGTGATAGGAAAGTACCCCTCAAACTTAAGGGAAAATTCTATAAGATTGCAGTTTTTACCTGCAATGCTTTATGGTGCTGAATGTTGGCCAATAAAAGAGAAGCATAATATTAAGTTAAGTGTGGCAGAGATGAGGATGCTCAGCTGGATGAGTGGCTTTACCCTTAAAGATAGGATATGAAATGAGCATATATGTTAAAAGGTTGTAGTACTAAATTAAATTTGTGAAGGCTCTAAATCTTCAACCATAAACAAGGTCTCCAAATGTCTATTAAACTCTCCCTCTCTTTTCTCTCTCCCACTCCCTCTCTTTTCTCTCCCTCTCTAAATTAAAACTTAACAAATTACATCTATCACTACTAAATTAAAACTTCATAAATTGAAAATATATTAAAAACTCTTACATTAGACCTTAACATAGCACTACCAAAAGATCTATGGATCATATATTATTGCATTAGGTACATTATTTAATTAGTATTTTATAGGAAAAATCTCAATGTACAATTAGCTAATGATGAATGACTCTTTAAGTGGTCCATAGAAGCTCTCATGTATGTCATTAGAAAGGAGAAAAAACTGTTGAAGTCATGAGGTAATGCAAAACTCTCATTTTTTAATAAACTTGAAAGTAAAACAAATGATATGTGAGATCTCACAGCTTGTGAAGGTTTTAATGTTGTATGACTATGACCTCTTTTGCAATATGGCGCAAACATTGGAGCTAATGATGAGTTCATTTCACATATACTTTTCTAAATTGCTTAACATACTAGGGAAAACAAATAATAAACAAAATACATTAAATATTATCTTAAACTATACTGATTTTTGTTTAACTCAAACCAAACCTAGGGTTGCCGGCGGCGTGAGATCCGGAGCTAGATCGACGGCGGCAAGTGACACCAAAGGTTGATCGAGCGAGAGGCGGGGTGGGTGGTCGGCGGTCGGAGAGAGTTCGTCGGCGGCAACCCAAAATGAGGAAAGCTCGAGCTGTAGGTGAGACAAATGTGGGCTGCAACCAATGTATTTCAGGCTCGAGTTGCGACTCATGAGCGCAGGCATAGCATCGCAGGGGGGGGGGGATTCCTGGAGTGGGGTAGCCAGTGTTAGTCAAGGATGATGGCTGCGAGGTTGATTTAGGTCAAATCGAACCCAACCCGATTTGTAAACGGGTCGAGAACTCAAACCCGACCCATATGTCAAATGGGTTGACCCGAACCCATCATTTTTTGGGTTGGGTCTGGGTCAGGCTTTGGGTCATGTCAAATATAGACAGCCTTAGTAGTTCATGTGTGTGTGCGCGTACCAATAAAAGGAGCATTTGAACTTGTGTCAACAACTATTTTTCTTCAAAGATCAAGCTAAACTAAGATCTAGAAAAATTCACAAGAACTTCTTAATTACAATCAACCTTATTAGACAATAAATTCATTATGTGAAAAGAAAAAAATTAAACAAAAGTGGTACTCGCCAAACAAAAACTAGTAGCCAAGACAAGGACACTCTCTCAAGCCATCCCAATCTTTCTTATAATGCATCAAGAATTAAAATTATAAGTTCATAGGCCACATTAACAAACATATTTATTGACTTATATTCCACAAATACATTTCTAATAAATTACCATGTAGTTGATGGAAATACAATTGTGATTAATTTGAATTTAAGATAAATATCTAGTGTGCTCAACAAATATTACAATCAAAAGCATGCATCAATCATTTAATACTTATGCTCTCCAACAAATTAAGGCTATATAAGCGGCCTAATATCATTTTTTAATATTCTATTACTTAAGCAAATACTTGATTACACCTTGAATGTGAATGTTAATCAAGTAATCATCACCCATTCAATGTGCTTGGGATCACAATCAAACACTTCATCTCATCATTATTCACCATTGCCTTTCTCAAACTTTCTAAGTTAGAATCATCAAAGCTGCAATCAATCACAACATATTGAATAAGAATTGTCGATATCTCAAATGTAACGAATATAATTATTTATTACTCATAAGTAGTAAACTTGAGCTTACCTTCTTTTAAACAATAAATATGGTGCATAGATATCTGCAAGGTGGATCACATGCTTATATTTCTTCCAATATGTGTTGAATTTTTGAGTAGTAACAAACCAAAAAGAGCTAGATTTATCAAGCGCAAGCCCTAAATAGGAAGCCAACACCAATAGAATTTAATCTACACACCTTGTATAATACGCCCTCAAGTTAAAATCTACATATCAATAATAAATATATATATATCTATATATATATATAATATATATAATATATATATATATATAATATATATATATATAATATATAATAAAATTATAAAATAAAATTAAATGAAGATAGATTTACCTCAAGAGGTAGCGATAGTGAAGAAGCATGTATCTATGAAACTGGCATTGTTCTGATGAAGTGAAATTTCTTTGCCTTGATTTCCTTGCCATCATTACGAGTCGGACGGTTCTTCGCTATATATTGGTAGACACATTTTTCTATTGTTGAATGTTTCACCAAGTTTCTTACAGATGAACTCACATGATATATGACTTTTGTATGTTTTTGAATGGGTAGCTATTGCTAAATCATGGCATTAACCACCATGTCTCCAGGAATCTATCAAAGTTAGCATGCTTGAATAAGTTATAATAATAGAGCTAATTTTATCTTGACATTGTGATATATTGTAGGTGTGTAAATTTGCCTTTATTATGTATATGAAACCAATATTTCATGTAAGGCAGTATTATATCATTATCAATAGCTTATAATATATATATATATATATATTATATATATATATATATATTAATATATATATATATATATATATATATATATATATATATATATATATAATATATTATATAATACCTTATCTATATATATATATAAGATATGACCTTAATCTTGTTTTTTTCTATGATTAAAATTTAAGGATAGGTGATTTTGAATTTTTTTTTTAAAAGTTTATTTTTTAAAAGAATAAACCATAGAATACGCTTAATTTAATCTTAAAGTATATATATATATATATATAGACACACACACACATACACATATCTATCATCAACATATTTATTTTCTGTAAATATGTAGCATCAATGCAAATAAAGATAACTAACCAAATCTGTAACTACTTCTGGATCTCCTAAAAAGCATAAAATATCTCCTTTTGCATAACCAAGTATACACTGAATTGTCCTACAACATTAAGTGAATGTTGACTTAGATAAAGAAGCAAAGGTTAACATACAAAAACACGAGAAGGTATATATGCACTTACCTAACTCCTTCTATCCAACCTGGTAATGAGTCTTTTAGACACTTGTTAATATGTTGGGCGCATGATAACTAGGGCATCTCTCCTCTTAAATGACCTAAAAGCATTTCTCCCATGGCCTTTGTAAATACATAGGTGTTTGGCCAGCCATACATTCTAGCCCTACAAGAACAAATAAAACAACTTACTAGCTTAAGATAGCATAACCAACAACAATTAATTTGGATAGCTTATAATAAAATGGCAAAGCTGATAACAAAATATTATATCAAAGAGGTTGTATGGTTTATTGTTATCAAATTGGCTATATATATATATATATATATATATATATATATTCTATGGCAACCTAAAGGGATGTCCAACCTTTGTATTCCCAATTCCTTCATAGCAATTTTTTCAGCTTCTAATGTTGAATTTTGCTTATGGAGTTCTTTCTTCATATATTCACACATGCCTTAGCTCCCCTTCAATATCTAAATACAAATCCTTATTAAGTGCTTCACCAAAGTGAAATGACTTCTCTTATATTATACCTTCCTTTGTACGAGCTACATAAGCTGATCAACACAAATATAATCAAATATTATTGAGACATACAAAGGTCATTTAATATAAAATTATAAAACAAGTAATAATGAAATTTTCATGTGTGTATCTATTCACAAATTAATTTTAAAATTCATCATAATTTATATCAATGGTTAGCATTAATTAACCTGTTGATACATGGAGAAGCATCTGGACTTTCGTGCATTGCTTTGCAACTCCAAAACATGCTTTGCTCCCAAGGTATTATGATATTCAAAGAAACACATGATATCTAGAAAAGATACACACAAATAAAATTAATAAAATAATAATAAGAGTTATGTTCTTATTAATAATCTATAAATCTCTCTCCATGATATTTGAAATATTAAATTTTGAAATACCTCTCATAAAAGTTGGTAGTTGCAGCCACATTGACAACAATGTCAATCTCCTCCCATAACATTTCTCTAAGATTATATCCTCAATCCCTAAATTTCATCATAATAATATCTCCTGCAACAGAATAAACCGTCTTGGATATAAATGAATCAATGTCCGACCCATGTTTCTCTTTAAGAACATCAAAAAGCTCCGTTGCAAACACCTGATTAAGGAAGTGATTATCCATTCATATTGTAACATTCTAATTATTAGTAGTGATATGGAGCAAAAATTATAATTAATAATAATAAGTTAATAGTATACTTAGTATTAGTAATGCTAGTGAGGCTTTAACCTTTAATAAATGATTGCTAATTAACTTGCAGTCCTTCACCAAGCTAATTCAGATGAAATTATACACAGTATATAATTTCCCCTAAAATTACAAAATTACCCTATCTAAGTAACCTATTAATAAATTTCCATAAAGAATAAACCTTGATAACAAGTCACATGAAGAGCTAAATTTTATGTTCAAATTTTGAAATTTGTTAACTAATCACTCAAATCAACACACACACTCTCTCTCTCTTTCTATAAATATTTTATAACAATAATAGGTTTGGCTTGAATCTGTGAAAACTTTATTTAAAATTGACCAAGTTTCATAAACCCAAGCCTTGCTAGCGCAAAGTCAAAATTTTTAATTCATGTGTTGATCAACCTATTTGAACTCTAGTCAAAGTCGTGTCTAACGGCTCAATATTATCAATAATGATAAATATTAAAAAGATAGTTATACCTCATTTTGCACGCGCTCTGCAGCCAATTTGGCATCCTCAGCT